>PDGT01000105.1:699605-837803 GCA_003671415.1 Megathymus violae | reverse complement strand
AAGAGCGGGTCTTGTTACCAGGGGCTTTTGGCCGCTTCAACGAACTGCCCAGGCAAGGAGGCCTCGAGTCCCGAAGCCCTCAAAGGCCACAGGCCGCGTAGGGAGGCAACGTAAGTAAAAACTGGAGCAACGTGGAGAACGCTTTAGTTCTCAATTACCAGTCAAGTTGAAAAGAGACATTTTACTTGAAGTGTTAGTGTAAGGTCGTAAATTTAATAATATAAGCACACTATTAATAAAGAAAGTAATAAGCAAACCGTAACATAATTTTATTATTTGCATCAAACGTTCTACGGGAAGCTTCCGCTAATATATTCATTACAAAAGTTACCTTTACGTGGAAGAGAAATAAATCTTACTCCCCTTGGATTATAATATTAGCTCTGCAGTCACTTAAGTCGATTTAATTTCGATTTCGAAAGTCAAAGTGAATGAGGATCAATGTGCGTATGTGTTATGTTTATGTTAATTAAATTTGCAACTTTTTATATACCAAGAACTGCAAAAACAATGACTGTTATAAAAGAACTGAATATGCCAGTCTATAATATATTATAAATGGCCTTTTAAAATTTTGACTTCAATTGAATAATATAATATAAGCAATAATGGAAGCAAAGTAAATTTTGTATAAAACAAATATATAGTTTAATTAATACAAAGCGTTTTAATGAACAGTAATAAAAGTAATGAGGTTTTTAAGGAACGTCAATAACATTTAAATGTTACTTGCAAGTAATGTGAATGGGTTACATCATTTAAAAGTCCGCCCAATTATGAGTTTTATTGAGATGTAGATTTAGGGTGTAATGGCTCCATCAGCTGTTGATCCCAAGCCAATTTCCCTTGCTCGTGGTACACCTTGCTAATCAACAGACTAGGTTTTGGCGTACGACACGTTCTGTTGGAAGTCGCTCGGTTCTGTACTACTCAGTTTAATCTCCACGGTACTGGCATGGTGGTAGGGTATTTTGCCCGCCTACCTAGCGACTATCCTCTTTCTAAAACGGAATGACTTTGGTGTTACTGATATCCAAGGACGATGGTGACCATATACCATCGAGTGACTCGTTGCTCGTTTGTCGACTAGTTAGATAAAAAAATTGAATGCCCAACCAAAACAAATCAGCACCTAGCAGGTCAGTTACTTTGTGAATCATTGAAAACAGAACGAAAATTCTACATTTTTATTTTTATGTTACCATTAAAATATCGTTGTCGCTTCCAGTTACAATTTAATACCATGTTTATTATAAAGGGGTGACGGTACATAAAAGAACAGTTTTATCGGCACGTATGAACATGGTGTTGAGTTAATTTTAATTTCGCTATGCTCTGTACCAGGAAAAAACCGTATTAACGAAGTGCGAGGTGCAAGAGGGAACGACTGTGTATTTAATTATAAAGTGTGCCTGAAAATACTTTTCGAGCAAAAATTTCGCAAACTTTTTGCAAACACTATGTCCAGAACCTAACGCTTCCGTGCATGCAGGTTTTACGGGCAATTTAGAAATTAAATTACTTTTAACTGAAACGTAAAAAGTCGTATGTAGTGTACAGAAACAAGAATCGTAGTAGTACTCTTCGCATACCTACTTACTATGCTGTGCGTAATTTTATTTTCTCTTTAACCTAATTTTTATTAATAAATTAATATAATTCATAGTGATTGTAACGTTGCCTTACGTTTATAATAGATTATTGATGACTGTTACAAACGACCACAGTCTGAAATTGGATTGGAATCTTCTAGGAGCAAAATCTCACGAGTACTTCAAAAGGCACGTTAAGCGATCTTTCTCAACTGTTGTTATTTAACGTTTCAAACGTTAATTCTTGTTGGAGGAATTTGTGTAAATTAAGATCCAATTTTTTTAACTGGCGAACTAACTCTTTCACTAATCTTTACTGAAGCGGCTTAGTTGAGTAACTCCGTTCGATGTATGAGAAAAGTAATGGCATCCAGGGAGATATTATTGGGTTGTTATCAAATATAATTTTTGTACGTTCTTCGATAACAAAGCCAACTTAGACTTCAAGAGAATTTCATTGCAAACAGCAGAGCTAAGTATGTATTTTCTTAATGTACAATACGTAGTACACAGAATTTGAATGGCGTTAGTTTTCTTACAGGTGGCTACAGGGAGTGAGGTAGTAGTCTTCATATAAGAATGGACAGGGTATAAGGATGTAAGAAATCTTACTCACACATGACATGCAATCATAACTTTTTATAGCCATAAAAAAGGCGTTACTACGAGATTTCACACAAATTGATCGCTACCCCAGCAGGTCGGATATTTCGGAACATATCTCTACCGATGTAAAGACAGGCATATCAGATACTAGTACCATCCCGTGTAACTTTACAATTTTAAGTGAAAGTAGTGAAGTAACTGTACTTTAATGTAGTATTCTAGGGACTTACCTCTTTCTGATATATAGCAGAAATTATTTTTCACATTCAATAAGCGAACAAAGGCTAATTAATTGCTGATGATAACACTATGACATTTCTGCACAATAATGCAATTTCAATAAATAAGACAGTTAATATTTGGTTCGCTCGCTTTATAGTTAAATAATATTATTTTCAATATACACATTTTTTGATTTAGGTACTTTTTCAATGAAATATGGAATTTGAGTATCTAAAAATATGCAATGAGTGCAAATCTATTTAGGAAACCAAAATAAAATTATGAATGCACATTGACCACAAATTTACATTGGGAATGCATATTGAACTACATGAAAAGGTTAATATTTTCATTCGTATTTCATATATTTCATTTCATTCATATCTTGAGTAAAATAGTTCATACGATGTCGACCCTTGCCCATACTGAAACACGAAGTGTGTTTTAGGATAATGCTCTTGGAATTGTACGTGTGTTGAAAGCGTGGATGAAATGTCTTAGGTCTATTTGTAAATTAAAGCAAACAGATTCATGTACATATTTCCAACAGCTCAAAATTTTGACGCTCCCGTTGACTTTTATTTAAAAAGCAATAATAACTAGTTTTTTTATATCTGTGATATATACTTTAAAAAGACATATTACTGAACTATGTATTCCAGCAGTAATTTTTTAAGAATATTAAATTATATTAAATTAAGTTTTACAATGAATTATGTATGTTTTTTTGGATAACATTAAAAGATTTTTGACTGATTGGATTAAAACGCCTAACAATATGGCTGCTAACTTTTGAATTAGGTAACTTAACTATATATTAATTTATGTAATTGAAATACTACTTTTTACTGGTTACCGTTAACTTAACTTTTATGATTGAAATTATAAATAGTGTTACGAAGGTTCTCGAAAGGTCGGCTGAAAACAATAGTAGCCACAAAAAACCCAGGTAGTGATAACATCTACCGCCAGCACTTCAGGCGACTCTCGCACTTATAGATTGTGCAGAAGGGAGAATATGGCGTACACGGTCGTCTTTAAGTGACCCATTATTCGTCTATCAATTTCCGGGTATTATTATTGACTTTACACGAAAGGCGTACAAAAGTCTGAAGGCCCGGAAATCGATATAAATAGCGGGCATGGTCGCTCGAATATCATTCGGATCCCGAATACGAAAGCGAAGAGTTCTCTTCCTACGAAGTGGAATACATGCGCTCTACGAGTGCGACTGCGATTGGAGAAGTGAAATAAAGTCTCTGCGGAACTTTTTTTGGGGAAATTTTGGTAATTTCATGAACCTTGACACGTAACAATAGTATTCAAAAATAACTAATTTCGAAATCGTAATATTAATTTCAATGTACCCTTATTATAGCTTACAAAAGTTTTTTAATTTCAATATGTATTCCATTTGCACGTTCACAGCAATATAGGAATAAACTGTTAAGTATACAAGTTTATCCTGCTTATTCAAGGCTGATATTTGAAGGCTATATTTACCTATACTAAGACTATGCAGATCCGTATTTGAGAACATTTTTAAAATTACTGGTAGCCCTGAAATAAATTCTGCGTACGATCCCTAGGCAGATATCCCAGGTCATTGGACATTAAACGTGTGACCATGACTTGGGTGTTCATAGGACTGAAGATTTATATCATTATAAAAGAAAACAATAACTATTATATCAACTTTTATTTTAACACTGACTGTGCGTATTGAACGACACATCCATTTTACGATTTATGGCAGGACATATAAAAGATAAATATGTGTCTTTAGGTCGAGTTTACTTTGGGTCGACAATTTGTCTGTGATTGGAGAAATCTCTATAATTGCTCTTAAACTTGCGAAAAACTTCAAAAAACCGCAATGGAACAGCATGTTTTTCAGTGAAATAAACTTGTTGAATGATATGCGCTTCTGTGGTCATTGCCTCCCGTTATTAAATTTACAATATTAGAGCTATGATATAGATAATATTTAAAATTGTTTTAAGAAAATTTATAAAATTGCTATATTGTACTCAATTCAAATTGCAAAATCTTCACAAATCTTTGACTCATAATCTGGTAAAAACTGTATTGAAAAAAAATCCCTATCCTGAACTACTGAATGACTACTTAGTGCAATCTACAAAAATCATCAAATTTATTGATTTTTATTAGATATTCATAGTCGAAACTATTACGATGGTAATCAGAGTGACTTATAATACAATGGAATATGAAGTCTAATACGTTAGATTATTAAAAAAATCAAATTAACTAATGATCGCCCAGTAATTGAAATTCGATCGTAATTAATAATTTTTTTAAGTTTGAACGTTACTGAGATTCTTATGTATATAACTATGCCTCTTTAATGATTGTATACATTTATTTTACCTTATTCTATTACACCAGATGTAAGCGTCTCTACAAATATATAAGTCATTATTTATTTAATCTTAATATATTTTTAATTTGTTTTTTTACTGATAACACAAAAAGAAAATCAGTTGACAAGCAGAAGAGGAAAAGTTACTAAACTGTTTTGTTTTTAATTTTAGTTTTTCAAAACCTTTTTTTCCAAAAAAAATTATAACACTAAATTTCCTCGACAGCTTCCGAACAAAGAAAAAGGAAATTGTTTCACAAACAGAAGAAAATACAATGATTTTTCTTCACGAATTATATATAATATATAGATTATAAAAAAATACTGTATAATTGTCTAATAATGTCAATAAATATACAGGGTCAGCTGACACTGGTTTTTATGTGTATTCATTAGGTTCTATTCATTAATATTGTATTGAATAAATGGTTCTTTCTTCCTGATATATCACGGTCAACGTGAATATCTATCTACGTCAATATCTTCTTCCTGTTCATGCACATATGTCACTATTACGATAAGCGACGATATACGACATAAGATATACGACACAATATCATACGAATATCAAAATTTCAAAGTGTCATGTTATTTTTTATTCAAAATCATGGACATCCTACTCGGCCCATACTTTGGCTATAGATAAAATTAGATATGCTCGCTTGAACATAATCTGTTTGGCAGAAATCTGTCACAGTACGAAATTACCTATTTTAGGAAGGTTCTGATTTTTAAACGGTTTTAAACGATTACCTTCCTTAGTGTACTAATAACGTACTTTCGAAGACGGGAACTGCGTGACTTATACTTTTATAGTTACTGCTGTCAAATGGTAGAGTGACCATGTCGCAGCGGATGTTAACCGACGCTCATGTACATTCATAATACTAAAGCTGTCACAGACATGTTGCCGGCGCTTTGTAACTGGCTCTTCGACGTTGCTATGGTAACATGATAAAAACGTGTCACGGTTAACATACATCTACATAGATCAAGGGTAAGTAAAGAGTTCTAACCATATGACTCTGGAAATACGTTACGTAGTACGTGGCACTAAGTAAGGAGCCCAACAACCTTCGATAGAAAGGACATAGACAATGCCGTGTCCATTGGCTGGAATCAAGGATCCAAGAAGCAATCGTCGGTATAACCTTTAGTGTTACTGACGGCGGTGATCCCTTACCTTCCTCTCTTATGATCACCATCTGCTCTTTCAAACTTAAACACAGGTGTACATAAGTAAATAAACAATGGGAGAATGGACAATATTCTTGCATGTTCTTTAATCGATTTAACACTATGTATTTTAGAATTACAAAAAGTCTCTGTCCCCTATAATATTGTTGATTAACAACAACAAAAAAAAACTCTGCGAGTTTGACTTATAATCAGAATATTATGTATATACGTATATTAAAATTCAAAATCACTTAATCATTAGTGTTTGAGGTACTACCGTTTTGAAAAGATGCTTTTTAACATTGAGAGAAGAAACCGCGAAAAAACACCTCATAAATAAACAAATAAACCGCATTAAGACGAGACAAGCAAATATTAATGTTAAATAGCTCAGCTTACCTTGTCATGGGATTACGACGCCGTCCAGCGCTGTTTTTCAGTGCTGTCCAACTCATAACACATGTTAACTATTTCCCACCAAATAGATTCGTAGAAAATTGTTTATAATAGAAGTATCATTTAAGAATTAAGGAACCCAATTCCACTTTTTGATGGGATCTTCAGAAAGCTAATAAACGCTCACACGCTCATGCCCTCGAGTTAGAATTCCCCATTTATGCCACCCTCGGGCATACGTATACAATTAAGACATCACAACATCGAGGACCCGAGAACAAACAACAATCTATTACATAAATGTTTGTATGGGAAGCTCGGACCCTACCGCTAGATACGCAGGGTCACTTTCACCTGGACTTTAGAATCGTCTTGTTAATGAGTGGTCGTATTTCGACCTTATTAAACAAAATTCTATTTCCAAGTTTGTTTATCGATAATACTAAAGCTTTTCAATAGGTACCAAACAAAACAAAGTAAAGGGCATTCGGTTGACAAACAGAGGAACAAATGGTACTGAATTGTTTTATCTCTGCTTATTAATAAATTGACTCACAAGCAAAAGTATTAATTTTACGTATCACATGCTAACTAAAAGTCAAAAGATCCCTTAATCAGATAATGATAATGTATTTGCTTCATATTCACCACATTGAATCAAAAATATAATTTAGACCCCATAGTTTAAATGTAGCTCTCTAGGCCTGATGAGTTATCAGACTATATTAAACGGACGCAATTTGGAAGCCTTTTTTAATTTCAACCGGACACAATACTAAATACCGTGGTTTAAGAACTTTTTATATTGTGTTACGACGTAAAGCCTATTTATAGATTCTGCAATAAAGCTTTTTCAACTTGGAATTAATTATTAAAACTTTCAGACACAACTTGACAAAATCATGATTTCTGAGAAGATTGTATTGCTGCGTAACCTTTTTATTTAGTTTATAAACTTCTGCTTAAAGTGATGTAATACAAAATTGTTAAAGTTTCAGTTCAGTGATAAGTATACTGTTACTCGCATAGATTTAACGACGCATATGTAATTCATAAGTTTATCTGTGAGAAATATTTCTACAAAAGATGACTACATTTTAAATAAAAAAAACCTTTGCATCAACGCTGTATAAAATATACTGAAAAGTTAAAAATACATCATAAATGTCTTTGTCTTAATATCCAAGCATCTAAACTTCAGAGGCTTAGACATTAAGACAAAGTATGTACTTAATGAAGTGCTTAATGAACATTAAGAATTTAAAGTAATCTAAGAAGCTAATTTAAAATTACCGCTAAAGGTAGGTATTTTCTAAATACATCTATCTACCCACGTATTTTTTTGCTTTTGTAGTAGGAAATATGCCATAATATTGAAGAGAAGAAACAGCAACTTCTCAGGCCATCTTTTGGAACACCATTATTGCAATTACAAAGTTAATTGTAACCTGCACGAAATTGGTTGCGGGACTATTATTTCCAGGCATCCTTCTCATTTCTACGTGTATATTCATATATACCATAATGCTCTTAACCTACAAGCTGTTAACATACTGTAACACGCTGGTTAAAAGTTTCAATAGGTGAATTACTTATCAACTTTGGAATTTATTGTAAAAACGAATACCGAGATCCATAAAAGAACGCTGAACCTTTTGAAGGAGATATGAAGACGCAATCCGATTATGCCTGTTCTCTTTCTTTTTCTGCTTCTTCGTATTAAATTTTTTTTCATATAAATAATAAATTACGTAAAAATGTGTTGGACAGGCTAAGCTAAGTACTAGTTTACTATTTAAGGTGACACCTGAAAGTACTATAGATTGTTCCATAGTTAATGTTTCATTATTATCGGTTTTGTTTCGCTAGCATTATTACTAAATTGAATTATTTATAGTAAGCCAATGTGATACATTAGGACAAAGTAACAGTGCTTTTTCCGAAAATATCACATTGGCTCACATCAATAAACAGTTACATCGTCAAAAATTAATTTGATTTTTTTTTAGTCCTAAATATAAAAGATATTTCATCAGTAAATAGTACAATGTCAGTATAACTGTTAATAAAATACGGCAAACCTTGCCTAGACCTACAATCAAGCCCTGTGGTACGCCCATCACAATTGATCGTCCGGATGATTTGGCAACACATCGAATTCCATAATTCAAATAGGATGCAATCCAATTGAGCGCAGTGTACTTGATGTCATAATGATTAAATTTATGAAGTAATGATACGCGCTGAACACAACACCTCTTTTAAAATGGCCTACCTTGACATTTCGCAAAATGGTGCAATGACACTTGTCCGGTAATTGCCGAATGTTACCGCAATGAATATCAGCGAAATAGTTACTCGAATTGGTATGTAAATGAGCCGGACGCTTTAAATGCATTTTCATTAAAATTAAATTAACTCAAACTTAAACTAAGTAAGATCCATACCCTAGGTCTAAAGTTCTCATCAAAATTAATGAAGAAAGCCTCAATACAAGGTAGCTGCCATAAACCCTTGAGGAATTCCCCTGACTATCTTCGATCTCCATCATAATATCAAACCAAAGTTTCCATTAAATGGTACATTAGAGCAACGTATCTGTGCCATGATTCAATAGATTCGGTACACAGATGAAAATGAATACGTGATAATTATGTAGTGGTTAGAATAATATTATAGTTAAATTTATTTTCGCTTTTAAGTAGAACTTTTGTAGTTTTATTTTAGAGGTCTGTTGATTTTTTGAATAAGCCTTTTTAATCTTTAATCTAAATATTATTATGTAATAAATGTGGTATTACAAAATGTTATATACCGGGATGAGTAGACCACGCAATTGATTATAAGCGCAACATCTCCCCAAAACACTATATTATAAGGCTAGTTGCTTTCATCATAAGTTCAGCATTATGGGATAAAGACTCCTAGATGCAAACACTTCATTGGTAGCTTTGTAATGTAACTGCTACAAATAACAGACAGCTCCAAACACGGTGCAAGTTTTTTTCCCCGTTAAGGAGTTCCATGTTTTGTTTCCAAGACAGATCATCAGACACTGATATGGTCAATGATAGAGTTATGGCTGTACATACGTAAACACGGCTCAATTATTGCTTTCTGTTGTGAAACTCTACACTTTATCTTTGGAACCCTTCAGCAGATCTTCAAAATGTTTAAAGGGGACCAACAGCAAACCATTTTTATACACTAAAAATAATAATCAAATCCGTTCATAAAAAACGGAGCTATGGCTGTATTCTTATATATTATACTTATACATAACAAGAATATAGAACCGCCTCATTTTTTAAAGTCAATTAAAAATCAATAATAACCTACTTTTGTATCCTTAACGGTAGACTTTTGTTTTGATACTTAAATGGATCTATCAAAATATTCACAATTGAAGTACTCTATGCACCCTAGTCCATCATACATAAAAAAATTTATACACGTGGCGACTTAAGCAGCCATATTGTGACTTGAAATTAAAAACGATGTTTTCTTTTGAATTCATAATTTTTATTTGTACTTACGTACGTATAAGAACCAAGTTAATGTTAAACATTTGTTAGATTTCATGTTATAAAGGGACAATTTCAAGAAAAGTCTTGCTCAAGTTGAAAAACCTGTTAACCTTTCTCATTATGTTTATCTTCAGTATAATAACAAGCCATAAACAAGTTTAGAAATTATTTTGTGCAGAAAATAAGACTTATCCTTAATGAATTTGAAAGTAAACGTAGCTGTATTATTTAGAAACAAATTATATACAGACCAATTAAATATGAAATTTATAAAAGTGTTCCCGCCAACTTATGGTGTGGCAATCATCAATAGGAGAGTAAATAGACTTTTATAAGTTAGTGCGTTCATCATATTTAGACTTTATCACTACTTACATTCAGGTGGAATTATGAAGCACTAACCTATTTTATATTAATGATAAAAATATCGCTGCAAAGATGTCATTTCGAAATTAAAAATGTTCTATTTATTTGAACAATCATTAAATAACGTTTTCATTCCAAACTTTTTTAATAACACTATAACTCGTTAATAGCTACTAATCAAAAAAATAAGAAAATCGTTTGACAAACAGCAGAGAAATAGTATAAAAAAAATCTCTTCACGTATTAATATATAGATATAGATTTCTGAAACATAATAGTATCATAAGTGAGGTTACTCATTATATGTTTTTATTTATGTTCCTCTTTTATTATCTCAGTAAAGAAGTTGACGGGTCACTGCCGCCCATAGAGGTCCGTAACTCTAAACACACCGACGTTTTCTGGACAAAAATAATGGGGGAAATTTGCTTTTTTACTAGTTTTCCAACACGAGTCTAAAAACCTTATCAACGACATGGCTGATTTTAAAAGGAGCTAGCCAAGCGAGTAGATTCCTGCGTTTTTCCAATATCCCCGCGATTAAACTGGTAAAGAATTTAGTGATCTCTAACATGGGTTAGTCTGTACAGCATGTTGCAGTACGAGTAAGAGCGCTAGATTTGGACTCTAGGATAGATAAAATCCCTAGCAACTAGTATCAAATACGCATCATGATGTATTTCAATCTACAAATCTAAGTACAAAATTGTAATAAGAACATGTATCCGCATAAAACATATGTATATACATAGATCCGTATAGTTTTAGGGTTATTTTTGAACTCTATTAATCGTTTATGGAATACTTAAATTTTCGAACATTACAAGAAACATTTGGTTTTTTGGAAAATTGTTAGAAAGGCTTTCAAGATTGTCAGCACAAACTTTGACTGTCAGCTCAGTATTCCTTTAACATGAAAAAGCATTTACGACAAAGTCAACGCTAGCCAAACTCGAATGTGCAAACGTTAAATACAAGAATACTCTTTACAAACCGTCAGAAAACTCTCACACATATAGTTTTCCTTACAAATTTTTGTTTCACTGAAGCATATGATAGTTAATTTTTAATGCTCATATGATTAAAAATTAGAGAGATCTCAATCGTAATGCTGCATCATTACCGTTTCGCGAAGCGAAGTAAGATTGATTTATGTATAAAAATTACATGTAGGGACATTGAGAATGTTAGTGATTAGAGTAGGAGAAATAAGCTCATGTTTAATGAGGAAAAGCGCTCTGTGATATCTTATACGCGATCGCACAATCCACTCGAGTATGATTATCGCTTGAATGAGGTCGTTGTAGATAGGAAATCCAAAGTCATGGACTTGGAAGTCATGATGAATAGTAACCTAACTTTCAATGATCACATTTTGGCTATAACATCAAAAGCTTACAAATCGTAGGGTTTTGTATTGAGACAAACAAGAATTCTTGAAAGTGTTGCCGCAATTAAAATGTTGTACAATTGCTACGTAAGAAGCATATTGGAAAGTAATTCAGTTATCTGGAGTCCGAATGAAGTAAAATATAAACTTATGTTGGAAAAACTTTAAAGAAAATTTTTAAGGTATATATATTACAAGCAGTATGACTAATTCGTAGGGTGGCCTTATGTATATCCCAGTCAGTTTGTGCTTGGAATGACAGGATACGATTCCCTTGAAGTGAGATGTGCAATATCTTTGTTAAAATATTTTTTTGAATTAATTAGGGGCTATATCTTTAACCCTTCAGTGTTGGAACTAATACCATTGTATGTTCCAGATAATTACATTTATTCTCGCAGACGCAAACTGTTCTTTGTTCCAAACTGTCGCTTGGTTTCGATGAGTGAGTCACCTTTGATTCGCGCCTTGACCTTACTTAATGGGTTACAGGTGTACAGTCCTAATTTAAACTTTTATTTCCGAACCTGCTTATTTCACAGAACTGCCATTCAATCCGTAGTGTGTAAGTAAACGTATTGGGTCGCTCCTGTCATGTTTATAAAACATTTTGTATGTTTCTCAAATTTAAATAAATAAATAAATCTATATTTACTCGAAGTATCATGTCTCTATGGTTGTATAAATGCCAACCATAGTCATAGTCTCCCGCACAGGAAAGTCAAGAACCCTGTATGCACCTTTTCATGTTTGTATTAATTATAACTTGTTTCGGTGAAGGAAAGAACTTTCTTTACTTTCGTATAGAAACCTGCATACCAGAAAGTTCTCGAAGGTGGTTGAAATCTGTGAATCCGTAATCGGCGTACATGGTGTACTATTACTCTGAAAGGAGACCAGCATTGGGATGATTATGGGTTTTAATACATACGCATACACAAAACAAGAAAAAAATACACAAAATCAAGCAATAATGTTTCAACACAACATTAGCACACTCACAGCCTCTGTCCTGGATTCCTATGTTTATAGCCAGTATGGACATACAAAAATGTCATTACAAACACTTAAGACCAGAGAGAGAACAAACAGTTATGGTCACATTCTGCTCCGGTCGAAAATAGAACTCCTAAACTTGTATTTCTCAGGAATAAGCTCAAACATCAAAAGTAAAACGGTCCAGGTCCAATTTATTTTAAAAATCAGTCGGAATTTCATTATTTTTAATCAAATATTTTGCTGCTAAATTAACATTACACTTGGGTAAAAAACTGTCAAAATATAAAAGAGCTATATACGCTTCGATAGCCAAAAACACAAAACCACTAGCACACGATTCCACTGTCTTTTACATTTTTCAACTTGGGCTATGTGTCAATTCACTAATATTTTTTTGCGATTCAAAAGACACTCAGTAGGCAGAATTCCTATTCAATGAGCTTCGAGCCCGTCACTCACTAGAACAGAATATAACATTGAATTACTAACGCATTTGTATGTGGATGACGTCATCGCAACAACTACTACACCTAGAATATCAAATAATTGATGGAATATTGGATTTGAAACTCTGTAATGGCGTCATGCATTATCAATGAAATTGATAGTGCTAACATGTGGTTTATTGCGAACCTATATCATTTTCGTGCAATACAATAGACAAGAACTATATTTATGTAAAAATGTTATGTATTTTTAAATCGGTATAGAGTAATAAAGTAAAATACGAAAATTTTGTTGCGTTTTAAACCCTCCATAGCCCAATTAGTGCAGCTTCCCGGATTCCAAGCTGCGGGCTTATGATTACGTAAGAGGTAAATATTTTTCTGAAATTCTTGCTTGTTAGCTGTAATTGGTAAATTCTAGTGTGGGGATGAGAATGCGTAATCGTTTATTTTTAAGCATACAATTTTTTTATTATTTACTATAAGTCGATGTTTGACCGATTCCCATCTGATGGTAAGTGGCGATAGACTTAGATTGTTTATGCGCACTACCTTAAAAAAACCTTACTCAATCTTAACTTGAAGTCATCCACACTGGAATGGGATGGAAACACAGACACGGGTGGATTATCCCAATCCTTCGCTATACGCATAATAAATGACGAAGCAAAACGCAAATCGAAGAGATATTTATAAGGATAGGATCGATAGTTGCCAAGTGTCGAGTTGTGCAATAGTTGAAAATGGATGCGGGAATTAGATCATGTAATTTCTGTTCGTATTTCAAAATATACTCTATAGGACACCAAGAAGCGGGCTACTCTGCGCCCGTGCTGGAGGCTCAGAAGGTTATTCTCAAGCAACCTTTACACGCCGCTCCACTGAGCCCAATGCTGTTATTTGACTTTTAGCAGTACCAGTTCCTATATACCAGCAGTACTCCGCGCACAGCTGAATTTATATACACAATTTATGACGTAAGATAACCCTCGATGATATCTTTAGTCTGTTGTCCGAAGTAATCATAAAATATTACTTATGTGTATAAAAAAATTGTCGTGTGAATCCTTGCACCTTATACTTGAGAGTTCTGCGTATTATTCTGAAATATGTGTGCATTAAGGCTTGTTAATTTTAATTTGAGCAGCTTGGAAGGATTAATCTTCCCTAATACCTTATAAAAACTTATAGCTGTCTTTTAGTAGTATTCCTTCATGTGTTGCGGGTGGCACGGACATGGCAAAATAGCCATCACAAACATTCATGGTGGAGAATGGAACCCGAGCACCAATCGCTTTGCAGAGAGGGTTTCCACTTTATTTTTGTGTTTATTATACAAAATTTAGCGATACTATCAATTTTTGTATGTTAGTTCACACGACAAAAATATTTTATTTGTAAATTATATGTAATTTGTCATTCTTCTGATTGATCTATCTATATGTGTTTGCTTGTGTTTTAATGTTAAAACTGTATCTATTCGTCTGTTTATGGAAATAGAGCGATAGAGAATGTTTGATGTAAGTACATATTGAATAATGTGGTTTTCGTACAGTTTCGAACATACGACTGAAAAACTTAACCCATAAAAGATTACTGTTATATTGGTTAGTCTATTTTCATCGACATTATTGCACGAAAATAGTTATAATTTTTTACATACTAAGATTAATTAGAAACCTTGTTCCGCGGACATCCAATTAGGACTGGTCCGTTTTTTAACTACAAATATGTGTTTATTATTAATCACTCAAGAAATTATAATTTCTACTGTGTGTATTAGTACACAAAATATGCTGTTTAAATAAAAAAATCAATCATTTATTCTTTTGATTGGACTCTTCATATGAAACTATTTGCTATGGTTACTCCCTAGATTTTAAACTTGATGAAAATACAACAATTTCTACGAAGTTTTTCCATGTTTAAGCTCCACTTAAGAAACTCCACAACATGTTCGAGTTCGTAGCATTACTAGAATCGTAGCAGTCTACATCATTTTCGTAGCGGGTCTCCGAAACGAGGTCGATACACTTCTTTACAGTCACTTACAAACTTATGAAGCGTTCAAAGTAAAACATACTTCAATAAAATAAACAAAAACATGTGTACTAAAATGAGAATTGCAGAAATAGAGTCACAAAGTAAACCTACCCATAGATTTCATATGTAAAAGTCCAACCACAGATAAGCAAACAACAGAAATTTAAATATTAATATTAATTATATAAGAATACTACCAAACTAATTTTACATTAATTTATTAATTTTTTATTCATAGATGGATTGAGATGAAACGAACTTTACATATTGTTTCTTACTGCAATACATAAGTGAAAACCAGAACGTAATCAGTTAAGCTGTTTCTGAGATTAGCGCGACCAAACGCACAGACAAAAAGACGAAAATTCTAACAACTATTGTTTAGTGTTCTGTTGCGTTAATAAAACCCCTAATAATGTTTTTCTCATATATCGTTCTTGTACAGAGAGCGATCAGTTACAATTTTATTATAATCACACCTTAAAATGAAAGTGACTTAACTCAAAATTCCTGAAATTCCACATTTTACTATAAACTTTGAAAACTTTTGAAAATTTTTGAAAACTTTCTTCGTCATTTCCCATAAATTACAATTTTTTATTTAAGTCCCTTTAATTCTAAGGGTGCGATATGTATAATATAGATGCTTCGATACACATTTTGATGCAGCGTTAAAATTAAATGCATTTTACATTAAGCTACGGAATAATCAATTTTGATTATTTAGGTGCGTATTATATTTGTGACATTATACCACTTTTACAGTTATAATGAAAGAACTAATGGAAAAAGTTTTTATTAGTAATAAATAGTGCCCTTGTACAAACTTTTCGTATATATTTTGTTTCCTGTAATTTTATTGTTGAAAAAAAAAACCTATCTAATCGTAATCTATACATTTAATAAAACTCTAACTGACTGCTTTCTGAAAATAAACGATGTATGAGAACATGAAACAATAATTGTTTGAATTTTTGTCTGTTTGTCTGTGCATTTGTTCGCGTTAATCTCTGAAACGGCGTATTCGATTTCGATACGGTTTTCACTTATGTATTGCAGTAAGCGTCACTTAATATTTAAAGTTCGTTTCATTTCAATCCGTCTATAAATAAAAAAGTTATGAGTTAATATATGTATTTCTAATGCACAGAACGTGCCAAACCTAGTTCTAAAACAATGCAGATGCTATTTCTAAGCGTCAGGTAGTTTTTCTGAAGCGAAGCGAGGTCAGTTTGCTAGTGTATCTCTATATTCCTGTATTATAATTTCTTTATATTCTAATTGTAAATTCAGCATTTATATTGTGGGCATTTTCGTCCCACATTCATACGTATTTATGTAGTTTATAATATAAATTACATACACACACTCACATAATCTTATGTATTATATTATGTTTATACTTTATATACATTACACATTACATATCACACACATACATACACTCACGCGGACTTGTACCTGGCGCGCCTTGGAGTCGACGCGCCACTTCGCCCGCCGATTTTTACCGACATGAACACCGGCTGGGCAGCCGCGCGGCGGTTTCACTGCTCTCCACGCCTCTCACACCCCGCTAACGGGATCCGCCGGCGCGCGCGTTTCTCAGTCAGACAGTTGGCTTTCTTCGCCTTGTTCTGATCGCCCAACTACGATACGCTTAATAGTGCTTTCACTGTGCCTCTAACTATTGTTTGCTTGTGTTTCAATGTCAAAACTGTTTCCTGTGTTTCTATCACTCTCTCTCCATCTGTATTCTATGGTTATTTTCTTGTGTTGTGTTTCGTGTAGTATAAACTTTTATTGTGCTCGTAAAATAAACTGTTTATTTTTGTTTATTGGACTTTTGTAATTGCTTTGCTTCGCGTTCCTAACACCACGACTACACGCGTGACCTAGACCACCTAGGTCACACCCTTCACCACCATCACACTTCCTCCATGCCATAATATTTTATATTTAAATAATTCATCACGAATTAGATGATAAATGAAACTAATTTATAAAATAATATGGTTTGTTTCATACAAACCATACTGCCACAAAAAATTCATATGATTCCTGTTTATAAATCAGATGTATGTGAACTATTGCAATATTTCTCTTTACTTTCATTACAATGAACTCAATTAGTGATGTAAATTTCATGATTATACATTTTATGATTTTATATTACAGAGATTAAATATGACGTTGAGTTTTCAATTTTATACGCTTATAACAAAATTAATTACCACTTGGTTGTATTCAGAAAACATCCTGAAGAAGCCGATGTTCAAAATTAATTGGAAATAAAGTGATACTGGTCGGGCCCTAACGGGACTCGGTAAATTAAATATGTGGACTGTATAATAGGCTTTAATAACGCGACAATATATAAAATCAGTACCCGTAGTCAAGCGTGTCGTGGTGCGAAGTGAAGAGCGGCGGACACGGGCACACCAGCCGAGGTATGCTCCCCGGCCTCCGCACCACTCCCCTCCGGTCGCCTGTCGTAAGGCGTGGTGCGCCGACAGATACAAAGGTTTAGCGTACAGAGAATCCTCCAAATTCAAATTGTCATTACAGTATACCCGAATCAAGTTGTTCAAATTTTTTTACCTTAATTGCATTGGGAGTCTTGTTACCTTTGGGCTCTAAAAGAATTTCTGACGCAGGTAAGGCTCTCCAATCCTTGCGGAAGCAGCATGTTCAACGCCACTCTCTCTGTATGATAATGATAGTGTTGAAACACCTAATAGTCAGCAATCTCATGGCCATTTAACTACGATACTTATACTAGGAGCAAACTTCTAGCGTGCTTCATTTTAATTTCCTCTAGATTTGTAAGATTATTTCAGATACAGAATTTAATTTCCTGCCTATTCTCTGCTGCGAACTGAACAAATTGTTTGCAACTAATATCAAATTATAAAAAAACATTCAATATATATCGAGGAAGGAATGTCCTTGACGTATCTGTGCAATTTTAAACTAGCATATTAATATATCCGAAATGTGGTAGATAATAAGAATATACAATATGATATAAATAAAAGCCTAGTTAGTGATTTGATCGTCCGATCTCCCAAAAGTGATGTCCAATTTCCGATCCTGCAAGCAGCTCATAATTATAAAAAAAAAACCATTAAAAACATCGATATTCATACACTCCCACTCTCACATTAGAATTCTTTAAGATGCATGTGGCGTAGAGGTGCAAAAATACGACATCAGAAACACCCATGACCCAAGACCAAACATTTGTCTGTCACATAAATCTACATTGGTCCCAGCCAGTTCCAACCTGGGGCCCCTCGATCGCCAGATAGGATCATTATCAACTGGGGTACGGTGTCCTCAATTTAAATGTTTTAGTGCGTCATAATTTTCAATGTTTTATGCTTATTAGATATTACTTATCACTTACTTCTGTAAAGAAAGTTCTTGATATTATGTAAAAACTGCCATTTCGTACCTGGCTTTAATTCTCATATTTTAAAACGAGAACCCTGAACTGAATTTTTTTAATAATGATAAAACTTTTATTTCGTAATATTTGGTACAAAATATACATTCACAGGGTAAAAATCACAGTTACATATTGCAACTAGTGATAATTCGTCAATTACCTAAACAAGGCAAGGCACCTGTAATGTAGCCAACTTAATAGGCATTTATGGGTTATGAAGGTATTAAACTATCTAGGTAAAACACTCTAAAATAAATTAAACAAAGCAAGACCAGTTATTAATGATGACGTTTAATTACATATAAAAATCTAGTATATCATAAACCCGTGACGATTTTTATAAAGCCATTGAATATTGCCTCGTATAATTTTCACATCGGTTGCAAATTACGTCATCATAGTTATACAATTCGGCAAACAATACAGTCATTAAACCGCTGCTAAAAGCATCGCATGATGGATCTGGAATTTAGTTAAAGCAATATGTATTCTATATAAAATTGGGTTTTTTTGCATACATGACTGTCAAGCGAACAGGTGGCTTATGTAAAACTATATTATGTAACAGTTTGGTTTTGGCTTTCTCCAAATACAACCAAAATGTGATGCCTATTTTAATCCAACGGTAATATATGGTACACCGGTACATTACGCGGCGTCGTTAAGCCAATTTATCAATGAAAACTAACCAAGATGGATTGTCAGTGGCATAGCCTCCAAGGTTTCCTGATTTGACGCCTCTCGACTATTATTATTAGGGCTATATGAAACAAAAAAATATGTTGTACCAATAGCTACGACAGAGCTATTAAAAACAGAGGATCGACGCTGCTGCGACAGAAATAGCTGCGAACTTTTCTGAAGATCAATGAACGACCGAAACAATGTATTTCAGGGTCCTAGCCTGTGTAACCGCTAATGGCGGTAATTTCGGTATTTTCTATTAAAACTTTACACTGTTTTTTTTTGTTATCGTTAATGAAAATTATCCTGTGACATAGCAAGAGGTATGTTTAATAATAAGATACTCGGTTGGCCTCTTAATTGCCGATTTCATTACCTTTCAACAACAGAATTTCAAACAGATTAAGAGTTTGCATTTCGGGACAAATTTGAGATAGGTACAAATATTGTTGTGAGATTTTATAGGAAATATCATGTAGTTTATTAATACTGTAAATAACTGTTCGTTACAGTATGAACCAACAATGTATCCAAATTTAATTTTTTGCCTTGTATCCGTTTACGGTAAAAGTAAATGTACAAGACGTCAATATTGACAGCACCAAAAGTGGTTTTATTTTATAATAATATTCCTAAAATCATAAAATAAGTGTGCCACGTAAAATCTCTTGTTTCCAACAATAACAATGATATTTATATGGCATCTGTCAAGCTTTTAAGAAAAAAATTAAAAAAGGATCTTTTGTTCCTTAATATTTTGAATTAATTTATTTTTAATTTTTTCACTGAATTTTGGATAGGTTTAATACCTTGAATTGATGAACTGTGTTTAGAGCTAGTAAATAAAAAAAAAAAAAATAAAAAATAGAAAAAACTGCAAACAGAAAAAAAATCATATAAACTGTGCAACAAGTTAGGTGTCTCTTCAAACAAAAATAAAAAAAAACCCCATTAAAAAATCTTAACCGATAAGACTTCTATATTATTGTTATTTATTAATAATTATGTAATTATGTTTACTAATAATTAATTAATTGAAAATAATATAAGGCGTTATTTGCCTGAAACGAAGAGAGGCCAGTTTGCTAGTTTATTAATAATTTTGTGCAAATATTCAAAATATGCCCGGCGTTTGCGCTGCGCGGTTGCACTGGAGCTCACTGTATTTACATGATATGCCTATGCGGATCAGGATGTACCTGTCATATGGTAAAATATTTTTTCTAATAGGTACCCTAAAATCACAAAGTCTCACTCTCCTTTTATAATGTTTATATGGATAGAATCCGTTAATAGCCAATCTAATTCATGTACAAAACTTTTGACAATCTCCTCTTACACTCCTACAATCTCACACTGGTTTCTCGTTTCCAGAAAAGGTAGGTAGACAGGATAGAATGGTAGAATCTGCCGAGAATGATTCCAGGTATTTATTTATCCAGGTATAGTGGAAGGTTGCAGACGTTGTGAAAAAAACTAATCCAATTTTAATCTAATTGAATAGGCTTTCGTACTATAACAGTAACCAAGAATATAGTTAATAGTATCAGGCGTTACTTTGCGGAAATTCATTGTTATTAAATTAATATTAATTTACAATGCCACAATCCGCAAGCACAATGTATGATGGTATATACTTCTATACATGTATAGAACCTATCCCCCTCCCACGAAGGAAAACATGCATTTATGATAAATAAAAGTATATACCAACATACATACCGTCACCAATACATGTTTCGCTCCGAAACAGAGCATCCTCAGGGTGAGTACAGCTTGTCTACGTCAAGTGAAACTAGTTTAGATTTATTGGGTAATTTTATATCCTTTATATTATTGACTAAATGAAGACTATTTTTTTAGTTAAGAGTTGGAGAAAAGGATGTCTTAGATTTTATTACAGTATTAAGTCGACGAGCCAAATTATATGCTGGAGCTCCAATATAAGAGACGTATTGGTATATTATCTTAGTGAATTTTCGGTAAACCATATAAAAGAGGAGCGCGAGAATTCATCGGGATCAAAGAATTCGGTATACTGGGAGAAATATAAATAATTAACGAATTTATAATTATTAAATTATATAATATAGTTAATGAAAATTAATTTAATGAAAATAATATTAAGTGTCAGTAATTAAGAAACTTGTATCTAGCGTTTATGAAGTGATATTAGACACTTACTCTACAGGAAATACACAGGCAGTGAATAGGTTTTTATATATTAGTGCGTTGAACATCTTAGACCCTCATCTCATCTCATCACCCTTGTCACCAGGTGGAATTATTGTCAAGCATTAGCTTATTTATGTAAAATAAATCTCCGTGAGGACGTGATAAGTACAATTTTAGGTGAAAATGTGGGCTGTTTAACAACGCTTTTATGAATTAATTAACTATACAATTATTATTTAGATAAATGTTTCTCGTCAGAGTCTTGTACCACAGTGAAACTTTGTGTCTTTAAAATAAACGTGTTTCGCAAACCAAGCTTATTTTATGCCCGCAGTGTATAGACAAACTTATCATTAGTCTGGGTTGTAGGGTTCACCTCAAGTGGCAGTAAGGACCTTGTGTAAAGCGTACCTCTTGTCTGACACGTGGCTTGAGCGCGTGGAGTGACAATCCTTGCCTTTGTTCCCCTAGTATCATCCTAGTCGCCTAGCTTTCTATTGTTAAAAATATTCTAAAGTATAACACGATACAGTCAAAAGGATTCATTTGGAAGTTTACCTAACACAATGACGAAATTTTTTATAATACTTATTATTATTTTATCTTTACTGCAGGACCTGACACCCATAATATGAACACCGTAGAGACTAATATACATTATATATTCATATAAATATAACTAAGTCACTTTTTCATATAATGGTAACAATAAGGTGAGATCATTTTGTTTATCAAAAAATGTCAGATCTGCTTTAGATCTAGAAAAAATTCAAGATTGTTATTTCACACAAATCTTATACACCCTTTTATTTTTACACACAGTTATACATTTTTTATATAAATAGCATTCGAACGAGCAGACGAACCACGTAATGGTTAGCGGTCACCCCTTCCCATGGACTTTTATAAAATCAAAGGCATCATCAATGGGTTTCCCTCCAAGACGAAAGCGAGAAATCCTCACATTATATTATTGTTTACAACAGATTGGACAAATTCGTTCGTTCCTTTACTTTCAAGACCACTACAAGTGGTTATGCTATGTCCAAGAGTACAAGACATAAAATATAATTAGATACCAAAATCAAATCTATGTAATGTATCGGCTACATCCTTAGTTACAAATATCTGTGGGCTGTTAATATTTATCAACAAATGGCATTACTTGTGACCCGACTGTTATAAAAAGAATCCCACAGATGGCGTTGTAGTTAAATTCTTAATATATTGTGTTTTGATAAACTAGATTAATATAAAAATTACTACAGATTACAAAACTGACATTATCCGACTATCCAACGCCGCACTAAATGCAATAATCTTAATAATTAAAGCGCGGAGTTCCTTTTTTATCAATAAATGGAGTGATTTACGCGAAAAGTTTGTGTCTAGGTTGATATGAAAATTTTATAATGCCGATTAAATTTAATTACGATTATTTTACTGCTTTTGAATGTAAGGATAACTTATTTCCCGATGTGAGGCGAGGGCTGATTAGGTATTGTTCATAGTTATTAGAATATATGGCAAAGAATAACTGCCAGTTAATCTACATGATTTTTCGCTCAAATTATAGGTAAGCAAAGAAATGTCCCTACTGAGATAATGGCGTAAACAGAAAAATAAATAAAATAAATAAATAAACGTTTACACACTCACACCCCCGCACTAGGATTCCCTTTGTTGCGGGTGGCATGGACATACACAATTATCACATCACAAACACCCATGACCCGAGAACAAACATTTATCTGTCACATAAATGTCTGCCCCGGCCGGGAATCGAATCGGGAATCGACCCCACGCACGGCAGGCAGGGTCACTACCAACTGGGCTACGGGGTCGTCAAAGGATGAAAAGTAACGAAGAAACATTTTATGGTAAGCCATCAGTCCGTTCACCGATAATTTGGTAATAATTTTACATGTAAATATATTAGGAAATAGGTTCCAAATTATTCCGTAGTGCTGGAACTATTCTGCGGAGGATCGACTCAGCGAGTTACGTAAATAGGATTACTAGTGAGAAAACTTAAAATATAAAATCTTTTGCACTACTAACGTCGACTACACATGCACCCGAGAAAACCAGAATTTAATAATGTTGAGACTTGAAATTAAAGAGGGTCAGTTGCTTTGTAGAATTATAAAAATAAAACAATACACTTTTTATTCTTTCTTTTTCTTATTTTTACATTCGCCTCTTTGTGACAGCGCGTACATGACACCTTTGGTCTTACAAATTCATATGAATGGTGTTATCATTACAAGACTCTTTCTTCGGCTAATATCATAACATAAATTTTTACAAGGTTATTAAATCAGTACACAAATAAAATACCTAATTAGTATTTCACAAATCTTCCGAGAAACTTGAGCGGAAGGTCCTTAAATATTAAGTTATTCGAACATAATGAAATGGTATTCATTAAATTGTTACAAAATATCATTCTTTCATGTGTTCTTAATAATCAAGGGAAAACATTCTTAAAGACTTAATGCTTCTAATAACGAGCCTTTGTTATTCTTCGTAATAATAATATTAATTCAGATGTAAAAAATACATTTTCCTTCAACTTAAACGTTATTTAAACGTGATTAGGTTTAAGTGATTACGTAGAATCCTTCATGTTGATATTCAATTTAGTGAAAATGCTAGATGGCATTGCAAATTTTATTTAAAACCATGTAATTTAATGTTATGTAAGGTCGGCAACATCAAGGTGGACCGGGAAGGGATATTTACTAAATTATAATTACGAATATTAATATTTAATAAAAACATACTTTATTTGACTGTTTAACTTATTTTTACGATTGTAAAATAGTGGTTTATTTATAGACACAAAAGTGTCCAACTACCCCGCACCAGTTTTGAACTGTATGACGGCGAAATTGTACGGCCAGATTATTGTAAACAATATACTCATCACAAGTTGTAATATAGAACTGGTACAATTTACAGATAAAGTACCGCTTGAAAGATGTTATAGTGTAACAATGTTATGGAAAACTTAGTTTAAAATATTACAAAGTACCTTTAGCAGATATATACGTAACGGAAGTGAAAACATGTATAGATTTATGTATATTTTATCTTCACTACATACACCAGTGATTATGCAACTTATGAACTACTTTACTAGTAGGTACTCACGTAAATTGTTCTAATAAAGTTATTCGAAAAAACATCCTCAAAAAAATCACATAGCATATACGAGTGAATGAAATAAACTATTAATATGGATTATTTTTTTATAACTCATATATTTTCATAATTTATCTGTTCGTCTGTCAAAGACATTTTACTCGAAAGCTATTGGTACTACGTAAAACAAATTTTAAAGGTAGATAGATGTGTTCTAAGGAGTTACATAACGAAATAATTAACGGATTAAAAATAATAAGTAATAGTTGTTTACAGAAAAAAACGCGTAATTCCTGCTCTGACTTTATACAATACTATTCACTATGAAGTAAACATTTCTATTAGTACTTTTATGCAAAATAATCAAAGTCCAATTAATAACTATACGTCTATTTATTCGCCATTAAAACGTGTCTGAACATGTTCGCTGAATTTCTCGAACAATTTTCGTCGAATTACAATCGACGTTGTAGATTGCAATTTACGCGAGTCGCTGTATGGGAACTGTGTTTGCACTGAAATGTGCGTTCGTTGCTGAATACATAATCACTGTGCTATTGTACTGTTTGCGTTACTTCCAAAGCTTGCTATAGTTATGTAGACACTCTGGTAAAAATAAAATTTACATTTAATCGCTTCCGTTTACATGGTCCGTATATCGTCCATATGATGTGTTGCGTTAAACGCAACCTACGATTTATGAGCCCACGTCCTATTTTTCACTTACAAAATTTTCATTGAAATAGTTGCTGTATAGCCTTCTATTTTTTGCTTCGAATGAATTGAGGGTAGCACTGACTGGAATAATAAAAGAAACTATAGATTAACTATTCATTTGGTCAGTTGTGTATGGCAGAAATAAAATTATTATTCTATTGAAATGTATTAATTTAGAAATGTTCGCGAACAATATATTTTAATTATCGGGGTAGTTCACAAGCGGAGCGTCTCACGATAAACAAGTCAGTTTTGTGACGGCCATGGTACCGAGTGGACGTGTGCTTACGCTCGTGACTGTATATAGTGAACGCATAACTGATAATTCCCAGTATCCCTTAAACAAGATAACACAAGGTACATTAAACATGAGAGTATGGATTTAAAATAGTCATAACATTTCAAAAAACATAGTGGAAGCATTATGTATCGAAACATAGTCGAAGCATATGTATTAGGCTTAGGCGGCCGAAATCGAAGACAGAACAAATAAAATCTTTATATATTTCAATGTACGTATTTTTCGTTTGTAATATTTTATAGAAAGCTAAAGTTGAGTATCGTAATGCAACTGTCCTTCTTCTCTGAAGGCTGTCAAACACGATTATGCAACATAACTAAAATGTCGCTCGTTTTATTCAGAATTCATAGCTTTTTCATCTGACTCGTTAGTTAAGGGACAAAAAATAACAATACATTCATTCTTGCTTCTCGGAAGTTGGTAATGTGGATACAGTCAACATAAAAACTCGTCAATCAAAATTTTGTACATAAAACTTCAGCACTGTTTAACAGATAACAAAAATGATATGAAACCTAGATTTCAGCAGCAGTTCTTTTTAATGTTAATAGCTGACAAACGAACAGACTAGCTTACTTACCTGATGGTAAGTGGTCACCGTCGCCCATGGACATCAGCAAGACCAAAGGTATTACTGAGGCGTTGTCGGCCAAGATATAAGAAGAAGGTAAGAAAGAAAGTACTGGCTCTCGAGTCCCCAGCTGGAACACGACGAGTCATTTGGTGGCTGACTCAAGCAGGAGGGTGGTAGCTAGCCAGGCAGGCTACACGGATGGATAATAATACGAATAATAACTTAATAATAATCCAGATAATATAATCCTTACGTAAAACAATACCAGCAAGCAGGTTGGCTTCTGTCGCCTCTTACGACACCCTGTTCTGCCAGTATGGGATTGGAGGGAGTATTCTAGATCGTCCAATACGGCCATAAATATTACCATTTATAAATATTTAATAACCAGAAATAATGTTCTAATACCTATTATATCAACATTTTTATTAAGGTTGGCTTTCTTCTTAGCCGGTAAAGCATTAATAATGGTTTTGGTATTATGATAATTAAAAAATAATAATTCTTTTGAATATACTTTGAAATGTTTTCAACAGTAAAAATTGAGAAAAAACGGGTCCTTTGTTTTCGTTGCTCCGATTAACAAAAAAATTGAGGAAAAGAAATTCACGCCTTAATTACTTTAACTAGTTATAATTCAGATCACTCAATTTTTTATGGTAACCTCTTGTGCGTGTCCACAGCACCGCGTGTATCTCTAAAGCATTGCCAGCTAAGATGATAGCGGGGGACCTGCTTATTATGGGCTCTCCGACACTGCAATTGAAAAATAAAGAAGAAGAGAATTAAGGTAGCAGCTACACAGGTAGAGCATCCCAGCACTCATCATGTTAGACTACGTACAGACTTTAAACTGGGTGGTACAGAGCCCTCCGATCTCCAACAAGAGGTCACACATATCTAATACGGAGGTATAGGTTATACAGAACATGTTTAGGTACCTAAAATATTTACGTCATGTACGTAACAGTTGTTGTTATTATATTATGACCTAGATTGCCGTTTTGAATAATGCTTGTCGTGTGAATTGAAATTAAATTATTTATATTATGTTTGTAGATTTTGTTTTAACAATTGTATAAAGCATTAAGATATTTAATGTGATTAAAATTTCAATTCAAACCCAAACCCAAGCTCAAGCTAAATTCGAAATCATTTACGAATTTTATCAATTTATTAATGTACGTCTCTTTTCTGTACTTCAGTTTCAAAAAGTTGTTTTTTCAAAGAGGAGTAAAAAAGGCTAATAAAACTCCTGAGCGCATTTTTGAATTAACGTATAATTATTTACAGATAAACTTTATAACCCGCGCAGGATCAGTTACAGCGGTATAATTTGTAGGCGATTCTATTTGTCTGATATATGCCGTATAATTAAATAGGATTTGGCAAGCATTATAGAAAGCCTCTATAACTAGATTCATATTAAAGATAATACAATCGAAAAATAATCTTATTTTAAACTATATTTTACAGTAGATGACAGGAAGTTAACAATGAGGGTGAGATTTACTGACTTTTCCGGATGCGAAACATTGCTTTAGAAGTGAAATTTGCTTACAAATTCTTTCAACACTTTTGTCATTCAGTTTACTTGTATTAATGAGGTCACATTGCTATTATTGTCGTTTCTACTGGAAACTGCACAGCATTCAAACATGTTTATTGTCATGTGCCCTATTTTTCTCTCTTCCTCGAGTCTAGTTTTTAATTCTTTGTCAGGTTTTTATATTTCTCTGCCTCTGCTGTATGAGTTAACGATTATACAATAGTATAACAAACGTAGAATTAAAACGAAAGACGATACAATTTGTTAATACTCGTTTATCTTATTGAAATACATACATACATACCTGTGAGAGGGTTTGAGATTAAGCCGATATTTTCTGCTCATAGAGGTGGCAATGACCCCAGATATCTTCCATCGGAGGTCGCAGGGCTCTGTATCATTCATTTTAATTTTGATTTGTGGTAAGGAGATCTCTACCACCTTTACTAGCTAGGCACGTACCCGTTAGGATGATATCACCCTCTTTCTGCAGTCAATCGTAAAAACACGTGAAGTTTATGAGTGCTTCGGTTGCAGTTTGTCCAAAAATGGGAGAATCCACTTCTGTGCAGACCGCACGGGAATTAGAGACGCATTGGTGTTGATGAACATTATTATGTGAAGATAGAGTTCAATATTCTTTAACAAATTTTAGATTGCCGCTCCCTTCAAGGTCCTCAATTAGAATTAAACTTTACTACATACTAAGTTCTAAAAATTCCCAATTAGCAACATGATACAATTCTCGTAATGTGACACTGTCCCAAATTATCCCAAAAATAAACACTGAGATATTATACTGATGTTATATAAATGTGAATTGACAATTATCGCGCAAAAATTTGCCAAGTGAGTAACAAAATTATCTCACAGTTTACCTAAATTCATGTGATCGTTGTATTACGTCGTATAAATGTTAACCGGTATTAAACTTAGTTAGAAATTGCCATCTTAATCAACTACTGATAATAAAAGCAAAAAATAGCGTTTGCTCCTTTGTCACAAATCGCAACGCTGTGGACATCTTTTGTAAAATAATCTACGTAAAACTTTTATTTTTTGTTAAAGCAAGCTCGTTATACAGGGTGTTTGTTAAATTACACGTTGCGAGTAAAATTTTTGGGATTGTTTTTCTTTTACATTGTTTCGCAGGCAGGGTCACTAATAACTTGGCTAGAGGGTCGTCTAAATATATCAATATTACCTCACGTTTCTAACCTCGTGAAGCCCAGCTCCGTTAGAAGATAACATCGTAAGACGACCATATCAATAAAAGCCTGAATAGCGGAGTAATGTTTAGAGTTGTAAATTTGCCATGGAATATTTCGTTTCCTGTAAAAATCTATGATCTAAGTCGAACGATTGTAGCGACGGTGTATAGCCCGTTTGCTCTTATCAATCAAGATATAATCAAGATCTTTGATTGGACATATTGATGGAATTCAATCGATCAAGTAGAAAATTACCGCTATCGTGCGTGTACGATGAAATTTTTTAACTATAAGTAATTTAAGAACTCAAAAGAAACACCCCATTTTTATTAAAACTTTATTTGTAATGTATTTTCCACACGCCTTATTTAACATTCCCCTCATCCGGTTTTGTTACATCTTAAATACAAGTAAGAATTAAAAGACGTCATTGAAGTATCAAATAAATTAAAATTGTAATTTTAAAAAATGTCGGTATCATTTAAGATTTTTAGGTACAATTAATATACAGGCTGAGTATTTTGCCGTCTGTTGGCCTAATATTTTAACGCAAAAGAAGGCTAAGTAGATTAATTTATAACTTTTTTATTTATGGATGGGTTGCAATGCCACGAACTTTAAATATTAAGTGAGCCTTACTGCAGTACATTCGTGAAAACTGTAAGGAAGTCGATTAAGCCGTTTCTGACATGGTGACGGACCTGGTGGCGTCCTTTCGTTTAGCAAAAGCCGCCGGTGCAGATACCTTACTCCCGCTTAGTCCGTTATATATGTCGTCAGTCATCCCTAGCGCACATATCGGTTTTAATGAGATTACAATTAACGTAGAAAATAAAAGATACGTTTTAAGTGACAGACTTTCGTAATTTATCAAATAAATAGTAAAGATGTGCTAGTTTTTATTTCATAACTAAAACCCATATTATGAGAATGACGGTCTAGGATCTCCTCTTATAATGAAAGGGGTTAAGGCTATAATCCGCCAGGCTGGCCAAGTGCGGTTTGGTAAACTTCACATACCTTTGAGAACATTATGGAGAACCCTCAGGTATGCAGATTTCTTCACGATTATTTGCTTCTCGAAAGCGAGTGAATGAATGAATTATTAATATTTATTCAAAATTTGTATTTACAAACACATTTTAAAAGCCAAGCTATCGCTTCAGCAATTTCCTACCGTGAGTGGCCCTGGAAGAAGAAACGGCAAGAAACCCCCAAGGATTTTTTTTTCCTACTCACAGTTACACAACGCGCTAATGGCTACATACTAAACTTATATTAAGTTTGTAATACCCTTCTGCGTAAGAATGTATTAGATGTGAGTTTTTAATTAACAATATGACATTGCTGACAATACTAACGAAATTTTACTAAAAATATTTACACATCTACCCATGAAACAGATACCATTTTTGTTAAGTCTGAACTTCGGTACAACAGTTTAGCCTTATTTGTACTATTATTATTGTGAACTCTTCTTAAAAAAACTATCAGATTTCTTAACGTACTTACTTAATATTATCTAAAATATATTGTGATGCAACAGTTAACATATCAATTTATTTAAAGAGATCTCTAGGCGAGTTTGTAGGCCTGAGTTTGTAAATGGCGCGTACTGCTCTTTTCTGTAATATAAAAATATCGTGTTAATATCAGCAGCTAAGCCCCACAACAACAGACCATAAGACATCACACCGAAAGTAGCTAAACTAAACTAATCATTAATACTTCCCTAGCTTCACGCTCTGGTATCAATGAACTTAGACATTTAAATTGTAAAATAAAATGTTTAAGTTGGTATACATGTTTGGTTTTAAGCCAATAAAATTAAAATTTGTAATACAGTTATAAATCTAAAATATTTTTTTCTAGTTATTAAGCAAAATATATAAACGTGTATGGGTGACGGTGACCACTTACTTACGGTCATCTGTTCGTTTGTCGGTTATTTACAAAAAAAAAAAGAAAAAATATATTCGCATAAAAGTTATCAGCGAAAAATGTTTTATTGAAATAATATTATACAAGATATTTACAAGTAATTTTGAATATTTTTTTTTGGTGTGGACGTAAGATTATGCTACACAAAATATTTAGTGACACCGTTTTATCTGACAAGGGTCAGCTTAGGGACAAAAGATTCTCCGATCCTTGCACATACATATGTGTCGCTTGTAGAGATGAGTAAACCGTGACTTGTAGCGATGGTAGTGAAATATAATATGTGTATATCAGCGCCGGCGATGGTTGAGGGGTAGCGCCATCTTCATCTCTTGTTAGGGCTGATGGATCCATTAGACAACAAAATAACAGAGTTGTGTACCGATCACTATTTATTAGTTCGATTACAAAATGATTATTTATGAATTGAGCAAACCGAAAATTTCGTTTTGGCGGTAATTCTTGTTTGGCGTTAGGGACGAGACTGGTCGCTCCGCAAATCAACTCCTTCAATACGGCTCTGTTCACGTGCCGTCATTACTAAAACAACTGGCCTCACGGCGTTTACCCGTTTCCAAATGTTATCAATCGAGTTACTTATATTATTATGATGATAGATTGATACTCTACAACAGATATAATATTCCACGACAAGTATAATCATAATATATGTTGGAAGAAATAAATGGCAGTTGTTTGAACGCCGTTGAATCCTGCATGCAGGTCGGATTGTTTTTTTTTTATTTTGTGCGTATTACAGATTAATGATCACTTGTTTCGATGAAGAATATAACGTTGTGACTTAACCTGCGTATAAAATTTCTCTACAATGTTCACAAAGATATATAAAGTCTACCAACATGCACTAAACCAGTATGGCAGATTGTGGTCTTAACCCCATTTATTTTGAGAGGAGATCCGAATGTACATGTTATGATGGATATTTATGCAATGAAATGTTCTAATGTCAATTTCATTTTCTTCTTAACATAGTTCCTTCCTTCGAGGAAAAGTCCACAGGAAAAGATCCATCCTTGAGCCAAAGCCAACCTGCTCGTAAGGCACCCTGTTAATTAACGGTCGAAGTAAAAACGTCAAATCTCGCTCGATGAACATTGGTCTCTTTACTACTAAGTTTAATTTTAACAGTTCTCCTGTTTCAATAAGAACCTTCCCTGTAAGGTTTTTGGCTTACTTGCGTAACAACCACCCGTTTACGCAACTGAAAATTGGCAACTTTGCTTAAATCAACAGTGTTACAACATTTTTTTAATATGAATAAAAATGATCAGACTTAGAAAAAAATCAGTTGGATAAGCCAAGTAATTGACTAAGAAATAATTTCCTTTCGCCATACAAATAAGCAAATAACACTGTCTATATTGATGAGGGTCAGTCGGGGAGCAAAAGGAGTTTGCTAACTATTTTCCGTATCGGCTAAAGAAGAATTCTAAAAAACTTGTATTTTCTGGCTCGGTTCTATTTATTTTGTTACACACACACACACATATACATCTCAGTGGGCCATGATACAAATTGCTTTAGGCAATCTTAATTTTCATTTATATGCTCGGTAGGGTTGCTGTGCTCGTATTGTTCTTTATAAAGAAATACGAAGATTGAAAGGAACTGTTACTAACATGGATGTGTTGTACGTTGTTTGTTGCGTATAAATATATTATTGTCGTTATAATATATGTATATGTTAGAGATAAACTTCATTGTGGTTACTATACTGAATGCAGCAAGTGACTCGAACGAAAACAGTACATCCGACATATAAATTATTTTGCCCTCGCTGCGCTTCAGAAAAACTACCTTACGCTTATAAATAGCATTTGCATTGTTTTAGGACTGGGTTTAACGCGTTCTATCAATTAGAAATAATAATTAATTATTAAAACAACTTTTTTATTCATGGATGGATTGAAATGAAATGAACTGTAAATATTAAATGACGCTTACTTCAATATATTAGCGAAAACCGTAACAAAATCGAACAAGCCGTTTCTGAGATTAACTCGAACAAACTCACAGACAAACAGACAAAAATTGTAACAACTAATGTTTTGGGTTCTATTGCGTCAATATAGGCCCCTTATTCCCATCTTCATCCTTAATGTACAGAAAGCGGTCAGTTAGAATTTCATTATATCAATAGACAGATGTTGATTTAATAAGTTTCACTCATTACAATATCATTAATAATTTTTCATACTAACTTAATCTTGATAGTCTGCAGAATAATCATTAAGGCGACATACCCATACAAGAGAGTGAGGATTTTGAATATTCGTTCAATACAGTTAACCAACACATTTCGCTCAATGGTAATTGTAGTCACAAATACCTTTGGTCGGTTGTCTATTAAACTTTGGTGATTCACCTCTCAGATTCACAACCCTCGTAATTTACTCGGCCAGATGGCGCCGTCGACCACGACAGAGTCGAATGCTATACGGTATAGTCATATAAGATAACAGAATTCTTCCATTATAATATGCACTCGTAACTGCCAAGGGGGTCTTAAGCTCAAAACTTCCCCCAGCCAATTTTGGTATCCTTCAAACATTCACAAAGTAACAAAAAAAAAGTTGTCATGGTAACAAAAAACTACCAAAGCTTAATAATTTGTCGTTCACAGAATTCTTGTAGCGTTCTTTGAATGGTTTAAATATAATATTTTGTTACCAATCGTACGCGCTAGTGTGTGAGGAACGACGCGTCTAAATACAACACAAGATACATTTATCCGCAGCTAAAATGAAAGTTACTTTCTCCCAAACAGACGATACGTGCTTAGGAATTAACCGATGTCTTCATTTACTTAATTGGTTCGATCTCAGGAAACATATGACAATCGTTTTATAATATTTACCTGTAATGCGTAGTAAAAAGAATTTACCACCAAAAATTTTAAGTTCTATCCAGTCCTCATCTAATCTATGCATATAATAAAATTCTAACTAAACGCGGTATATAAGAAGAAATATTATTAGAAGTCTTAATTAACGCAATAGAATCCAATACAATAATTATTCGAATTTTGGTCTGTTTGTCTGTGTGTTTGTTCGCGCTAATCTCAGAAACGGCTTATCCGATTTCATTGCGGTTTTCACTAATGTATTGCAGTGAACGTCACTTAAGATGTAAAGTTTGTTTGTTGGTCCGTCCATGAATAAAAATGTTAGAATCAATTTAAAATAACGCAGGTGTTATTTCTACATAAAACGCATAGTTTTCTGAAGCGAAGCGAAGCAATATTATGTATTTCTACAAAACCTAAAACCTAAAACTAAGGCATAGTTTCTACCTTTATACAACATAGAGATAAAATATACGAAAAGTAATTTCAGTTATTCGACCTATAACAATCATTAGTTTAGGAAACCAATCTTCAAGCCGAACAATTCCACGTTTGTGTGATAGACTAATAGCGCAAGTTCGACCTTTACATGCCAGAGCGATTCAAATGGATGAAAACGATTTGACCGTGAAATTAGAACCTTGATTAATGTCGTGAATGCTTGGCCGCTGTAGAATTTCGAAGGACCCATCTCAGAATCTAAATACATGTTCTACCGATGGAAGTAACGATAACAAAAAAATTTTGGATGTAAGAGGCCTCATCTATTCTAAAGTCCAATCAAAACAATATGGTTTTTCACTATATTTCTTGTTTTTTAAATCGCCGAGTTCTATACCGCCCATCTCGAACTGAGCCTAACTTATCTCAACTTAATCATGTGGTGACAGATGTTAATTCTTAAGACCAAGTTAATGCAGATTCTTAAGATCAACTTAAAGAGGAATGAATTTATACATTCATGTTGATTAATAACAATACACGACTCCAAGCCCTTACTACTAGTATGTTACGTACTATATGGTTCAATAAAACTTTTTTTTAATAATTAGAATCTGGAAGCGCTTAACCTATAACCTTGAGTATATAACCTTGAGTCGATAGTTAGAGATCGCGGGTCGGTAGAGGTATGGGTGACCGGTAGCAGTGTTTCTTGAGCACTGCCGTGCTTCCTAGGACAAGGTAAGAGCTGGAACCGGTTATTATCGTCGGATAGCAGGCGATAAAAACTTTTGACACTTGCTTTGGTGTGTATATCTTGAGGTAGTGGACTGTATTTTGTTGATAGTGATCACAATGAAACACAAATCCAAAGTTTCAGCATTTGTATTGCACGCCTTTGAAAGACACAACCTATTTTAACGTTAAACAACCCAAAATACGAGCGAACGAGCAGAAAACCGAAAAAGAAAGAGTGTTGCCATATTTACAACACCAAGGTATTAATGTTGGGGATGCCAACAGTTGGCCACTAAATTCTATGTCAATCGGCAGTGAGCAGAGTGCCCTGTGATGTACCGCTAGTGAGTTTAAGCTAAAAACAATATTAGATTATGTTTATATAAAATCAAACTGTATATCACAACATTGCACAGCACTTTCATGAATGTTTTGTAATATTACTTACTTATTAGATATATGACTGTCCAATACTTTACGGTCTATCCTCTCGAAGATTAAAGAAGAATATATTTTTAAGCCCGCGACACAATACCATTTCATATTTAGTTAATGTTTTCAAAAAATGTTTTGCACAATCAACACTTGGCAGTGTTACTGTGACCTTTCAGGGACACGCAAGTTACGGATTTCGCTGGTCCCTTTGTACAGGACAAATGCGTTAGCATTGAAGTCTGACATCAATAGTCTTTAGTGTATAAAGACCCTTATCACTAGGCACATAAAATCGCTGCAAAAAATCTTATCACAAACAGTTCCTCTAGATAAAGTGAGTTGGGAGAAAAAAATATTGCGAAGATTATTATATTATGAAGTTATTCCATTAAATATTCCCCAATATGGGTTCAAATGATGGACCCTCGTCCTCGGGGTCGATGAAAGCAGTTAGGGTCGCCAATCCAGGGTAGCATCGCGACCAATTAGTAATTTTGATATCAATGTGTTCAATATCCGAGTCATATTGTCAAAGGTAAAGTGCATGTTTAATCGTCAACGGATAACGAACAACTGGAAGTTGAGCGAGAAATGTTTTATAAGTTATTAGCTGGCCCGCAGACATTTTTCTGCAATATACTGCCGGAACCCGATCGCAACGCCACATGCTGTGTTTGGTTTAAATTCTAAACAATTTTAAAATCAACTTAATCTCACACAAAAAATTTCATAAATATCAGTTCAGCAGTTTTGGACGAGTTCAGTCACTATAATATATATGGTGATTTTGAACAAAAAACTTGATTTACATTAGTCTCGAGTTAGTCTCATAAAGATTTAAAAATCCTCAGAGCAATACTAAACGTAGAGCGTATGCTTCAGACAATTAATACAGTAATAATGACATTAATATTTTAATTACAGTAGCATTTCTTCCGGCACGTTTTTAATTATTAATTAATAAATATCCACAACATAAATAAAACCAACCATTAACATTAAACCGGTCAGGTATGTATCGGAGACGCGTGGCATAGGGTTCCATACTGCATACATATCCAGGAATTTTTCAACTTACTTACTTGAGTATTGTTACGGCCATGGGAATTTCATTCGGCTTTTTTTTAAATTTCAGCTGAATCTATATTCATTCATTAATGTTATTTTAGAAATCTTAGCAAACATTTTCGTGCATTTTCTTTAATATATTTACTATTCATTTTAGCATCATAACAAACTTATTTTCTTTTCTTCTTTTTCTTTCATTACAGGCCGCTGTCCAATGACGAAAGTTATTTTAATATTTGAATTTCGCTCTAAACTTTACTCTTACGTACGTACGGCAGGTATCCACCCTTAAGTAGCGAAATTACCACCTACACGGATTACGCGGCTTGCATCCTTGTTTATTATGCGCACTTCAAAGGACTAAAATAACCTGCCCGCGTCGGTGTTCCCGGCTGCTTACAATGTGGGAGTCTTCAAGAGGAGAGTTAATAGGCTATTATAAGTTAGTGCGTTCACCATCTTAGACTTCGTCACCACTTATTTTTTATGTAAAAAAAAATCTGAAATTTAAATTGTTTATTTACAGTGAAAATGTATCCTAGATCCTTATATGTCATCAAACTGTACACTTCTTCAAATTCATACAGAGACTTAAGTGAACCTGTAAACATCTTAGCAGACAACTAATGCTTGTACCTGGGTGTTTCAAAAGTATTTACTTATCATTACATGACTAGTCCGCTCGAGTACCATAAGAAAAGTTAAATAAAATAATCGAAAAATAGCCCAATATACCATTAATATGACTATAGCCTTATTCTAAGTTTTGTATTGACTTGTGAGATTAGGGGATTCCACGGGTGTGGGTGTAACGAGGGGTAGTGATTCGTATTACCTCCATCTCCGACATAATGACGTGATTTAATAGTAGGTGTTTGTGTTTAATATGTAAGCTGACAGCATCATGTAGCTTCAATAAGCCAGGTTTATTATAAACTGTTGTTGTTATATGTCAAAAATGTTCGTATGACTATACAGTACAAAACAAAGAATTTGTCTGATTTTAAACTTATGTCGTGGATATTATACATTTTTACTGCAACGGTTTCACACGATATTTTTGTTTTTTACCGATATTACGAATCAATTATAAGAAGTTACAGAGAGAGTACGGTTAAAATTAATCTCAAAAAATACTCCAGAGGTTTCCAAGTTGTTTTTATTAGTAGACAGGAATTTACTACTTAATTTTTTGTTGTAGGTCCTTGAACAAAGGACATGTACTATGTAAAAATTAAATTTGGAAAATTCCATTTCAGAAAATGAAAAATAAAGAATGAGAGTTACTATGAAATTCCGTCATTCCTCCCGAATAAAATCACGAGCAATAAGTTATAATTATAAATAATTAATAATAACATTTTTGTTAGTTATCAGACGGTATATTCACAGAATCGTGCCCCGAAGTATTGTTTACTAAAAGGCAGACATTTTGAAGTAGAAAGAAATTGATGAAAATATACGAGTATTCGATACAGAATAATTTGATCTTATGCTTCATACATAAATCTGGGGGATGACCAGGAAACTCTTGTGTAATGTTATATCCCTTTATTGGAAGTAGCCAATGACAAGTTAGATAAACTGATATTATACAAATATTAAAAAAAAAAACCGTTAGAATTGACGGGAATGCTATACTGTATCAACTCATCTCAAAATTATTCTTGTAAAGAAAGGTTATTCATACTACATATTTACCTTAAAGATAGCAATGCTTAGACAATAATTTGACATATAGCTACAAGCAGTAATTGCTTTCTGTTACTGTGAGTAGGAAAAATCTCCTTGAAGCTTTCTTGCCGCTTCCTTCTCTGAAACCACTCATGGTAGGGAATCGTTAATGCGATAGGATAATTTGACTTTCGAAAAGTGTTTGTAAAAGCCGACTTCGAATAAATTTTACTTCTGTCATTAATGCAATAATGTTATTGATTACGCATAATTAAAATTATTTATATTTAATACGGAGGAATATTAATCGATCTTCTTACTATAGAAAGTGAGCAGTAGTGTATTGAACATAGGTATATGATTTTTAAAGGGTAAATAAAAGTACATTTTCCGCTTAGTAAAAGATTATTTAACATGGATTTAAGTTAAAGTTCAAGTTTCAAGGCAAGTGAAAATGTCGTTAGTGTCGTATATATGGCACCTAAGAACGTAAAACGACCTAGACTTAAATGAGACAGGTTCATTTGTCATCAGTCTCTGTCAAGTGTCAACTGTCACAAGTTTCTCAAGGTTACCATAGTACATATCGATAAAAACACAAACATCGTAAGTATTTTTTCTTCTTACCGTAGTGACGAAAGCGATATTGTTTTTAATTTAAATGTGTATTCGCTCACTCACTGATAGTATACAGATCTCTGAAAAGAAAATGGAACATCTTACCTCTTTCTCGTCAATGATATAATAAAACAAGACTCAAGATAACCAATACCTTTTTGGTTGCGCCACATTCAGATATATAACAACTAACTCTATAGTTCTATTATTTTTTTGATCCTTTTTGGAAAATAGAATACATACAGAAATCTCGTTATAAAGTGAATCATGTCATTTAAAAATAAACACTGCTCCGCCGCGTAGGTATCATCGAAGGTTGTCGCCAACACACGCGAGTCATCCTAACAAAGGAACAATTTTTTCAGCTATACAGATCCCTGAAAAATAAAGCAAGCCAGCTAAATTAAAACTCATTACTGGAAACTATTTTCCACACGTAGAAAATATTAATTAATGCTCGATAAAAATGAGGTTATTTTTATAATTTACAGTTAGTTAATTTCTCCGAAATTTGCTGTGTAATCGGGCTGAGTTTCCGAGAGCAGGAATAAAGTTAAGTGGATACAATTAAAAAACGCCAACGGAGTCTAGAAGTAATCGCAAAAATGAATTTTCTAGAAGGACACTGCAGGAAATTTCGATACTTTGGCGTGCATTACTGGTTTCTGGAATTTATTTTGAACACATTCAGGAGCAAAATTTAAAAAGTGTAAGACATTTACATTAACAACTAGCATCTTCAACTTGATCAATTGCTATCCTTTTTAGCAGGCATTAATTAAATGTTATATTAGCCTAATTTTATTGTTTCGGTGATCAGTTTTCGTAGTTCCATAAATCCAAAATATATTTATATTATAAATATGAGTTAAATAATATTAAATATAAAATTTGTCGTGACACGCGTTTTTAATAAGGTATATTTTATTAATATCGTGGATGTCAAGCTGATACTCTTTCAATGCAATTCTAAGTAAACTTAAGGACTATTTTATCCGAAGCGAAGTAAATGCTTATTGCCAATTATTAATATATGTTTTACTTTTGAAACTATATTTTGTACCGCGGCATTGACAAATCACACAATAGCAGAGACTTATTTCGAATTGCGTCATAAGAAAGTTTTAATCATATTCAAAACTTAAATTAAATCATATTAGGTATTTGGTTATCATTATATTTTGTAATGTCTGAAACGCTCACTTAATAAAATTCTAGACGCGATACAACTGTTCTCAGAGCGTGACACTAATCAATTTATAGACGAATTTTGCGGTAATTTATAATTTAACATATGTACACTTGTCGGTAACGTGAAGCCGATCTCATCATAACTCTACTCTACAACTTCAAGATCTTAAATTTATTGAGAAAGTTCTAACTGCCAACTTCCTACCTCCCTCATTATAATTAATTTTAAAGTCTCAACGGACCGAAGCTGTGTTTGTGTAAAAGGTGTCCAATTATAGTAGATATGTACATACAATGTTATACATATAGATTACTTGTGTATATACATTTGATGTGTACATTAGTACTTTTTTAAACTTTATGTAGGAGTTAGTTAACTTAATGAATTATTTAGTATGTGAGCCATCATCACAAGCCATTACTGTCTCACTCCTGGGATCTGGTGTCCTCTTAATAAAATAGGTAAAGGCCCGCGCCTAGTTAAATTTATTATTAAATTAAATTTATTAAATAAGCTAAATTACTGTGTCAGAGAGTTAATAAGTTGGTCCCCAACTTCTAAGTTAACCGGTAATGCATCGGTGATGCTTTTGGTGCTAAAGACACGAATGGGCGAACATGACCACTGACCATCAGGTAGCTACTGTGCTTGTTGACAACTATCGCCATAAAAATATTATATGCCAATCTAGTTTAAGTACCGTGAAGTAACGAAGAGAGTACAAAAGATAAATTTAAGAAAATAATTTATAACGTTACAACACAAAGGAAAATATATACATAATATATAAATACCAATTACACTTTAAGAAGGCCGGTGTTAGTAATATAATCTAGGTGAAAGCCAAATTGAAACTGAAAAAGATAATTATTTTTGAATACGCAGATACTTGCTTGTGAACAACAGCTTGAAGCAATTTAGAGGAAAAAATAAGATAAAGTAATTGACCTAAACACGTTAGGAAGATGAAAGATCATATTTTTACCCTCCAATATAAGGTGTTTCCACGTTGACAGTAAAAATTAATAACATGAGTGAGGACAGTTCAGGTTACTGCAAACATACACTATCATCGCTCATCTTTGGATTTGATTGTTAAAAAAGTTTATTATCAACTGAAACACTAGTGAAGAAGCACGCCGCGGAACAGGGCCACCCCAGGTACAAATGTTGGAAACAGTGCGTGACTTGACTAGAGGAAAAGGATGAGGAACAGCACCAAAACACTTATTGAGGTCGTTACCTGATCGTATAGAGAACTTACTTATGGTACAAGAATAAATAAATTCTACTTGTTGGTTGTTAAAGCATTCGATTTATTATAGAAGAAAAAGCCGTGCTTAGCTACTCTCACTATCTGATTACAGCGATTATCAACCAATTTGTAAGCAGACCAGTTCTCATCGAAGTCACGTTTAAATCTACAAAATGCTCGGTTTCGACCGGCTAAAAATATTCCAACACATTTTGCCATTTAACACGCTTGTAGCCGTTTCACTTATAGGCTAAGTAATAAATTTATAGCTAAGTAGTCGAACTGTCTTTATATTCAATGTTTAGGTTCTCAAAAATAATTAAAAGGTAAAGTTGTAAGAAATTCACGTTTTAAAAATTCCAGAGAAAACGAAAAATATTTTTAAATACATTTATAGAGCAGAGCCTTATTCCACGCGAGATTTTCTTTGACAAAGCTATTACTCAACAAGGCACGTATTTTAACGAAATTTGGTTTCAACTTTATCGAGGTCTCAGGTAGCAACTTTAATTATCTTAGGCAGGTTATCCGCTAACTTTGTTACTTTCCAGTTTAATTCTATTTTTTTTAATACATCTGTGTATTATTGTAAACTGATAATATTATTCGATTGTTTGGTGTTAACTGTACCGATTCGGAAATTCTTTCACCGATTTAAAGGCACAATGTTACCTGTTTTTTTATTAATTAAATTTCTGCTACACAGACTTTTCGTCCGTGCTTTTTTTAGGCTTTTCTTTAATTTTTTTTGTTCACCGTTCGGCTTTACCTGCGAGCGAGTGGTTGCCTCAGCGAGGGTTTTACACTTTGGGATTACTTAAAACTACAGGATCTCTATCAGTGGTAGCGGTATATACATACTTGAGAGTACTCGTAATACACTTCAAAAATATTAGTCATCCGTAGACCTAATAGGAGCCAAAGAAACCAACCTTTATTTATCAAAGACAACGAGAAAAAATATGAAGACTATTTATTGGGTACGAATTTATTTAGAATGAAAGAAACCTAGTACCTATTCTTTATCAGTTTATAAGACTTTAACACAAAAATTTTACTTTTTTTGTATTTTCTATTAATTGTTTCGCCTTATTATTATCAGTATCTCATATGTAGTGCCAGTCTCAGGTTTGTTCTCTGTTGGAGATTCTTAGCACTCGGTCACTGACTACCATAGCCAGAAATAAAAGAACGCTAGAGAGCCTGAATCAAGTGATATAAAACAATGATATATACATGATATATAATGATATATAATATAATACAATACTAATACAATGATATATAATGATGAAATAAAAGAACGCTAGAGAGCCTGAATCAAGTGATATAAAACAATGATATATACATGTAACTATAAAACCAGAGAATAGCTATTTATTTACAACAAATTGTAAATGGTAAGAAGAGATATCAGCATAACGTTGCGGCCTGAGAAGCAAACTGCAGTCTTATTTCAACTGGGTGTTCAAAAATAGTTTATATAATTATTAATGTAGTTGTAATGTTCATAAAGTTATTTTTAACAATAGTATTTAAAATTGCTTTATAATCCATATTAATTAGGCCTTTATTTTTTATGATCCAAGAACAATGGAACAAAGGCGTACTTAATGCTATAAGCATTATCTGCCAGTCAACCTTCACGCAAAACTAAGGAACGATGATAGCGGTGCATAAAGTGAAGCAAAAACAATATTGCAAGCTGGCAAGCTGTATTTCGAACTCTTTTCTATAATCAAAGATTTCGAAGGATGACGTGTTATAACTGTCAAGAACGACGTCATTGTTCTGTCAAACTACAAAGGAGGTCATAGCGCGCGTTGACGCAACGACCACTCGCTCGAGTCAGCTCCGTGCACGGACGCATCACTTCGTATCGGTGAACCTAACCATTAATTTTTTGTTAAATATTGTGTACGATTGACAGAAATTAACGATGGTGTTGCTGGATTCAGTTTCAACAATTAAAATTATCTTTTCTTTTATTCAAAAGTTGTTGTGTTTGATTTTAATATAACATACATATGTATATAAACACTGGTATATTATAATATACAATATGAATAATTATATGTATACAAAGAAATATTAAGTGTTGGTATAAATACAGAAAACTGATATAAAACAATGATATATACATGTAACTATAAAAATACAAAGGGAATGTAATGATGGTAAATCTGACCGTTATGAAGATGTTTGCGAAGTTTTCTCCTGAAGTTCAGGCTAGTGGCTGGTTTTCTCAGATCGCCAGGTAGAGCATTTCAAATTTGAACGGATGCCTTTACATAATATCAGATAAATATATGTGATAAAACATGTTATTTATATTTACGAGAAAAAAACAATTATTTTTATTCACTCGTAGAGCTTATTCATGCATGAACGTTTAAGCTAAATGTTTGTTCGACCGATATCTTTCGGTCGAGCTGCGTAGCTACGAATTAATTTTATTAAAACCACGAGTATTACAATTCGTAAAAACACGCGTAGGGGTTGTTATAATAGATATAAGTGTAAAATATAAGGCCTTCCATTGGCCTTTGAGTCTAGGCCAAATTTACATGCTGGTGCATGCAACCTTCTGAACGACGAATGCAGTGGCTCCATATCTCTGTTGATTGTCAATGGGCTTGTAGCGGGCGGCCAATGTAGCGGATAGTGATGCTGACCCCGCTAACTGACTCCGAATGGTCTTCAAAAGGATGTCACATGAAATAATTATTTTCTATTGTTTACCAAGTACTGGAGTGGACTGGTTGATTTATTAGCACCTTCTCTTATATTTATGATCCCCGTTACATTTAGGTTCGGCCAATAGGATTCATTATTATTTATTACACCAATAAAAAAGGGTTAACATTTCACTAATCAAAATTGAGCGCGCAAATGGAAAAGAATGATAATTCTGTCTCACTTCCATCTTCTTGTGTGGTTGGCGCGTCGCGGCGCACCGCTGCTGGTTGGACGTATAAATATGGCTCGGAAGGCGGCACTCGAGGCGTCGTCACTTCCGATTCTGCTCCCGTAGCAGACGGATACCCGACATACTCTCGAATAAGTCATCTTCATTTTTCGACTGTCATTTCCTGTGTCGTCGATACTCGTTTCGACCGCGACTTAATTGTTGCCTTTTAGTGTCATTTTGTGTTGGCATCAACTAAGTATTCGTACTTTCGCGTTTGAGTTGGTGGATACCTAACGGTGACAACGAAGCCACCTAGCGTTGACCCGGTGCGCTTCTCAGTCCTCTCGGACTGAGAGAAACCGGAGACCCGATCCCACTGCACTGGGCCTTCCCAGGGTGACGGTTAGTGGCTATTTCCGCTAGGGATAGTCACTGTTCTCGTAGTCTCGTTCGTTCCATTTTCGTTTTTAGATTTCGTTTTTTCGTTTCTCGCTCCACTCCCTGCTGCGGCAAGGAGGTATTGCTAGGAGGATGAATCCATCCGACTTAGGTCTCGTCCGTCGCCTCCTAGAAGTCCTGACCCCGTTCCTCAAAGCGCTTCTCGATGGGAAGGCAGTCATCCAGGCCCTCGCGACAACACCACAGACAGACTCACCCGCGTCCCCTGACGCCTCACCAGCCCATGACATAGAATTCTCCGACGCGAACTCACTCTCGTCGCGTAAACGACCAATCGAGTCCGATGGCTCGTCTCACGAAATATCCGACGACGGTACCGTTACTCCGTCGCAGTCCGACGACCAGGCCTTCCAGCCGGTCGAGAGCAAGCGCACTAAGCGCCTCACCAAACGCATCGCGAAGGCGTCCGCAGAGGGAAAACCTACCCTTCCCTCCACCTCCCAGCCCGTCCCGCTCATGTCCATCGACACCAGCGCCCCGTCCTCCTCGAGACAACTCCCTCCCATGAAACCGGCATCCCGCTGCTCACCCGTCCCTCCCCAAGTAAAGGCCCCGCCACCGGTATTTGTCCGGGATAAATCCAAGTGGCTATTAGTCACTCAGCTGTGCGCCGACAGCAAAGTTTATTACACCCACGCCAAGGAAACTGGCGAAACAGTCAAGGTGACCTCACCTAACACAGATGTTTTCCGAGCCCTAACGAGGCTACTCACTCTAAATAAGATCCCATTCCACACATACGCTCTTCCGGAAGAGCGCAAAGTGCGTGCCGTCCTTCGTGGAGTCCCCTTTGAGCTTCCTAATGAAGCTATCCTCGCCGACTTAGTCGCCCAAGGGCATCCCGTCGAAGCTGTACACAAGATGTACAGCAACACAGGTAGACAATACCCGCTGGCTCTAGCCATCCTATCCAATACTCCCGAGTCCCGGAACATTTTCCGGGACGACATTACCATATTTGGTCTCTCCTTTATTAAAGTACAATCCCCGCATAGACGCGGCTTCCCCGGTCAATGCCATCGCTGCCAGCTTTACGGCCATGAAGCGGCGAACTGTTCCGCCAACCCCAGGTGCGTTAAGTGCCTGGAGCCCCACAGTACGAAAGAGTGCTCGCGCACACGCGACTCGGAATCGCCGCCAGCCTGCGTTCTCTGCGGCCAAGCCGGCTACCCGGCCAACTACCGTGGCTGCCCCAGAGCTCCCCGCCCCGTCCCATCCAGGACTGCCGCAAGGAAGTCTTGGAGAAACATCCAACCCGGCCCTCCGCCGAACACCGTAGCCAACTTCCCTCCTCTGAGGACGCCTACCGCACCGCCTAGACCCGAGCATTTCAACTCGTGGAGACGCACCGACACTACCGCGACACCCGTAGCTGCTCCCCGCCCTGCCCCGGCCGCCCCGCGCGACCGGAAACAGGCGGAACCTCGCAATTCCAACACCTCGCAACCAGAGGGCAAGTCGTCCCTGGCCGAGGACATGAAACTCGTTTACGACGTCATTCAAAACGTCGACATCGCGGAAAATTTCCATCCTGGCTCGCAAGATACGGGCGGCAACCACACCACAGCAGCGCCTCCAAGCGCTCGCTGAGCACAGCCATCTATTAACATCGTTATAATGGCCCAAGCACTCAGTGCGCCTTCCTGTCACACCGGTCGTACCAAACCCAAGGGCATCTCTCTCGTCTCGTTTAACACTCGCGGCCTCCGCCCCAACATCCCTGATCTAAAGGAATTCGTTCGCAACAACGCTACTGACTTACTACTAGTTCAAGAAACCTTCTTAAAACCCGCCCACACCAAGGGCCTATCAATTCCCTCGTACAACCTAATACGTAACGACAGGAAAGACAGAACCGACAGACGCCCCGGCGGCACCACAAACCGCACAAGCGGTGGCACCGCCATTTACTTTAGAAAGTCGCTCCACTGTACCCCTATTGAGACTCCTACACTCACTAACTTAGAAGCCACTGTTTGCAAGCTAGGTATGACTGGGCATCCGTCCCTGATCATAGCCTCAGTCTATAAACCGTCGGGAGCTCCGCTTTTAAACTCGGACTTAAAGGCCCTACTCTCTCTCTAGGAGACTCGGTTATTTTATTCGGAGATCTCAACTCCAAACACACAGACTGGAAGTGCCGATCGACCAACGCGAATGGTATCAAACTTAATCAATTCATAGAGACACGGGACGTTGATATCCTTTGTCCATCCTCCCCTACTCATTACCCGGATCATGCACTCAACTCTCCTGACATTATCGATCTCGCTCTATCTCGCATTATCTAGCTCGCGCTAGTCAAAGGAGTCGCCCTCAATCTAAGGGCGATCGAAACGCTTAACGACTTAGGTTAGGTTAGGTTCTGACCACCGGCCGGTCTCTCTCAAATTCGGGCCTTATGCCACCGAACCAAACACTTCTACTAAAACCTTCACCAACTGGGAAGGCTATAAAAAATCACTCGTAGCAGGTCTCGATGCCGCCGGCTCACCACTGGCTATCAACTCAGACTACTTCGTCAATACGGAAAAGATAGATTCAGCGGTCAACTCTCTAACTCATTTAGTTCAAACATCTCTCCGTGACAACGAGCGTGTAGTCGAGGTGCCAAACCGAAAACTACCACTCGATGTTAGGAATCTTATTCAAGCCAAGAACGCAGCCCTGAGAAGGGCCGTACTCTACCCCACCCCAACGTATAGGAAGCGAGCCAACGCTCTCCAGCGACATGTTCGCTCTCGTCTTGCTAAAGTGAGGAACTCCAATTGGGACTCCCTCATGGAGGGGATCACACCCTCCCATCAGGCGTTCTACAAGGTGGCGACAGCCTTCCGAGTAGGCGCCCAACCTCTCACCCCGCCTTTATCGCGTCCCGATGGCAGTATCGTCTTTGAAGATGCCGATAAAGCCGAATGTTTCGCTGACAGCATAGCTTCTCAATGCTCACCCAGTTCGCAACCATGCGCTTCTTCCCACATAGAATCAGTAGAGGATGAGGTCCGTCAAAAGAACTCACTCCCTGTGACCGCTTAGCCCATCGTCGTTTCCGTTGACGAAGTCCAAGATATCATCCGGGGTTTAAAACCCCGCAAAGCGCCAGGAGCCGACGGCATCTCTAACGTCGCGCTTAAACATTTCCCTGAGCAGGTTCTTTCTCTTTCAATTCTCATTTTTAATGCCTGCTTGCATCACTGCTTCTTTCCAACCGCTTGGAAGGAAGCAATCGTAATAGGAATTCCCAAACCCGGTAAACCACATAATATTCCCTCAAACCACCGCCCCATCAGTCTCCTCAAGGCTATGGGGAAAGTATTCGAACGCGTCATTCATTCCAGACTAAGGAACCTTCTCTTCCCAGTAGGCGGTCAACCTCTAATCATCACAGCAGTTCGGTTTTCGTGCCAAGCACTCGTGCCCTCAGCAAATCCATCGCATAGTGGAATATATCCTAAGCGGTTTTTATCCCAAACGTAAACGCACAGTCGCGGTTTTCTTCGACGTTGCCAAAGCTCCATTACCTAGGTCTGCCAGATCGCGTTGTTCGATTAGTCGCTTCCTATCTCCAAAACCGCTCCTTTCGTTTCAGACACGAAGGAGTACTTTCCTCCCCACGCCCGCTAGCGGCTGGGGTTCCACAGGGCTCGGTACTCGCACCCCTGCTATTTTAACGTATATGAACGACATACTTATCCCCAAAAACGGCGTAAAAGTCTCACTATTCGCAGACGACACCGCCCTCTATTATCAATCGCAGAAATTAGATTCAGTCCTCTTCAGACTCCAACACTCAGTTAACGAGCTAGGAAAATGGTTCGCCAAATGGCGAATCGAAGTCAACGCGGAGAAAAGCTCCGCGGTATGTTTTCACTACAAGACCAGACATAGACAAGACGACCCTAACATCCGGTTGCTAGGCACCCCTGTTCCGTGGAAAACCACTACCAAATACTTAGGAGTAACTCTCGACTCTAGACTGACTTTCAGACCACACGTTCGTAAAGTCACCAACTCCGCCAGATATTATATGAGCCGACTCAACAGTCTATTGGGAAGGCACAGTAAGATGTCCCTTAGAAGCAAGCGAACGCTCTACAAGGTTTGAAACAATTCAGAAATCTTTTAAAGACTATTGCACAGCATTTTTTAAATCCTCAGAGGAACATTCAAATCCACTTATCAGACAGGCAGCGGATTACACCGCCCCTAGTCTTACAGGTCATCAAATCCGGAGGCCAAGAAACGCCCTCACAGATCCTCCTGACAAGATATCTTCTGACTTGGACTGCCGCCTGGCAGCCATAGTTAAAAACTCAAACAATAACAGTTAGTAGCATCCTTAAGATGCCACATATTCTCTCCATTCGACAACACCTTCAGTGTTAACAACATGCGTATGCTCCCTTGGGAGTGCCGCTACCACCCTTTCCTTCTCTTAGGATGGGTCGCTTCAGATGAAGGCTTAGAGGCCACAAGGCCAAGGCCAACTCGGGTGGTGTTTAGTGGGTAGGCCCCTAGGTTTCTCGAGAGGACCACATAACCAGCGCAGCCAGCTGCGTTGGTATGTTATGAGCATTCACCACCCCCCTCCCGCGCTTTTCCGGAGGGTAGCCCATTTTCTATCTTCTGGGCGCAAAAAAAAAAACGGCACTCGAGACACAGTTCCGATTCTGCTCTCGCAGCGGACGGACACCCTCTGTCCGTTGTGAGTCTGAGTGACATACTCTCGAGTAAATCACCTCCATTTTTCGATTGATATGTCTGAGTCGTCGATACTCGTTTTCGACTGCGACTTATTTGTTGACTTTTTAGTTCTTTTATTGTGTTGGCAATAACTAAGTATCCGAATAATCGCGATTTGAGTTGGTAGATACCTCTCGGTGCCAACGAAGCCAACTAGCGTTGACCCGATTCGTTTCTGAATCCTCTCGGACTGAGAGAAACCGGCAGACCCGATCCCACGGCACTGGGCCTTACCAGGATGAAGGTTAGTGGCTATAGGTTAGTGGCTATGACCGGTGATGTCATATGCCGCCCCTGTCTTTGCACACGCGAATCCCAGTGTCCTTTACCCAATCCAAATAGTCCTAAACTTCTTCTGTAGAATGGCAACCAACGCCCACTCGTGCGTTAAGAACGCCGACCTACACAGTGATCTAGAAATCCCCATAGTCCTCGGAGAGGCAGCGGATTACACCGCTCCTCTCTAATCTCAACAGTTAGTGCCATCCTTAAGATGGCACATAATCTCCCCATACGACAACACCTTCAATGTTAACTTCTAAGAGGACGCTCCCTCTGGAGCGCCGCTAGCACCCTACTTTCCCTAAAGAAGGGTCGCATCCGATGAAGGCTTAGAGGCCGCACGGCCAAAGTCATTTCAGGTGGTGTTTAGTGGGTAGGCACTAGTGGAGTCCTACATAACCAGCGTAGCCGGTTGTGCTGGTATGTATGAGCATTCACCATCCTCCTCCCGTAAGAGGGAAAAAAAAACGGCGCGCGTGCAATCAACAGGCGGCGATACAGCGTGGAAACATCTCATGATCGGCCAGTGAAGAGGCGGCTGCGGTATGGAAGACGAATGATCGATGGTCGGCGCGTTGACAAAATGCGGCGAGGACTGTTATGCAGCTGATTCTTTGTCTCTAAGATGACGTCTGGTTAATTACGTATCGATAAAATCTTCGGTCTTTATTTACATAATCTTCATGATGTGTAGCTGCGTTATCACGATAGCGGGGAGTAGATTGGTTATTAATGTTTTGAGTGGTACATTACGCAGCTGCTAAAGGCTTATCACCGCATAACTTAACAACGATCTTAATCAACTTCTTTCTTCTTACCATTGTTACCGTTATTACCCTTCTTTATCAAGGTTAACAGTTTTGCTTTTTAGCCTCCGTAGTTTCGTTGAAGCTCCTGTCGCATGATTGTAAATTTATATTATTGTGGTGGTTATATATTTTACCAGCAATTTAAATACGACTTTTATATTTTATATATTGAGATTCAGTTATGCAGATCAGTAGCATTATAAAACTGAATAGTCAAGAGTTTTACCTCACTCCCGCAGTCTCGCCATGATAATGATCCTTGTAATTAGGTTCAAATACCTCTTAGTATAAAATATTTAAATAATGAGTACCTAGCGATTCGAAACTCTTACGAACCCGTTATTGTTGCTTATGAGCAGCACTTCCACTTCAGATCAAGTGACTCGGCTTCTCGTCTTTCGGCTGTTGACACTAGAAAGAGCGTACAACGCTAAAACCAGGTCTTCTTACATTAAGTTGGGTAATATGTCATCACGCTGCCATACTTTAGGTTGACAAATTCTATACTTAATTGAAGATATATTAAACGCTCCCGATGACCAAGTTTACTTGCAGTAGTTTCATTTATAGAATAAACAGATAATCTATTTCCTAAAATAGATACTTAACTTAGTAAATTGATCACCTTGTAATTCGGCAGTAACTCTACCTACTGAGAGATGGAGCCGTAATTGACTCTCAATTATGGTAAACATTTATGTGTTTGTCTGAGTAAATGACCTTGGTATATGATAATAACTAATACTAGATATAAAAAATTATATGTTTATTACAAATTAACTTGGTTTGGTGAAGGAAAACATAATGAGGAAAACTGTAGCCTGAGTATTATCCACAGTGTACTTGTAGTGTATGCGTTTATTCGATAGAAATAATACATATATTGTCTGGTGTCTACCGGCAGAAAAGGTAGTGGTCGACTGGTCAGTTGGTGGGAAGTGTCTTACGATGAATAGAGTCGGTTTTGTGATCGACATGATACGGATCGGACGTGCGGCAGCGCCCGTAGCTCTGTTTAGTAATCAGCGCGTGGGTGATAGTCCCCAATCTTCCGTAACGTTAATAACATAAGAAGTACCAAATATTATAGTACGGCTATAGCTTTAGCTGTATTATGAAAACTTCACATTACGAGACGAGACAAAATCGGATCAGTTAATGATTGTGATGACATTGAAGCTTATTAAAAGCCTCTGATATCCCATGTAAAACATCGATATAATATAATCTAGAAGTAGAAACGTAAACTTAAAATTAAGTTATGTCTTAAAATTGTACACAGTAGCTTCTTAACCTAAGTACAATATTCTATCTAGTACATCTATTTTATTAGTTCTACAATATTTAAAAACAGTTTAAAATGAACGTGTACAAAGGAGGTTCCCTTGGCCTCTGTCTTTATACGCAATACACTCGCACGTGTACTCGTATGTGTACGCCGTCTTCTTAAACCATCAATCTTAAGCTACGTGCCCGCTCTGTAACAAATACTCTACCCCAGAGAGCAAACATCTGATCTAATCTTAGAAATGAGGCCTTTAATATCAAAATGTACTGGGTAATGGACTCGGGGTGTACCAACCCAAGGTATAAACATTTGGGGTATAATATCTTATGGTTTGCGATAACAACCATTCAATAACTAGTGATTTTGCAACATAAATATTCGTCAATTCACTGACATCGACTTTTCTCTTTGTGAGGTGCAGAGAATCTAAATATCTTTCAAGTCCAGTTTTGACGCTGAAGCGAAAAGATACAAATTTGATAACAATTTCAACTAATGAAATAGAAAAGTCTTATAGGATTATTTGGGTTTCAGTCTGCGCATTAGAACGTCTGTTAAAAATGAATGAAGAATACAATATTTTCATCCTTTTTAAATTGTATAAAAGATATTAAACGTAAGAAAGTTCACGATTACACTATATTCTTTTACCTTCGAAACCACTAAGCTTTACATTTACAAGAAAACCTAATCAAAAGGCATACAACATAATAACCATTATATTTCCACGTAAAACAATCGGGATATGGTTATAACTGAAAATCAGTGTCAATCCTTCAAGGCATTGTGTTGTATGCAACTTACACATCAGTTTGATTGAATAAGTTATTCAGTTTAGAATTTACTTACCATTATTTATTTATCACGATACAACAATTTCTTCAAGTATTTAATTTCACATGTTTCAAATAACTAAGTTGGAATTGTTATTAAAATATCTAAGCAATTTTTCTTAATAACATCTTAATTTAAAAAATACATTTATACTTACAGGTGTAGCTTTAGAGTAACTATCAAATTCTTTTTGATTCTTTCATTCATTTTTAATTTATTTATTATTTTTACCTTTACATAAAATGTGTACGTTTTTAAACGTAAGAACCTACACGCTCTTGATCAGCGGATGCACCTAAAACGAGAGTAGGAAAACTTTTAAACGCACTCTTGGTACATTCGGATAACATCACCATAAACGCTCCCAGTCAATAGTTTATACCAAAGTTTGCGGTGAACCTCTCCCCCGTCCTCATACCCATCGAGACATTTCCCGACAATGCCTGCCTCGTTCAGGAAATATTTTATCTTTCGTTATAAAGGAAGCTAACAATAGAGTGATGTATTTACGAAATAAATGTCAGCCCATCACATCGTCGACGAGTGTTCTCGACGCATTGTTATTTTATCAGAAAATGTCTAAAATTAACTTGTTAGTGATTGCTTTCAAGCTCTGATAACACTTGTCTACAGTTAACATACTGACTCACTGTTCTGTGTTTGGTGTTAGATGATTTTAGTAAATTAACATAAACTTAAATAGATATACCTAGTTAACGCTATGTTAACTAATATTCGAAAATTAACGAAAAAATAATGTTCTATCGAGGATTAATGAATCGTTTAAATCGTTTTGTTTCTAACTTAAATCCTTTGATTTAACAAAAATAAAATATTTTTAGCGCCGTTTAAAAAGTATTTAAGTATTTTTTGTTACATTTTATAATACATACATTCATTTAATATATGTATATTATTTCCACTGATTTTGTAAATGGCGTCTCACTCATTTAGAGTCTTTTGCTTAAAATTTTGATAATGAATTTTAATTAATTAATTGGTGTTACTGTCGCTTAATACTACTAGGTCGCTTGATATTACATCTACAGTGTTAAATATGTATATCGTGCGTCATTCCTTAGTTAAAATATGTAATACCTGATATTAACCTTAGTTACGTTATTGACATTGTTCATGTGCTAACCATCGACAAAGGCTGTAATGGCACTTTGGACAGAAAACTAGCGAGATTATCGAAAGGTCCCTAGGGAAGGGCGTCAGAATGTAATGTCGATAGAAGAGCTCTGTATCATACCCTCTCGAATGCTTCACGATGTCTAGGCGTACCGCCAGCCCCTCCCATGTACTCTCAATAGTTAGGACCCATTTATGAGCAAGGTATACCTGGTGGTCACGCGCTGACCGGCCATGTCGGAAACCATACTGTCGGTCACAAACCACCTGGTGTTTCACGAGATATCCAATTAACTGGTTATTGTTAGTTCTATAATTTGATGGATCGGCATTGTCACCTTAAAATTTGATTGATTGATTGAATTAATTTAACCTTACGAAAATCCTAAGTTTTTAAATTGCCACGGAAGCCTGGATTTATTTACATAATGGAATCTTAATCTGCACAATTCCGTTTCAGACCTAACTTTCTTATCATCTACTTATCATTGTAAATGGGTTATCTAACCTTACCGAGGAGGATTGGAAGCCTATTCACCAAAACGTTCTCGTCTATCACCTGGCGCATGCTGGAAGTATCCCGGATGTCGTGTGAACTCACCGGCATTACTAACAGATACCTGAATTCCAAGTTTGTTACACGTCATACATATTGGAACATTTCTCATTCCTTTATTTGACTGTACTTCGCAAAAAAACTCTTTAAGGCATGAAAAAGGAAATTAAATTACGTGCTCAAACGAACTACGCATTGTTAGATTGTTCCAAAGAAAAAGTTACATTGGGAATATTCTACGCAACTTTTAGTATTCTATAAATCATATACATCTGAAATGTGGAACTTAAAATTGAAACAGAATTTTGTAAAGACCAACTTATCAAATAAGTATAATAGTATTATCTTATCAATATTTAAAATATGAACTATTATTATCTTTAATTATGGTCCTACTTATAGTGAACAGTTCTACCAAACATTATAAATACATATACTTACGTGCAGAATATATCAGACAGACAGTTAGTTTGAGGACACCAACTTTCATAGTGCGATGTGCTTGGATACCAACAGATGAAAGGTACTGTAAACAGACAGTTATTAGGTACATTCGAACACCTTTTTCATATCGAATTAAACAGCACTTCGCACCCCATGAGAACCGAGATGATTTGAAAAAAAAAACCTACAATTTCTGAGTGAGGCATAATATATGCTGCTGGCAGGCACTTCATAAAACTTTTTGATATAGTCTACAGCATGTTAAGGAATTCAAAATCCTTTCCAGGCAATAATTCCTTATTGTAACAAGATCCAATCTTTCTTCGGGATTAACGGATAGTTCTTATGCGAAGACTAAACAGTTGACTAAATTTATAGTTTTGAAGGGATGGAGCGTCTAATTCAAACTTTAATTTCTCCGTCACGTTTTAATCTGAAGACTGAGATAGATTCTGACAGTATCCCCAGTAATCTTGTATCCACTAGCCCTTTTCTAAAAAGTAAAGTAACACCTAGTTCTGAGCTTGAGTCTCCTTTAGTCTCCATGGCAGATTTTGGTGTAGTATTTTGAATGCTGGCAGTAAATCACCACCTAACCCAGGGCCATTAGACTAACTGATTTTATTTGTTTTAAGATGAAACCGATGTAATCTTTTTTCAAAATTCTTAAAGTTCTTCCTGACAGTTATTTAATGTGGCGTTATTGACGTCTCAGTTGGGTATTTGGGTTCTCTACGCCTGAACTTGCAAGATGTAATTCACAGTACCAACTTCTAATAGTGGTGGACAGAAAAACCTGGCACACTTCTACCTCTAAGAAATCCATCTCGTAATATTACGTTGAATAAATAATCCAACTAATTCACAAATCATGCACCGATTTTGGTGCGTCAAAAATATTTAAGTTGACATTGAGTAGACTAATAATATAGTGTTACAACTTAGAGGAGTCTGTCGCCTTGAATTTTGGAATAAATACCGTCTAGACATTACGTGTTTCCAACAAGCAATATATAAATAAGAATAATTTAATACATTGCCAGTAGTTTTAGAGATAACACGTTTGTCCCGCACGCCCTGCACGACTCAGGTTAATCGTCTAGACGTCCCTATTGACGTATGGAAGAGTTCGTGAAGCTGTTATTATACTTGGTCATAATTAGCGATAAATAAAGTGTACCTTAGATAATTTTTGTGGTATCGTTGCCTACTAAAAGTTGTGTACTTGGTAACTGAAAACTGACTTCTTCATAATAGAAAATGTATTTCTTTATTCAAGATTTCTTTACAGAAAAACAAATAAGGCGTTCTTTTCACTATTCAACATGTCTTTTTGTATTAAGAATGAATCCCACAACTTCTCATTTCCTAGTGGGAATATAGTACGCTATTTTACCATCTGGCCTTTCTACGGCTTCTATTAGTAAATTAAGGTGGAGCTCTGAAAGAAATGAAAGAACATAAAATTATTCAAGTTATAATTTGTTACTTTAAATAGCTTCATCTTTGAAAAATTATGAACAAGATTTTAGAATCATCATCACAAATCATATTAAATTATATTTAACTTATTACCTACCCGAATAGATAGGATTTTGTTAGAAGAATTAATTGCCACTACCATAAACAACCGTAACGCCAGCGGCTCGCAGCTATAAAATTGAACTTAGTCACTAGTTAAATGAATGATCGCCAGCGGAAAAACTTCTGGGGCACTGCTGTGCTTCGAAGGGCTCGTTAAGCTGTCGACCGTCTTCTGTGCTTCGAAGGGCTCGTTAAGCTTTTTCGTTATTGTTAGTTTGTTATACCATATCGGAGGTTTTTGGGCAGCATAAGTTATTTGAATACTTAGACTGGTCTCAAGACTCTTATCCTTTCAATTCCGAAGATTGACTCGTGCCCTTTACTGGACTGCTTATGCGATAAAAATAACAAAGAAGGCCTATAAATGAAATATAGACTTTAGGGAGCCTCAGTATATAGACTTTAGGGAGCCTCAGTCATATTCATCCACAATACGCTCGCTGTATCAAACATGTAAAGTATTCAAGGTTAAGCAGTTGTTCTTGTTCAAACAAATAAATAATATCCCAAGCCAAAGTCTACTTCACAGTCCGGTTTAGCGTACCCTGAAATAAAGTCTTTACAATTCTTAGATTTAAAAATGTTTCTTTATCAAAATAATTTCGTTTTTAGCCTCATATTTATGTAAATAATAAAATCAACATTTCTTAAAATTTGTATCTTTTATCTTATAAAAAAATAATTCCTGTTAAATTCATCCGCATGTATTCTTAAACACATTTTAACGAACACAATATATGTAATATTGTGTTTTGTATTTATTGTTTTGAGGCATACTACAAAAAAAAATACATCGTACTGGTACTAATTTAGGAAGAGCTCTGCTTACTTATCACAGGCCAAAAGGAATACGGACGGAGAGAAAGATAGGACGATATTATAAGGTTTTCATTTTTGTCATTTGATTACGGAATCCTGGTTAAATGTTCGATAACAAGATTTTAATGAATCTCAATTTAAAACTCAAATTTAACAGACTTTCCCGCTTTTGGGATAGTGGAGTATAAAGAAATTGTAAAATTGTGAGTAATAATTAATTTATTTACATATAACTACATAGACGTAAAAGATTATGAATCCTTTTACTGAATCCGGTAATAAACTTACCGCATGATTTCATTAAAATGATACGTTAATATAAATCCCATTTTTTTGTTGCTTACACAAGCTTCGATATTTGTGAGAAAATGTATACCTCTACTGATATACAAAAGAAAATTTCAAGAGTACTCTATAGCTCATTCTTTACTCCTCCAAGCGTTTCTCAACAATATTGATACGCTTCGTTAAACTCGTGTCAATACATGCCATCTGTATTATACTAATATTATAAATGAGAAGATATACGATTATATGTTTGTTATTCTTTCACACAAAAGCTACTGGACAGATTTTGGTGAAACCTAACGGATTTATAGCCTAAACAAAAAAAAATACTCCAGTTAAAATATACATATATAAAATAGGAAAAATTCAGTCAACTTTTCAAAATATTCATTTAGGGTATAAATTAAAAGATTTATTTCCATTCAAACGTAATTTCGTTATTTTGTTTATACTGCCATATCGAAAAAGTGCTTTATTTTGAAACAAAAATGTGTCTTGGGAGAAAACTGTAAGGAAACGAAAAGATCCCTTAAGAATATGTCGACGATATTTACAATAACATAAAAGCATCCAAATAGGTACTTTCCTAATGTTATCATATGGCGCGGAAAATCCGGTCATGAAATCTAATTATTTATTTATACAGCGACTCTTCGGTAGAAAACACTATGTATGATGTGTAGCCCAAGTGCGGAGCGACGGCTAGCTGAGATCTAAAAGTAACATTTTTAATATAAAAAATGGTCCGCTATGTGGTTAATAAATACAATATATTTCATTATGTAAATCGAAAATACCATGAGAAGAACAAAGAAGAACATATTGCTACACGATCCTGGTGGCATTTTGGTAGCCTACATACGAAAACAGTCACGAGTTTGATTTTATTATGACGATCCCGTAGTCCAGTTGATAGAGACCCTGCTTGCCCAGCGAGGGGTCTCGCCATCGATTTCCTGTCAAAATTATGCCACGGATTAATGTTCGTTTTAAAGTCATGGGTGTTTGTGATGTCATATGCGAACGTTAATTTATTATTATTATTTATTCCCGGTCGATGCAGGTAATATATTTTATTGTCCCTTCTAAAATCAACAAGTACGTCATGTCAGATTTGTATATATCTATATCAAGTACTATATCAATTGGGCGGAGGGGCAATGTGTATGAGCGTCTTGTTACTTATTAAGTTTATGCCTGATTGCAATCCCTCCTGATGGTAAGTGGCGATGTAATTTTAAATGGTTAAGCGCACAAACATGCTTTTTCAGTTTTGACTTGAAGTCATCCATTATCATCATTTATTTATTAGTTATTCCGGAGTTAATTAGACTTAATCCGTCTTTGAGCCCACGTCAATATCCAATGTCTATAAAGCATATAACCTTTAGCGTATTACGGTGATCCTTTTTGGTGAGTCTTTTGGGTCCTAAATCATCCACTGGGAACCTTGTAATATCATAGTACTCGTAGTAGCTATAGTTATAAAAATCTTTCCCTCTTTGGCTAGCAAGCAGTCTACTAAAATCAACCGGTGAATATTTTTGCGTGTGTTAATATAACTATCGTTTTAGTCTCTGTACTCTTACATGGTTAAATATTCTTCAAAATAAATGCTTTTGAAATTACTTTGTTTTCTGCTATTATTCTTACATCAAGCATAAAGAAAATTTGCAATGCATCAAATGAAAACGGAGAAATTCGGCAAATCATTTGCCAATAACTAAAGCTCGGCGACAAATCGATTCGAATAAGAGACGCTTGTGAATTTATTATTGTCAATTTTGAACTGTTTTATTGAGACCTCCTGGAACTGACATCGATAATTCTTCGGAGATTCAAAGGTATCCAGAATACGTTCCTTAAAATATTTTTACAATTTTATGGACTGTTAAATTCAAGAATCGCCATTTCCCCCGCTTAACACTGTCAAGAATAACTAGTATAGAGTGTCCCGATTATTTATGTAGGAAAACTCACTTTCCCCTTATACTTGTTAGAACGTTCTTTTTTAACTTAAAAATAATTCTGATTTTATCATCTCACCCATGATCGGACGTTGTAATTCCTCAAAAAATTATAGTTTTCTTTCATGTTCTTTCTCTTTTCACTAACATTTCATCTATGCACTACCTTTCGTCACCTGGATTTCCTTCAATAACGTATTCTTAATAAGCTCCACTCTTTCTTGAGTCGAAGCCAACTTACACTGCTTTTGGTGAACATAAACGGATGTTTTTCCTACTGGAGTTAGTTGGTTATTTTTTGCCACCCAATTTAATCTGTCTGGCTTGTTACTACTCTCCTCCTTTAATCAACTGTGAAATATTTTTGTCGTGATTCGATTAGAGTGACGGAGAGGCCGTTAACGAAACTGATTTACTCGCACCGCATTCTTTTCGAGCGTAATTGAGTTGGTTAATGATTTTGGTGTTATAGATGACTATGGGCAGCGGTGATCTCTTACTATGTTTTGGATCGTTTACTTCTTATCAGCTATTTTTATAAAAAGTAATTTTCCCCCAAAACTAAATTAAAGCTTGACATCTTTAGTAATGATTAGTTTGTCTCCCAGTTCTCCTTTTTCTTATCCCTTTGTGTAAATGATGATAATAATAATAATAACGATAAAGAGTTATTTTATCATCCTTGAAAGTATAATTGCTAACGCTCGTAAACAAGATTCAGCCAATTATGTTTTAAAGTAGGAAAAGTACATCTCTTTTTTAATCACTTTATCGTGGGATGGTTTAAACACTTATATAGATGTTTCGATGTTGCGCGTCTCAGCGTCCTCTTCGGAAGGTTATTACGCAGTAAAATAACTGTAACGACACGAACGGAAGCCATACTAACAATAAAAATGTTCTTTCGCAGGTCCACCAGATGTTCGCAATCATAATGAATTGACTACTACTCAACTTGAGTTGTGTTTTAAATTTTTGAATTCTGATACTTTCCTTCTGACCCAACTTTCTCTTTTTTCTGAATGTTTAACAGTAGATTGAACATTAGTAGTCAAAATATTAAAATTTATACCATTTCATGGTATTCTAAACTTGTAGATTTTTGTTCATCCAGCAAACTTATCTCATTCCTTCCACTATGTTACCATATATGTTAGTATTATGAATAACGCAATATAATCGTCAATACTTGCAATACTCAAGTGGAAAAGCATTTGATATGTTTATTGTGATATATTTCTCAAAAATTATCGCATAATTAACAATTTTCATGTCTTATACTTAGTTCAGATCGTTTTTAACTTGAAAAGCAGATTACGGATGTAAATTCAGTTTACTTTCCCAGGCATGTAAGGAAATTTAAAAATCGAGCTAAACTTCTTTATTTAGGTCAGCCACGAACATATTCAAACATTGCACACTTTGTTTAGTAACATTCTTAAACAGAATATAGGTATTATATTGTAACCAATATATTTATCAAACAAACAGTTATATGGCGTTAAAAACTTATCTACTTAAATGGCCTTATGGAAAATATGTTCTTAATCTTATTTTACTTTTTATGATTTGACTCTTGAATTATCTTCCCTTTTTTAGCTTCTGCTCCTAAATACCAGGCGACTGATTTACCAATATATATTAAAGTACATACTCCTATCAGTTACAAAAAGATACTCTATTTCTATTTGTCAACGGAAAATTGCATAGCATTCATCCGTTCGACTGAAAACTTGCAGTCGTGGTATTTCCCCGTCCGCATGCTGAGCGTGAATCCATTTCATCCTATTTTCATAATTTTATTCTTGTATTATACTAATAGCTTTACGGACCGCTTATGTTACTTGAAAACCATCAATTTTGTTACGTTATGGATATTGAGTGAAATAAACTTTTAATTCTTTCATGGTACCGTAATACATACATAGACCAAAAGTCGCAAAGCAATCACTTGAGTACCAGATAGGGATTTTACGAGTCTGTTGTCAGGATTAGTATTCAGCGGTCCTTGAATTCAATTTGGGAAAAGGGGATCTTATTCGCTATTGATAATATTTAACATTTGATGTCCGTTATAGTGTAACTTATACATCGAAAAGGATTTTTCTTTAGCTTAACTTATAATGGAACAAGAAAATTGGCGTAACTGAACATTTATTTTTAATCGATTAAAAAAAAAGAGTAGATAATCTTAGTACTCCGTGCTTTATCAAAGATTTAGAAAAATCCTTTTTTGTTTGAGAGAGTATCCGGTGACTCCACAAACCAGTTGGTAGTGACCTTTCCTGCCGAGCGTGGGGTCCCGGGTACGATTCCCGGCCGGAGCAGATATTTATGTGACAGATAAGTATTTGTTCTCGAGTCGTAGGGGTTTGTGATGTCTTATATTCGTGTATGTCCATGCCACCCGCAACACAGGGAATCCTAGGGCGGGGGTGTGAGTGTGTAAACGTTTCAAACTAAAAAAGAAAACAATTCTACCCTACCTAAATTAAAAAAAAAAATCAACTCTAATGGTGAAAAAAATCGAAATAAAACCAAGAAATTCACCTTCTTCAAATGAAGTCGGTTTTTTTTCTTATATACATACTTGTTACAGATATTTTTCAATAGTATTGAAATTTTCCGATTACAATCACGAAATAGCTATAGGAACAACTTCGTTCGGGTTGGACTATTAATTATATATACATTAAGATCGGTCAAGCCGTTTTTGAGTTATTTCGAGACATACGGAGAAGCTGAACAGATTTATGTAGTAGTATAGATAGATATATATTATTATATTAATTTAAAACAATTTTAGACGAATTAATTATGATAAAAAAAAATTCGGCCTTCTTGCACTTTTAGTATTAGTATGAGTTTTAATTTCTAAGTACTTTTTCTTTGGATGAGAAACCCTTGTAGATTTGTTGGCAATTAGCTAACCTTAACAGATACAGTTTTCAAAACGAAATAATTAAAGTTCTGCTGTACAAAGTTGATAGTAAATGTAAAAAAAAAATATTTCAATGAAAAATGTAAACACAAGAAGAGATGAAAAATTCAAGTAATACTCGTATATGTGACTCGGGAGAATTCAGAAGCGTAGCACTGGAGCAATGAACGAAGGTGTAAGCCGCGCAATAAGTCCAAATATACATTTGAAGTAAAATGTACTTACATGCCGTAGTACGTACACAGAATTGACGATATCATAAAATGATCGATTATATAAAGTGACCAAACGTGACCAACGTTTTAATGAAATTATCGTTTCTCGCTTAACAATACATATTATTTGAATTAAAAACGAATTTATTCATAACGTTTAACTGTAAGCGAATTATGAAATACGACATCGTTAAACATTTTAATTATTTAACAAAAGTTTGAAAAATTGTATTCATTTCATAAAAAACGCAGTTCATGAAATGCTTCGTCATTTTATGAAATTATCTTCTCCGACACGGCGCACGATTATCCGTATAGTATAGGTAAAGTTTCATATTTCTTTGGGCAATTTTATCGTTGTTAGATAAAGTACATACATATATCGAACATATGGAAATTGATCATTTGAAATTCATACGTGATCTTCTAAGGTGTGTACTTCAAAAGATTGCTCTCTATTCAGCTGATATGCAACAAAGCAAATAATACCAGCTTCAGGCTTAATACAAAAAACCAATTAAGGCGACGCGGTCATAGCGCCGCATAGAATTCCGTGCACTTTCTATAGATCCTTTAGTCGTATTGGGGTGGCTTAGAATACTCCCCCCAATCCCATGCTGGCAGAACAGGGTGTCGAAAGAGGCGACAGAAGACAGCCTGCTTGGTGGTAGGGTTTCGCGTATGGCTTGTATTATCAGTATTATTATTAAGTCATTAATATTATTACTGGTATTATTATCTTTCCGTGAAGCCTGCCTGGCTAGCTTCCACCGTCCTGCTTGAATCAGCCGCCAAACGACTCGTTGTGTTCCGGCTGGGAGCTTGAGAGCCAGCACCTTCTTTCTAACTTTCTTCTCATTTCCTGGCCGATAACGCATCAGTGATACCTTTGGTCTTGCTGATGTCTATGGGCGACGGTGACCACTTACCATCAGGTGGCTCGTCTGCTCGTTTGTTGGCTATTAACATAAAAAAAAAGATCCACGATATTTTGCCATTTCCTATAAATATATAATTGAAAAAAAAAGATTTTCGTATAATTGTTTTTCTTATTACTTCTACGAGTAAGTTACAGGTTAGGTTAGGAATTGAGGGCTTATTAAAATTAAACAACAACATTTTATTTTATTTCATTGGGAAGTTGGATCAAAATTGCAATATCTATACACCCAACGTATTCTCTAGAATAAGACAATATTCGACTCTTATTTTAAAACAAAAAATATATTCGTATATTTCCTAATGAACCCATTCATTTAATACATAATATGTGCTTCACAAGAATTCGTTTTTCCTCATTTAATCCTCCAAATTAGAATTATTTATGATATCACTGTTATTGAGTAATTTCATGTTCTAATATAAGATTACACATAGGAACAAAGATAAAATTCAGAAGAAAAGTTGAAATACACTGAAAGACCTGCAAGTGATCGTATAATGATTCAGTTTTTATGGGACCTTGAAAACTGTCTAACAAATAAACTAATATATAGTAATACGCCTCATAGTATTATATTTCAATTAATATATATGTCGGAGATGATCATTAGTATAGACGTGAAACGAAACCCGGCACGATATCCGAGTGATGGCAGCACCGCCGCGATGCGGCTAACATCGTGCTACAACAGAGCCTGGCTAGTGGAGTGACGCCGGATGGAGCCTGAATGTTACTTGTTTCCTTTGTCCGATGTGAAGTGTTTGTTAACAATTAATTAAAAGTGTTAAACGATTATACGCCCACGCTATATTCGACAATGCTTCTAAAACTACTGGCATTTGCGAACATATACATATTTTTATTAATTACAAAACTTTACGGGATGGAGTATGCACATTAATAAAAAAATATATTTATAGTAAAGCCTAATGTCCTTGCTTTGCGTCGGGAACTATGATATTTATATTCATTAATAGCAAAGGAATCTAAAACGTTCCTGGTTTTCATCAAGTGTTTTATAAATTTCACCCCGTACATTAGACACTCCTCGTAAATCGTCTCTATTATTAAAAACACATGAAAGCATCAAGATTTTCTGAGTTTCTGTGATTGTCGCATTCATAAAACTAGCATAGATTTTTTTTAAACTAGAAAGAGTTGATGTTACACCTGACTCGAAGCGTTACTTTATTTTTTTAATGGAATACAGAAACGAAACTTAAGGTCTCATAGAATACCAATGCAATAGATGTTGCAATGACATTTTTACTCATCTTTATTATGCCATCCAGATAATCAGATCTACAAAGCAAACCATGTTTTATTAAAGATAACATTTCCCGAAATACCACTGGGTGCCCCATATGTAATGAAACTAGGCATCCAATCCACATGGCCCGAGATCCTTTAATGTGTCCTGTGGGAAAGCGATCGTAATTCGGCTCTTTTATTGCCTATGTCTGTCTGACCGCCTGCCTCCGCGGGCCTCAATGAATACTACAATTCTTATTATAAGCGGATAGGGAAAAGGGTTGAAAGTTAGTTCCCCTTTGGAAGTCGACATTAATAATCTAAATACTCCTTCGGTTTCGAAACGTATGTAAGATTGATTGATACTTGTTTCGAAGAAGGTAAACATTGAGAGAAGAAGATAAAAAATTTCTCTGAGGTGTATGAAGTAGCCAACCGGCACTAGTCGAGTATATATGATTTTGACCTTAAAATCTCGCTTTTTGAATGAAGATCCAAATATGGAGGGACAGTTATTCTAAAAAACAAAAAATAACACTGACAAGTAGACGGACAAAATAAATAAGATCTAGTTCAAATGTCAAATATAAATAGAAAATTCCAATTACTCCTACATATCCTTTCAGTAATACAGACAGAGACTTGAATTTTATTTATGGGCCATATTATAAAATTGTAATATTTGTTTTGTGAACATTAATTATTATTGTGTAATGTATTTCTATACATTGTTTAGAAAATATGCTAAGGGAGATGGGCAGTTCAAGATGCCCCTGAATTAAAAAAAATCTTACTTAGTGTCTGTTATTTTACACCTCCTGTCAAAACGCTTATTTTTTGTACTTCAGCTGTTTGGAATGGACTTTATCGAAAATTAGTCAATAAAAACAAAAAGCTCTTTAAAGTTTTGATTTTTTTTCCTGCCTGAGAAAAATACAATACGAAAAATGTTTTAATCATTTGAACAGTAGACTCGTAGTAGTAGAACTAGTAGTAGTAGTAATCATTTGAACATAGAGACAATAAAAAAATGCTGACGGACAGATTTTTTCTTAAAATTCGTTTCATAATTTAAGTTCAATACAAATTACTTATTCGTCCTGTACGCTATATATTATAATACTATATACAATAAAATTGGTACTTTTCTTAGGTGCTTGTTTCTTTGCAAAAGAGTTTATATAAAGATGGCATACAATTAATATTTTTGACAAGTAAAATTGATAAAACGCACCTTTTGTAAGCTGTCAAATATCCAATAAAAGTTCTCGTCAAACATCTTTAACACGAGACAAGACGTGAAAGATCGAAATTATTCCGACGTTTTTTCGATAACAACTCGGGATCGAGTTTCGTGAAGCGTTTAAATTTTGACAGCACTGCGATAAGATAAGAACTAAGTTAAGTCCGATTGAAAAGTTCTCTTCGATGTTCGCCATGAAGAGATTAGAGGCAATCTTTCGGAGTTTTAAAGAGTTAGGAACATTTCGCCCGGTTTCCGCAAAACATATTTAACAAGGTTTTTCTTGTCAGGGATACTTGATCAGTCGAAAGCAGATGGAATCCTTCAGACAGACTAATGATTTGAATAAATCGTCATGGGTTGAATAGTACTTTTAGTGTCACCTTCTTAATATGCTGAATAAAGAAGCGGTACATTCATGGCTCAGTTCAACAAGTTTCTTACAAATTTTTTTCATTAGTTTATTTATGAAATGTAATTTAAAATATTATATTGGTTATCTTATATTATATATGTTGGCAATGCCAGTAGTTTTAGCAGCATTGTCGAACATAGCGTGGGCGTATAATTGTTTAACACTTTTAATTAATTGTTAACAAACACTTCACACCGGGCAAACGAAACAAGTAACAGTTCCTAGTGCGGAGGAACCGATCTCTTCGACTACAGAATGTAAACTGAGGCTCCATCCGGCGTCATTCCACTAGCTAGGCTCTGTTGTAGCACGATATTGGCCGAGTATCGACGTTATCGCGGGGGTGCTGCCATCACTCCGATATCGTACCGGGTTTCGTTTCACGTCTATACTAATGCCCATCTCCGACATATATAATCTAAGATTACTTCACATAATTATTTACAATCTGTCAACTTGTTATTACTAGTGTCGTGAACTTTGTCTAATCTCATCATTAGAAGACCGTATCACCTCTTCTCAAACAGATATGATTTGTGAAATAATACACAACCACATGCCACACGTGTGTGCCTAGACTTTCAGCAAAAAAAATATTATTTTCTAAACTAAATTATCACTAATGACCTTATAACGTCTGTCAACTTCTGATCGCTGATGAATTACATGCGATACGCTATGAACGCTTACACTCATTTAATTATCGTATCCAAAAGAAAACCGCTACACAAACGCAATATTTTAGTGCAGTAGAACGATTTATATACGATCGAGTTACATGGACCGTGGTCGTGGAATTGTCGTATCTAGCCAGCTAGATATACCGCGTGGGAGAGAAATATCACTCGATAAATATCGACGCCTAGTGGCCGCAACCCATAAACAATTGAGTATCTCCATATTGGTACACGCGGCTTTCTATTTGAGGAGATTATCTGCTAGCTCTTTTGTACGCATTAAATTATTCTCTCAGCTACTTTTGACTTTCTTTACAACCATGGGGAAGTTTAATGTTTGTGGCCAACATTGTTTGTCCAGCCAATTGTATCTAGTACTGTAATATTTTGTCATGTATGCACCATAAGGACAAGATGTGAACTAAAATTTTACTAAATTTTATTCCAAAGATAAAGTTGAAATGACTTGTTATAACCGTCTTATATAAGAAGTTAACCTGTAAATTATAGAAGCGCGGTTCTAGTTAAATAAATAATCTAAAACCCGAAACTAATACGCTGCAGTCGTCGATAGTTTAGAAACGCTAATTTATAAGGGACTTTACATGATTGAGTTCGGAGTAGTCATGTAACTTCACAACTAGGCATTTAAAGGTTCCTCTTAGTTATTAACATTTAATATAAGTTTTAGAGTGGAATTATTTATGAAAATTTTTTAAATAGCCTCCAAAAGAAGATTAGAGGCGATGTTAAGTGAATACTGAAGTGCACACTGATCCGAAGCCAAACAAAAAATTCCGAATTCCCGTAATTTCATTTAGAATTGTCATCAATAGTTTTGTTGGGACTTAAAGCTTAACTTTAGGGAGATAGAACTTAACTCTTCAATTATTTTTTCTCAAATTTTTGTACTTCAATCTTAACCCAGTTCTATATTCCAATTCCAATAAGTAAAAATTTAGAGGGTTCCATATGTCATAGAATCTTTGCGCAATATAAACGCTGTTTTTAACTCTAATTATAGCCATTAAACTGCTATAAAATAAAGTAGCAAAATGACTATAATATAATAAAAAGCGATGAGTTCATACATATAAATTAGGGACGAAAACTTCATTTCACATAGGCATGAGGCGTATCATAAATGATACAGAAGTTTCAAACTAACTTATTGACAAAGGCCTTTCTAAATTTTTACCTTTTATTCATTAAGTATTAAATATATAATTTTAAAGAATAAGAAATAAAATTTAAACAGCCATTTCGATAGATCTAATATAAAGGAGATATATTGTATATTTTGAACATATGAGGTATTTTCTTTACAAAAAATTGTTCTTCAGTTCATTCATTACAAACATTACGCTGTATTGGGGCGGCTTAGAATACTAACCCCAATCCCCCGCCGGATGGGTGTCGTAAGAGGCGACTGAATCCGGTCCGCTGGTAGTAGGGCCCCTCGGAGGCATTATATTGGTAGTATTGATTTTAAAATATTAATACCATTATTGCTATTATTATTTCTCCGTGGGATCCGCCTGGTTAGCTACCACCCTCCTTATAAAGTCAACCGTGAAATGTTCTCCAACGTGTTTCGGTTGTAGTGTCGGAGTACCAGTCTTCCTTTCTTCTTTCTCCCCCATCTTTTATACATCTTCCCTCCCTTTCTTCGTCTGTCACGCGTCCTGGAGAGGTGTACTCCTGTTGGTGTCTTTCGAGTCCGTTAATGTCATTACCGACTGATTTCGTGCGGTTGGGCCTGATGGACTGGCTCGGCGGCCAGGGAGAGCCGATAAAACGTTACCGCTGGCGCCCGTTGGTTGTAGGGGACCCGAACCCAGGTGATCCAATCCTGGGAGTCTGTCCCGCCGCCAATGTCAAAAGCCCGTCGATTGATTTTCTTGCCGGTTGGGGAGCCGGATATGGACGAGGACCTTAATCGCGGGTTGGATCGGGGGTCCTTCCGTCCGCCGAGCCAACAAATCAGATTGCCCACCTTCCCGAGATAGTATTTATGACTACTCTTTGACTCTAGTAGTACCAACGATACACCACTCCTACTCTTTCAACTCTTCCCCGCAAAAAATAAAAATAATGAGAAAGTCCAGAAAAGAAAAGAGGTTAAAACCAGCGGCACCCTCTTCCACATTTCTTGTGGACTATTGTAAAATAAGGGGCTTACACTCTAACCTTAATGCCGTTCATTACCACCTTGAAACGTCGCGGCCGGCCTTATTCTTTCTGACGGAGACACAAATATCCGCTCGAGGTGAAACTTCCTACCTTCATTATCCGGGGTATAAATTTGAACACAAATTTATACCGCACGCCGGTGTCTGTTTGTTTTATCGAGATGATATTTGTTGTCAACGTCTCGACTTTCTTGAAGGAAAAGACCTGTCAACCATCTGCGGACGCGTGGACCATGGTGGCCAAACACGTGTCTACATCGGCTTGTACAGGTCTCATAGTGGTAATACCGAAATAGTTCGACTCTACGAGCACGTTCAAGGGACGATCGACTATGTGCAAGAGCAGATCCCCTGTGCCGAAATGGTGATCCTGGGAGACTTCAACGCCCACCATGTTGAATGGCTAGGATCACGTACGACGTACTACGCAGGGAAATCTGCTCACAGCTTTTTGTCTTGGCTAACGGCCTCAGTCAGTTAGTGTCCAGCCCGACCCGGATCCCTGACATTGATGGCCATTCTGCTTCCACTTTGGACCTCCTGCTTACCTCCCACCCTAACGATTATGTTGTATCCGTCGAGGCGCCGCTTGGTTCGTCTGATCACTGCCTTGTACATTCTTCGATACGATTGGCATGACCCGTTGACCGGCGGCCTTGCGTGTCTCGCCGGGTCTGGCATTTTGGATCGGCGGACTGGGATGGTTTGCGGGAATTTTATTCATCTTACCCGTGGAAGCGCATCTGTTTCTCTTCAGCTGATCCCAACGCTTGTGCGCTCTCCGTAGCTGACGTGATGCTCCAGGGCATGGAATGTTACATTCCAAACTCTGTGGTTCCCGTTGGTGGTAAATCCAGGCCTGGTTTGACAGAAACTGCTTTAAAGCAATAAACCTGAAACGATCTGCTTATCAGGATTGGGTAGAGGCGCGTGAGCTTGGAGGCACCATTGTGAGTCAGCTGAAAAAGAAATTTAATGCTGCCTCGTGGTCCACAAAGAAACAAATCACCACGGCAAAGTTTAGGCACATACACAGAACCGGCAATATATTGCTCAGCTATCCGTGTGGTAGCCGAGCGTTTTGGTCTCTGGCCAAAGCCATTCAAGGCAATTTCTATGCATCGTCCCTTCCTCCTTTGCGCAGAGCAGATAATACCCTGGCCCACACCGCAAAAGAGAAAGCCGAAATACTGGGCACACTCTTTGCGTCGAATTCGAGTGTTGATGACGGAGGTAACACACCGCCTATCATCCCGCATTGTGGTGAGCTGATGCCAGACGTGCATTTCACGCAGAATGCTGTGCGTCAAGCTCTTTTTTCCCTCGACATCAGCAAGTCGAATGGGCCAGATGGTGTACCTGCTATTGTGCTGAAAACGTGCGCTCCGGAGTTGACCCCGGTTTTAACGCGCTTATTTCAACTCGAGACAGGTCAAATCCATCCAATTACAGACCAATAGCTATAACCTCTCTGCTTTCCAAACTAATGGAGCGTGTAATAAACACCCAACTGCTCCGGTGTCTAGAGGATCGCCAGCTGATTAGTGACCGTCAATACGGTTTCCGCCATGGCAGATCGGCCGGCGACCTTTTAGTATACCTTACTCATTGCTGGGCGGAAGCAATCGAGAGCAAGGGAAAAGCATTGGCTGTAAGTTTGGATGTAGCAAAGGCCTTTGATAGGGTGTGGCACAAGGCATTACTGTCTAAGCTGCCTTCCTACGGAGTACCCGAAAAATTGTGCAAATGGATTGCTAGTTTTTTATCGGAGCGGAGCATCAAGGTCGTTGTTGATGGAGCATGTTCGGACACGAAGCCCATAAATGCTGGCGTTCCACAAGGCTCTGTGCTTTCACCTACACTGTTCATCATGCATATCAATGATATGCTCGACATCGTGGATATCCATTGCTATGCTGATGACAGTACGGGTGATGCTCGTTACACAGGCTGGGCAAACCTTTCCCGGGTGCAAATTGAGGAGAAGAGGAAAAAACTTGTGTCTGAAGTCGAGACATCTTTGGAGCGGGTCTCGGAATGGGGTAGACTTAATTTAGTCCATTTCAACCCCGAGAAGACACAAGTTTGCGCGGTAACCGCTAAAAAAACCCATTCGTCATAGCACCACAGTTCCAGAATATTCCTCTTAACATCTCTAAAAGTATTGGGATCCTTGCAATGACATCTCGAATGAAGTTCAGTTTCGGGACCACTTGGTTACTAAGGCCAAACTAGCTGCTAGAAAATTGGGAGTGGACTAAGCACAGGCTTATGCTTTACAAAGCGCGAATTCGACCGCACATGGAGTACTGCTCCCATCTATGAGCTGGAGCCCCAGCTGGCCAAGTGGATCCGTTCAACCGCATTCAACGGCGAGCCGTTCGCCTTGTCGACGATCCCAAGCTTACAGACGGTCTAGAGTCACTTGAGTTGAGGAGAGACGTAAGCTCTCTGTGTGTATTCTACCGTCTGTATAATGGGGAATGTTCTGAAGAACTGTTTGGTTTAATCCCTGCGGTTAATTTTCGTCACCGCACATCGCGGAGTACCAGGTTCCATCAACACCACCTGGGTGCCTGGCATTCGTCCACAGTTCGGTTCTCACCTAGCTTTCTAACATGCACGTGTAAACTGTGGAACGAACTTCCTGCATCGGTGTTTCCTCCAAGCTATGACATGGGATCCTTCAAGAAGCGGGTCTATCATTTCTTTCGTGGCCGGCAACGCATTGGTGACGCCCCTGGTGTTGCTAGTGTCCATGGGCGGCGGTGAACACTTACCATCAGGTGACCCGTCTGCTCGTTTGCATGCCCAAGGCATAAAAAAAAATACTTTGTTATCGATTAAACAATCCAGTTTCTTATTACACTTACAACAATCAGTAGTACCACCTGATGGTAATTTGTCACTGCCATGCACGTATATTCCATTGAAATTATCAGTAGAATTTCAGGGTTCTTTGACAGGTAGAAAAGGTTGACTTAGTCGCAATCATACACAAAGTACAATCATTTCAATGTCATCAAATATAGGTTTTTTTTTAAAATAGAATAGGCTGTTGCATTTTTTTTTTTATAGAATATGTTTTTACATTTGGGAAAAAAGTGTATTCCATGAAATTCCGTCTACTTGTTAGCAAAAGTAATTCCGAGAGTGAATCACTGCAATCTTCCAAATGACTTACTCGCTGTAGCAACAATCGCGGGAACCATTCAATTTGACATAAATGAGGTCAAAATGATCGAAGAAAAGAATACAAGTACATTATGCGAGAGAAAAGAAAGAAATGAATGGAATTTGTTTTGTAGACCTCCGGCGAGAATTAATATTATAATACACATGAACGGCCAACAGTAGAACTAACATGAAAATACAAGTAGTTACAACATAAAATAAATCTGAACGCGATATTGTTCCAAAATATTGCTGGTAATATAATTGGTTGACAAACGAGCAGACCAACCATCTGATGGTAAGTGGTCAACGTTGCCCATGAATATCAGAACCGACCGAAATAAAAGAAAGAGACCCGCATTATTACTGGCTCCCCCACTGCATCCTAAACACGTATGAAATATTTCACAGTTAATTTTAGAAGTGGATCAGGAGGTGGGAAAAATACTCTTCCACCGCGCAAGTACCTTCAGTATTTATCTGGGTATCAGCATTAACAGGAGAAACCTGGCGCCACAGCTTCATAGACTCAAGAATGAATGGATCTCTCTTACACTCTAATTTTTTTGTTTTTTTTTTTCAAAATAAGCATTAGACATTTGCCTTCATGGTAACATTTGTCAAACTGTAATAAAGACCATGCATAGGTACAAATACCTACGTGGTACATCAAATCATCATGCTAAACACCTAGGCATCGGATCTCAAAACACGGACAAAACTATGACATATGTAATGGTGGTCATTTGACATTGTGATTATTGACGTGAAAGATACTAGTAAAAGACTATGACCAACTATGTTTCAAATTTGAATTTGCAAAACTAGGAATTAAAATGCTGAATTTTTTAAATACATAAGTATAAATTATTGGGAATATTTGAAGTTTATTATCTAATAACCCGTTCGTGAATTATTGTTCTGCATTTGACAGACACTTAATTCCACAGATAATATGCAAGCCGAATATTTGAAATTGAGTTATTCATAGACACGTTTACTTCGAACATCGTAAAACCCACGACGGTCGAGTGTCTTTGTTCCTGAATTTCCATTATATTTAATGAAAATATCCGTAAATATTAACTGGCAGTTTGTTCTCTTGTTTTAAAATCACCCGAAAATAATCGTTATATAAATAAGTATAAGTTTGATTTTTGGAAGTTATAATGTAATTTTATGTAATAAATTCCATGATCTACATCTATACATTGATTGATTGATTGATTCTTATTGTAATTTCAAATTGCCTAAGTTTTGTAAAGTAAATATAGTTATTTACACGACGCCAGTTCCTAAGCAATCCTTTTAAAAAATTTCGTCTGTCTGTTTGTTGATCTACTTGTCCGAGCTAATCTTAGGAACAGCTTAACTGATTTTAGGGGGCTTTCTGAGCCAATTTGATAATAAAATATGTAGAAAAACCAATTCTCTGTTAAGATGTCAGTCAACATCATATAACATCCCGAAATTAAGTAAGTTTTCTTCCTCACTACCGAGAAAGCTTAAAGCTTTGAAGCTCAATAAAGAAATTATTGTATGTAACATTGTCACATATTAAGCATTTTCTGTAGATATGTAAAAAAAACCCTAAGACTTAAGAGAAACTATTAAATATATTTAATTGCCATCATACCAAAATATATTTACTGTGATAAGATTTTTTTGTGGGTATTTCAATATTGAAGGGTAGTGCATCTGATGTGGTACCTCGCGGGGTCAGCTTAACTTTTAGCTATATAGATGTGTTGCCATTACTAAACTTTCTTGATGTATTTAACATTTTCTAGAAGTAGACATAAAAATCGAAGGTCTGAAGTACCTGTCTGGAACCCTAAGGGATCAGCCAAAGTATGAAACATAATATCCAAATGCCTCTGTGGCAAAACTTATTAGGTATGATCATTTTCTGCAGAAACGTTAATTCCCTAAGCATAATGATTACAATGTGTAGGTAAAAACAAAACACAATAAAAATAAATTATATATAAAACTATTTATGGCGTATTTGGTTACCATATGGTTATGGCCAGCAGAAATCTTAGTAAAAATTATTAAAACTGACTAACAAGCAAAGCTAGGCTTGGAACGGTATTTATGGAAGCATTCAAAATTGAATAGGATTTCCGTAGACAACTTTGAATAAACGCTGATAGGAAATCATATCAGGCATATCTCTAGTAACAAAAAATAAATTATTATGATCGCTTTAATTTATTTCATTGCGTCACTTAACGATCAAATCTGTTCATAATCGGTAATAAAATGAAATCGAATATCAGGAATCTGCCCTAACTAACCCAATCTCGAGTGTAAGGGTTGTGAAGTAACCAGAAATTCCCAACTAATATAATAATAGTTCCGAATCTCGGTTTCGACTAACATTCTTAAAATGTCGGGTTTTAGAAAGATACAAACTTTATATTTTTGGTAGATACTTTTGCGTTGCTAAGTTCAAGTTAAGTTGTTAAATTCATAGAATCGTTATACCAACATATTTTATTAAAAATAATAATATTTTTTTATGAGTTACTTATATAGGTATACAATGGGGTAGGTGTATACGATTTTTCTATTCTTATATTTGAGCTCCCTGTGTGTTGTTAATTAAAATAATTTGCCAAAAAAAAAAACAACTTGCTCATTTCTAAAAAAAGACAAAAATGCCTCACGGTTCAGCTAGTTATAAAAAAAATAGAATACAAAATAGTGTTTACACTGTCGAATCTTTACTTACGATAACAAAACATTATCACAAGCTTGAGAATCGAAGCCTGCATGGTGATGATATCGACACTAAAGCTCCATCGCAACTGCCCCCGCTCTCGTAAACAAGATTGGAATAACGGTGCCCTCAAGGAAATTGAACTAAGCCGTAATTTCGCCTATGGCCTCGTAAAATTACAATTGCATTCATAAATAAATTCTACGATAGATTCTATTTACTCTGCCGGCAAATTGATGTGTACAATAAACTTTAGACATGTGAATAAATTTTGAAAGGTGATAAACCGTTTTATAGGTATGTACATATATATATATATGGTGGTTTTATTTATGTCATACCATCAAGTGTATGTGTGAGAAAGACAAAACATTTATCCGCGGCTCAAGCACAGCGCACATGTAAGAAGTAATAATATTTTACATGGGCGCTGTGGGCTATAAATATTTAGTAAGACAATAGTTTAACACTATATGTAACGTGAAAACTATATTTACCTACCTAATTACGTAGCGCTATGATTCACCATATCGCACGGATCTATAAAACTAAGACATACCTATCTAATTACCGGGCGCTGACATCAAAAATTTATTTCTTCGATAAAATCTTCACAGTCCGAAGACCGAAAACGATAGCCTGACAGGCAGGGCTTTTAAAAATTGAGCTATTGTGTAATGTAAAGATACTCTGAATAACTATAACGTCCAGTCGACATTATAAATATTCATGATTTGCAGTGGCAACGGAAAATACTGTGGAATGTAAATAATTCTCATATAAGCATAACTTGCCTTCCCACTGTAATACGGTATGAATGTGGTGCACGCCACACTCATAGATATCCACAACAACATGACTATATCCACAGCAATGAGTTCACAGCCAAGAAAGCAATAATAAGAAATGAGTTTATAGTGGAATTAAAATTCCTGCGAAAATACAATAATCACCAAACACGCCGTACACCATATCTATACATATGAAAAAATACTAAATGAGCATTTTCTGTACATGAACGATATATGAGAAAAAATATTATTAGGGGATTTATTAACGCAATAGAACCGAAAACAATAGTTGTTGGAATTGTTGTTTGTTCGCGTTAATCTCAGAAACACCCTAGTCGATTTTGTTCTGGTTTTCACTAATGTATTGCAGTGAGCATCAATTAATACTTAATACTTTTCGTTCATTGCAATCCGTTCATAAATAAAAAAGTGATAAATTAATTTTAAATAATGTAGGTATTTCTTAGCGTAAGGGGTAGCGTTTCCGAAGCGAATCGAGGGCAGTTTGGTAGTATTTGAATATAAGCATACAAGTAGGGTAATCCATCATAACGTTCTAACATTCCGTAACATTGTACCAAAGGGACCTAGACGCCATTTGAAGTACGATATCCTAAAACAATAAATCTCCTCCTTTATTTAAACATACGTTACAAATTTCGCTTGAAATTTTGTCCCATTTCGTGGAAGACCACATCCGTTGTCCATTATGAAAATAAGGATGGGTCCCAATTATTGTTTTTGCAACTTTCCCTTGGTATCGCGTTGCGTTGTTTCAATTCCCCAATCACCTGCGGAGTTAGCAACTGCCAGGAACTTGTGGCGGGTAAGTTGATTGAGTTGTTCCAGTTCACAAGTCCATAAGTCCTTGATAAGTGGTTAACTCCATGTTCTCTATACAATTCGAGTATAGTGAACTACAGTTCACTCAAGTGTTGTCTGTATTTCCCGACGTATTGCTGGAATTTGTAATTGGAATGGAATTAGCGATGACGATGACTCCATTTTGTCGTATAAATAATACCCAAGACAACATTGCATATTACAGATGGGACTATTATTGTGATTACTTCCAACTAATGTTGTTTGTTTGTGCTACTGAAACAGGAGCCGATAATGCAGATTATACAGACTACAATTTACCTCTATCTCGTTACATACTAAATCACCTGTAAACTTGTGGATATTCTTTTATCATCCGATAAACACCATTCATTCTCTCGATTTTTTAAGAAATTAGATGATGACGAAAAAATTAAAACCGAGGGTGATCCGAACATCAAAAATTATCAATATTATCAATAATAATACTGCACTTGAACTACTTACCATTGTGTTTCTGACCGGTAGGTATGGCGGCGAATATATGTAAACCCATTAGCCCTGTGGCTGTCTGTAGGTAAAACACGTGTCGCGTCCAATATGTCCTCCAATATGTCCTTTTAATTCATTTCTTTCTTCATACTTTTTACTCTCATTAACAAACGTTTACAAACGTTTTATTCATGTACCCACTTATTCCGAATACTTGACAGTCAGTAAATTAGGAATAATTTAATTTTATTAAGAAAAATAATTTAACCGAAAACGACTGACCGGGCTTCCGTCACGGAAGGCAGGGCCGAGACTGAAATATCAGCGCTGTGCTCACGCGCGGCTTAAGCTGAGGCTGGGCCCATTCGTAGCTCGTTACGCTGCAGCACGGGCATTTCATGTTGTATTTAGGTTTAGTTTAGCATATACTTAGGGTGTAACGTTATTGTGTTTTCTTTTCTCTGTTTTTTGTGTATTTTATTATGTTCAGCTGCGGCTTTAGACTACGAATAAACATTTTTTTCATTTTCATTTTTTTCATTTTCATTTCATTTTCAAAAAGTGCTTAGTAACATCTAGACTAAGGTATCATTTTTCTTCGGGAAGTGTTTATACTAACACTGCACAAAACATAATCCATCTTTTTGGAATCAAACTATAACAGTAACTCATTAGGTTGTACAGGCACTTCACTCCGCTTTCTTCACTTCACTTCAAGCATGTGATCCAAGCGCGAATATTGTGCGAAATTGTGTGTGAAAATACATCCTTATACACTGGAAAATTGTCGTAAATTATCGCAACATAACACAATAGGCTGCGATATCACCGACCTTATTTGATACACTCATCACTTTAAATAGGGCATAGGATACAATCGTGTTACAGATACACAAAAATATTTTGTACTAATCTTTGTTGACCTCATAAATGTTGTTGTCCGGTTCATTTATAACGATTTTTAGTCGCAATAAGCTATATGTAATGAACGAGTGCCTCTTTATCGCACACAAAACATGCGGTCCATAACAACCCTTACAAGTACAATTGTTATTGAATAAAAATATATTTTAATTAAAAAAACGTCGCATATTCCGAATCTTAAACAACACTAATTCGTTCTTTACAATTTAGCACCAAATTAAATACGTTTAGCTGACAACACCTAATAACATTAAATATAAGAATACCAAAACGTTGAAAGCGAAGTGAACTCAAAACTAAATTTCCACTCCATACAAAAGCTCGCTGTACACTACCCGTTCGGAAGTGGAGAGCAAACGGATGAATCCTCATAAACTCATAAACGAACTGCGCCTTAACTGTATGAAAAATTCGCGCACTATCTCACCCAGTGCGATTTTATAGAGCACGAGGTTTTATTGTTGCTGACTCTTGAAACTTTTATTGCATGCTCGAATTAAATGGCGTTAAGTCAAAAAATGTTTTAACTGCTTCAGTAGCGTTAAACGAACAATGTAATTTTAATTTAAATTTACACTGTAGGTACTGTACTTGGCACATTTAAAAATTTACAAATTAATGTTTTCATATCCGTATCGCTTTTTCATACTTAACTATTTTTATTTCATTTTATAGTATGGTACTTCTTAACTTGTTTTATTTAATTTATTTAATAGTGGTAACTTTACAGAACAGGCAATTTTAACTAGGAAGAGTCTTGAAAACAAAAATACAACTCCTCAACGGATCAACATAATCCAACTAGTTATAACATGAGGTTAATATTGATGAGAAGCGAACTGCATGTTTGTTTGATATTTCGCTGTACCCTTATAGTGTAGTGACCGTCCTACTTAATAAACTGTTAGTGTATTAATTCATTTCCAAGTTGATGCGTTCTATTTTCCGTCATTTTTTCGTCACGAAAATTATAATTTTTTTAATATAACGAAATCCATTTTGTGCATTAGAACATTTTGGATTGAGGCTGTCGTCCAATGGGAGCAGATTTACAAAAACGAAATATCAAAAACTTTCTCTTTGCTGCTCGTGTTAATTTTATTTTAAATTCTATTCGGATTTTCAGTAACATTTCACTCATTTCCGAGTTAGCAGCTGATGCGTTCCACTTTCGGAGTTCGACGCCGACTCCGCTCCATCCTTTCTCGAATTAGCTGATTTTTGCACTTTAATTCGTAGATTCAAATACAACTTTTTGTACTTTATGTTGTTGAGTCGGAGTTGCGAAGTTTAACAATAAAATACTTTAAAATTTACTGTTACAGCTTCATGCAGAATAACTAAAGTTAGAACAAAATAAATCGTTTCGTAACTCATTTTTAAATAAGTAATATATAAAATAAGGAACATTAATTTAACTGTGAATTGTTTACATAAGGTAACATTTTATTCGCGTTCACCAAATGGGTAACATATTTGAATAACAAACTATTGAATAGGAACAAAAATTAATATTGTTATAAAATAATTAAGGTCCACCACACACATAACCGATGTTAACACAATCAAGCATTCTTAATTCGAAAACTGTACTGACCTTCGCACGAGATCAATTTACTTTTGATTTATAGTTGAGTCATAGTCTTAGAATATATAGATTTCGAAGTCAAGGATTATGTTGACCGAAAAATGTAAATGAGAAAGGTATGCATTGTACTTCTATTTTATTAATATATCAAGGCAGTTATTGTGTTTCTTCCTGTTATTAGTAATAAATTTCAAGTTACCTTCATACTTTATTCATTATTTAAATTTTGGCTAGACGAAGAAAAGAAGTGAAAATAAAAGGTGGCATGACACAATAAAAAAGGTTAATAAATACGGTTTAGGTCAGTCAATCGCAAACAGCTATATTAAAATAATTATCAGATTACATTGTATTATTATTTTTGATTATGTATCAGGTATTAATTTATGTTATAAAAACTATTTTCTGTAAACTAGTGTGTAATATCTTCTCTATCTCAGGTAATTCTTTTGAACTTGAAAAGCTTTAGTAGCATCCACCGAGTTACTCCATAGCAATAAATCGTACGAAAGCATCGAAAATTAGCGCTGCTTTGGGAGATACCGTCAGCCCTAGCCTTTTTATTGGCGACGACAAACCCATAGAGCTTGTCACAAACATTGTCAATGTGCGGCTTGCATTCACAGTTTTCATCACCAAATATCCCTAAGAATTATATTGTCTAATTCCTGTTTTTAATATAATCATTTTGGTAATCGACTTGTTAATTTTGATAGTCTTTACATACACAATTAATCTAATATCAAAATATTATGTTCAGAAACAGTACATTTATGTACAATTCGAAGAAAAAAAAAATATTTTCTGTTACTTGAAACATTTTTATTGACTTTTGAAGCAACCTAAAAACTGTAGAAAAACCTTTTTTTTAATATCCAGTTTTTACATGCCCTACCCTTATCCCTTTATATTGTGTGAGGAGAACCAAACCCAACAGTGCGATAGTAGGGGTTGTAATGATGATGATGAATTTTTTTAACAAGCAATTTATTAAAATGTCATTCTAAAATCCCCACTAATTCTAATATTAGAATTCGTTTATTAAGCGTATATGTTCGGCATTACAAGTCTATTAGCTTATTAATTTTTGTACCTTATTTTAAATTTTTCAATTGAGTACATTCGGAAGAAATCAAATATAACAGACAGATACGGTCGGGATGCTATACTTTTTCATAAAATGAAGAAAATATCTTGAATAGCGAGGAATTTAAAAAACCGAAGTTTTTGATCAAGGGTAATGAGTTGAATACAATCAGATATATTTAGCGGGAAAAAAAAATTATCTATTTTTAATCGTTACAGCGCTACTTACCGTCATAACTGGGATTCTAAACAATCATTGACTTATAAAAAGTAAAAAACATTCCAGCACAGTGGCTTTTAACTTTTTCAATATTGTTATTCCTTGTATTAGGAAACCGAATAACCCCCACGTACGATTAATATATCATTTTATTTAATATATTAATTTTTACCGTCCATTTTCAATTAATTAATTAATTAGTAGAATAGCTCTTTGAGCCTTGCGGAGCTAATAATCCCAAACTGGAAAAACTAGTTCTAGCTGTATCGTCGTAAAGTTGCGAACATACACTGCGATACAGCCCTCTCGACATTAAGCGATACATGATTTCTCAAAAGAAAATATGGATACTGCAAGACTGTCTTCAAAGCTTTTTTAACGTGTAAAACAAGATTTCTTCCTCAAAGGATTTTCCTCGTAACGTAAAAATTTCACCTTTTTAGACCGACCTCTTTGATCGTTATTAGATACATGAAGTTTTTCAATAAGAACTTCAAAGTAAATTCAGTCTCAGAACGCTGTAAAACATCGCCGGTGGGGTGGAAGCGTTGGAGCAATGGTTAATTTACTTTGAATTTTAGGCGATACGACTTCACTTTAGCAATATATTTTTAGCAATATATTTATAGTGTACATACGCTTTTCGAAATTAACAATTTTCGTTTACAGTTGTCCTGTTGGCTTATTCCCGCACTTATCGCTTATTGTGTAACTTGTTACAATCCATGTTTGGTGTAATAACAATTATAACTACTGAATGATAGTAAAACATATTACTCGGGTATATCTTTTGTACAGGTTTTTTTTAATCCAGATGTATATTCGTAGCCGAGTACCTAGTAAACGGCCCACCTAATGAGCACAGCCGCCTCTTAACATCTGCAACATAGAAAAAAAAAACGATTACACACTCAAACCCCCGCACTAGGATTTTCCGTGTTGCGGGTGGCATGGACATACAGAAATATAACATTACAAACACCCATGACCCGGGTACTAACATTTATCTGTCGAATAAATATTTGCCCCGGCCGGGAATCGAACCCGGGACCTCTCGCTCGGCAGTCAGGGTCACTACCAACTGGGCCGTGAGATCGTCATCAAAACATCAAACACGAAAAAATCCAAGAGGCGTTTCCGGCCTACATGAAATCGAGTGACTCGCTTATTACTGAAGCTTCTACACCGCAAACGAAACACGTAAAACCAGGTCATGATTTATTCTAGAAGGACGGCGGCAGCTTGCCAAATAGGTAAAGAATCACCATCATTGAATTCAATAAGAAAGATCGTTCATCATAACCTCGCCTGTTATTTATTAACCATTGCCTCATCGGTGGATGGAACTACTTACACTGCCCAAGGTTTACATGCATAATACATTTAATACAACAAATTGTGTTATATTTTTCGGCCCCATCTATATTACATTTTAACAGAAAAACGATGGTGCAATGAATTGAATCGATTCAATCTTTGTTTTTTAATTATATTACTTTTATATTATGTCAAACTAATTTAAACTGAAAACTGCGTTATATTTGAATGTCAACCGCTAAACACTCAAAAAGGTTGTTACGTATTTGATTACCTGTATGATTTAATAACATTATTAACATTTGTTTTTTATTTCCTTACTATAAACTCTCGCAGACGTACACTTGTCTGAATACATACGCCCGCACTCACATACTCGCAAATAATCGAGCGAAGTCAGCATTTACTTATCTCTCTTTTACGTGTCTGCGCCTAAATTACCAAGCTGATTTAAAATGAATAGCATAATGTCTATTCTTATTTATTTCACGCTTCTGAAAATAAATTATTTAAATGAACTTAATCCTATTAATGTTTTTGCTTTACGTTACTGCGGCAGTATAGAAAAGCAACGAATGTGGCTCCAAATAAAATGAATGAAAAAAAAAATGTTACTTTATTTTTAAAAACTGTTACTTATAGTAATTATTCTTAGATTATACCAGTCAGGTTTATTTTTTAAATCTTCCCCTCACGCACGAAATGCCAAAATCATGTCTATAAAAGAAATTAATAATCACTTGATCCGATATAGATTCTTTATCGATAGGAAACTAGCTTATCTAAATGTTTTTCATACTGTTTTCCAATTTCAAGATTCTATAACTCCTTTGATTTTCACACGCTCATGCACACTGAAAAATAAACATTTATTTAGCATATAAATGGCTGTCTCGACTGCGAAAAGAACTTGCGACTCGACAGGCATGGCATCTTTTAAGTATTAATTTATGATACTAGTTTTTGTTATAGTTCGTAATGAAATTTAATAAAAAAATATCGAGAAGTACCGGGTGAATCAAAATTTTAAACAATGCTTTTCATATTTAAGAAATACAAAAAATTATATTTTAAAATAACGACGGAAAATTATATAAAAATTTTAGATCTCGGCTACAGCACTAACAGGTCCAGTTAGAGCTGAAAATAAATCATAGCATAAAATGTCACAATTGGAACAATAAGAATGAAGTATCGACGCACGGAATTTTACATATAAAGATAAAAAATATTATCATGGAACTTAATGATGGAAAAAACATATTAAAGTAAATAATTATGCAACATAAATCAATCCTGGTAATTTCTTTTTTTATATTTGCAACTGTATCCCACACACACATAGCATAATAATAATCTCCCAATGGATATGTTCTGTGAATGTGCATGTGGTAAGCGCAAGACAAGCGTGTGTTCAGGAGCTTGGGCAGCTCTGGCAACGTCTCGAGTGGCTTACTCTTAAATTTATCTCTTTGAAGAAAATTTGCTGTCATACGACTTGTGGCTTCTAAAAGTTTAGAGTATATTATGAATAAAGTAGCTTCAGCGTATACTTATAAAACATTTTTTGTAATTTCAATATAGATTTGTACCTAAATTGATATTGTAGTCTAGTTTAGTCTGCTATATAAAAATTCCATTCTTGGTAGAAGTAACATTTAACATTTATATGACTGACGATTTTCTGTTCTCAAATATCCATAGTACCTTTTTTAAATACATTATTTGTTTTCTTCTGATATTCATTATATTGTGCTCTTTGGTAAGCTTCTTCGCTCACTGTTTTGAGTATTTTGATTTAAGCCTTATCATATGTATCAGCCTTCTTATTCATATTGTTATTTATGTGGCCAGAAGTAATTTTGAGATTCACACTTAATTTTAGGATCAACAATTTAAATAATTATTTATTATATTCTACTTTTCAGATGTCTTTCATTTCCTTTTTTACTTGCATCTATGGCATTTCATATTTATACCTTTCTCATTGTCAGAAAAAACCCAAGCCTAGCCGTGGGTCAGTTATGAGTCAATGAAATAATATAAATGCTTATTGTAGGTACATTCAATAATATTACAATTAAACAAGTAGGCATATTAAAAATGTCTTTCATTATGTAATCTTTACTCTTCATCCCATATTAACATATTAACAATATAAAGGAGCAAAAGATAAAAGGAGTTAAGAAAAATAGATTTAAAAGCCATACATATTTAATGAAAACACGCCATTACGTTATAAAAAATTTTTGTGACGTGGTATCATTAAGTGGCAGTGTTGCGAAAAATTTTAGCTGCGTTTTTATATTTCTTTCTTTCCAAATAACTCTCAGCAGAAAACAACATCAATGAATGAAGAGAATTACATACTTTTGGTTCTGTACGTTTTTTATTGATGCCAACGAACACTCAGATATCGAGACAGTAAGTCTACCGCCACATCCGTAACATCAGAACGCGGTGGCAGCTAAGAAGAAACGAATAACCCTCTTATTTATCATACGCTGAAACCGAAACATGTCAAACATATTTCACAGTTAATTCTAGGAGACGAGTGGCAGCTAGCATGTTAAATTATAAATCCTGAAACAACCTAAAGCAACGTCGGTGTTAAACCAGGCTTTGTATAAAACCAACAACACAATGGAACGCTCATTGTAGCTATACATAACGTCTTGTGCAGTTAGATACACTATGAACAGGGAAGGATGACTTGGTCGTAAAGAAGGGTGGACCTTTCAAATCTCATAGGATATTGGTGGGATATTGAACCCATTTCTGATTACAGGTAACTATTAAGCTGTTCTAGTGCAGGTCTTTAAAAACAATAATAAGAAATTTTTGTGTTTTACTTTGAAACAAAATGCTGTAAAGAATTGTGAAATAATAGTAATAAATTAATTGACTAATACAGTATTCATAAGTTACTTATCAAAACAACACTGTCCGATTACTGTTTTAATGTCGATTTCTTTTAATTTTTCATTCACTCCTTGCGGTTTAGGCTCCATTATTTGTGAACGAATTCAGATGTTTTCCCTTTTTCAAAGCAACACAATTTTTTATTCTTTAACAACGTATATTCGTATTTCTTGACAGCGAGTTTCAGCACTATTAAAAAGACAAATGAATTTGTCTACATGCCATTTTTATTCGCACCTGGTTAAAGAAGTATGAAACAGTGACAGCGCCGTAGGTATAATTACCCGTCCCTTTAGAGATTTATTACCGCGTTATTCGTACATTTGTTTAAAGAACATTAAGCGTCCTCGCAACACAATAACACGCCAGGAGCGGAACCCTAGAAAGTTTAATTTATATCCGCAGAGGCTCTTAGCCTTTTTAAAGCTCGTTAAAATGTGTGTTTGTGTTCTCTTATTTTAATATCCATCCAGTTACGGATATACAGGGCTGTCCGTTGAGACAATGATATAATAGTTGTCCTTTGTATCATGGTAAATATGGACAATATTATTAAACGTTAAAGGAATGCAAATCTGAAGTAAAACATTTTTTTTGTATTAGTTGTTGTTTGATGTGCACGAAAAGATATATTATTGTTAAAATAAATAAACAATGGCTTGATTGCACTATAACATGCAATACCTTGTCGGTATTATTTCTCAGTCCATATTGTATATGCAGTAATTACATAGTGTATTAAACACATCAAGATCACCAGATCAGGGCGCAAAAAGTCTCATGAATATTCGGATTGATGATGAAAAGATTACGAACTTGGTTTTGAGGTCATCTGGTAAATATTACTCGATAATTAAAAAAAAAACCTGATCAATTTCTTCTTATGATACTAAGATATTAGCAGCCCGTGTAAACTTCATTCGGTTTAAACCATTACCTAGTTGTATTGTAATTAGTTGATAACTGGAGATTCAAACTATCACAAATTCAGATATGGCTGTCGAATATCATATTGACTCTTTCTAATTTATTCATAATATATAGCCTGTATATTCTGAATAACAGATCTTTTGGATGGTAAAATAATTTTTCAAACAGGTGCCGTGGTTCCAGAGATTACCCTCCGCATGCACACAAATTTACAAAATTCGCATTCACTATTTACAATATTATAATAGATGTATCATATAAATATGCACAACCCTATAACATTTACCACATGACCGGTTTTAACGGTCTATTTTAATGTTAAGGCTCGAAAAGACTATTTTTCTTGGTTACACAAAAATTTTGTATGTTATTTACATTATACTTAAAGTATAATCAACCGCCTCGTGACGGTATAGTCATAGGCGTTTTTTTCCCCTGCCTTACTAGCCGCATGCAAGGGTAGTAAACTTGTATTTCTACATTGAAAATGAGATAATACTACCTTGTAGAATCCTCAGCCGTGCCTCTATATCTATCCATATAATAAAATTCTAACTGATCGCTTTCTGTACATGAACGATATATGAGAAAAGCTATTATTAAGGGCCTCCATTAACGCAGTAGAACCCAACACAATAGTTGTTTGAATTTTTGTCTCTTTGTCTGTGCGTTTGTGCGCGCTAATCTCGGAAATGGGTCAACCGATTTCGTTCTGGTTTTCACTAATATATTGCAATAAATATTACTTAATACTTGGTTTAATTGCAATCCGTCCATACATAAAAAAGGCACAAATTAATATTGTAACAGGAAAAACAGGCCTAAAACAATATAAGTGCTATTTCTCAGCGTAAGGCGTAATTTTTCGGAAGCGAAGCGAGGGCAATTTGCTAGTTATATAATATAAATAAGAATCTATTGTCGCATGTACGAAAGATCATGATATTCAAATGATCGTGACATGCCAAAGGGCTCGACTGGTATGGCTGATATTTTTTATTTTCGTAAGAACAAGGACGAGGATTGCATGAAAAAATATTTAAAAAAAAAACACCTAAGTGGTGGTCTGTGGTCTTGTAAATTTGGATGGTAATTTATATACGTATGTATATATATATATAAAAAATGTGACGTTCACGTTAATTCAGTTCTGTTGTTAAAAATTCGGTTACGACGAATTCCTTCTCGACGAAATCAGACTAACAAGTAATGGAAAGGCTAAGCCACTGGAGATAGAGACGTATTATAAAATACATATACTTCATATATTTTATTCTTATTTTCTTGTTTCTTTTTTATAACGTGCATTGTTACAATAAATATACAAATGCAGGAAAGCGGTCGCAATAGCCAACATAGGCTGTTTTATTCTAATACATTTCATTTAATTTTATCCTGTTTTATTTAACATCAATATGTTATTTTTTAACTAATCTCAATCGGTATTTTCTTATTCTGGAAATAATTTAATGTTGTGAATCTCAAATTTTATATATTTTAATTTTAGTTTGTTGATTTATGTATCTACATAATTATGATATACTCTGTCTGGGTTCAGACACTACAAGGAAAACATTAATTTAAGGAACAGTATTTGTAACTAGAATAATATAATATCAAAATAATTTTCTTCATAGATATGATCATATTTATCAATCCTACAATCGTCACTAACTTGTTACAATCGTTTCGAAAAGGTGCTTAGGCTGGGAGAAGAAACCGCGAAATAAACTCGGCATCAAATATTGCGAAAATAAACATATATACATATATTAACAATTATCTATATGCAATCAGTAAGTATTTCGTACCCTGGAAACTCGTAAAAATAATTTGGAACTTAGGTGTAACCATAATTATTAAAATTATATAAAATTCTTTTTGTTATTTCACATAACGAAAAACACAGGACGAAATAAAATTCCTGCGCAACGTTTTCATTATAAGAGCGTCCGAATAACAAACAAAGGAAAAAACAATTTCATTGTCCCAATTTATATAAACAGCAAGCATCGATGTGTTAAATCTACACAAAAGGGAACGACTCCTTACAGTATTCTAGCCACGTACGTGTGAGGTTGTTGTACCCTGCGCGTGAATTTCACGTATCTTATCTGTGGAACAAAACCGGGCATATTTTAACGCGTTATTGTTATGTTACGGTAAAATTCCCGGCGGCGATGCTAATTCGTTTGCTTTTTCTACTAGAGCAATGTGACTGCGTACTGTCTTTACTTGAACAATGGAAATAAACTATTAAAATATCTATAACAAAACTAATGTTTAATAAAAATTGGTTAGAAAGCACGTGTGAATAATAAAACAACATATACATGAAGTCGAAATATTAGAAAACTGATATTTTGACTGTGCCTCGATGTGATATATATAATTAAATAAACGAAGACCAAACAGAGGCATTTTCTGCTCTGTTAAACCATTTTGTTAGCCATCGACTTCAAAAATGGAGAAGATTCGCAATTCTTTTGTATTTATTTTTGCTTGTTACCTCAGAACACCGTCGTTTATTAACCAATTTGAAAAATTCCCTTTTGGTTTGAGAGTATACTTCCCGTTCAGTTCCATTTAAATTTGAAGAAGAATACTACCTTTCTTCTACCCGTAAGGGTAAAAAATAGGAGTTGACACCAAGAATTTCACGTTTTTCAAATTGAAGTTAGTTTTTTGTTGTTAAAATGTTTGTTATTTAACCGATATTTTTTTTTTCAAAACAGTAAGTTATTTATTGGACAATGATCAAATAACGACCTCATAATGATAAAAGCAAAAAAGGAAAACGATATGTTCGTAATAATTGCATAGCTTATCACTTGGGTGTTTGCGGAACCTTTTACATCGAATTTTTTGGTATCAAATTATTGGTATAGGTAGCGGTCCAATCGACCCGGGTGCTTGGGATATATTTATCGAACATTAACTGCTATAGGCTCTAAACCCGTTAATCGAGTTTTGAAAGAAATAGGGTATTATAGGGTTTAAAAAATTAAGTGATATTAAAGTATAACAAGTAATATAATTGTTTTTAGATAAATTCTTTACTTCAGCATTTTTTATTTCAGTTACGTTTTATTAAACAACTAGCAGTTCGTTCGCTTCGAAAAAACTACGCCTTACACTAAGAAAAAGTAGCTACATAATTTTAAATTAATATATAACTTTTTTATTTATGGACGGATTGCTATGAAACAAACTTTAAGTATTAAATGATGCTTACTGCAACAAATTAGTTGGTTGTTGATATTTGAAATATGTTTGCATGGCAGCATGCCTATTAATTATTATGATCAATTCATAAATTTAACGAAGTTACACAATTTTAATTTGTATTTAAACTAAATGCATCAGAATTTACCCTGTGTTAGAAAGTTTGAGAGGACCTGTTTTGCGCTTATTTTCAGTGCTTGGCTATGTGTTCGAATTCTAATAAACTAAACACTTGTAACGGCTGAAACTCTGCATGTGATAAGTATGTGAATCATATTAAACTATAAGTTAATATCCTAAGCCACTTGACTAACAGTATTCTTGGAATTGATGTCGGAACTTACCCGTTTTTTTGTCTCGGTGTTCGGGTCGTTTGAATCAGTTTTTTGTAAAGCTTATGTTGAAAAAAAAAATGTATAGTGATTTGTGTTGTTTTTCATCGATTACCGTATATTGATGTAAATAAAACGAACACTTTTTGGAAATTTGGTTATTTTTTTGAATGATAACAAATTACACAAGTAAAGACAGTAAAAAATCGCTAATCTGTATATCAAATTAGAATTATGAAAACATCACAAGGCACAACTAGACTAATCCATTTTTTTGTCAACTTGTTTCATAACAATTCCAAAGACATAAGTTTTATATACAGCTTCCATAAAAAACTTTAGAGATATCGTCGCTTTTAACACACGCGTTGTTATCTCGCGGGACCACCCAGAAGTAGCTGCACAGAGAACTGTATTCGCATAAATTGCTTTCACACCGCAACGGATATGTATACATATAATAGAATTATATCTGACCTCTCTTTGTACATGAAGGATATTTGAGAAAAACTATTATTAGCAACGGAATAGAACCCAAAACAATAGTTTTTAGAATTGTTGTCTATTTGTCTGTGCGTTTGTGCGCGATGATCTCGGAAACGACTTATCAGATGTCGTTTTAGTTTTCACTAATATATTGCAGTAAGCGTCACTTAATATTCAAAGTTCGTTTCATTTCAATCCGTCCATAAATAAAAAAGTTATGATTTAATATATGTATTTCTAATTCACAGAACGAGAAAACCCAGTCTTAAAACAATGCAGATGCTATTTCTAAGCGTAAGGTACTTTTTCTGAAGCGAAGCGACGGCAGTTTGCTTGTAACATATAAACATGCAAGTATGGATAAAAAATATATCTGTTTATAGCCTATTGGTTTAAACGCCGGTCTCCCATACGTAAGACTCAATTTCCAATTCAATCATCACTTGGTTCGGTGAAGGAAAGCAGCGAGAGGTAACCTGCGTAGTTGAGACTACTCTATAATGTTCTCAAAGGTGTGCGAAGTTCGCCAACCCACCAGCATGACAAAGCCTTAACCCGCTCTCATTGTGCGAGCGTATCCGAAACCCCCGATGGGATAATTATGGGTTGTAATGATGATCAATTATCCATCCATACATACATAGATATATTATTATTAAATACATCAGAAACGGTGTGACTTAGTGACTTAAAGATAAGGGCTCCAGAACATGAGCTAGAAGTTTTTTTAAGGTTAACTTACTAACGAGTTTAATCATATTATCTGTTCGAGTATACATTAAGTATATATTTTTAGTACAGACAACACTGAATAGATAAATCTTGGTCCATTTAAAATACTAAATTACATTTTAAAGCATCATGATTAATATATTTTTCTACGTGTTACGGTTACAGATACAGGTTTTTCTTCGTGTCTAAAAAGTATATGGTTGAAAAAGAAAAGTTTGAAATATATTTTTAGTAGTTATTCAAATAAATGTATATTTCTTATTCATGGTTAGTGAGCCGATCTATAAAAGGGGACAATGGGATACAAAAGAAATTATAAAACCTCTCATAAAAATAGTAATGATTGAACACTTATGACATGAGAACAAACATTTATCTGTATCCTGGAATAACCGGAAATCGAACCTGGGATACCTCACTCTGCGGGCTGACTCACTAGCAAATAGGCTACGAGGTCGTCAAATTGGATTAACATGTGTTATTTTGTTCGTAATAAAACGAATCCAGAAGGTAACAATACCATTTATTAGAGGCACAAAATGAGAACTACTCATATTTGTTCTGTGTGCGTATTCATCGACGGTGCCATTAGCTTCGGATTTAAATTTGTTTTTTTCTTTTCTGGTGCGATGTTGACTGATGGGTTCATTTAGCTTCTTAATCCTGTATTGAGTGTTGACTCAAAAGTAAAATACAGTATATAAGCGTACTGAATGCAATTTTAGATACTATGCTTCCCTCCGTCATGTTCCTTATTACTGAGGATCCTAGTTTACCGTAGCTTATCTTATAGAGTACATTTTTCTAGACGGTTTTACGTCAATTACTGCTATGTTCTGCGACCTGTATGGTATTGTATCTATTTCAGTTGCCTTAGATCTGATCAGTTCAATGTCCACTTCGAGGACTCTTGCTCTCAATTCAACTCCGGTCAATTACAGTTTGCCTTACGATGTGTCTGAAATACACAAGAATCCATTTAAGGCAGATTCAATTTCTTCAACACTTTATTTCTTCATCTTTCTTCGCTAACAACGCATTAGTGATGTCTTTAGTGATAGTAGTGTCCATGGGCAACGGTGACAAATTCCCATCAGGTGACTCGTTCGCCCATTTGTCGGATATTTACATAAAAAACGATCATTCCGCTATGCAGATACTTGCTCTTCTAAATAAACTATAACTAAGAAAAATAACAGAGAGAAAAATAAAAAGGTACCTACATATTCAGTTGGGTGTAAGGTGTAAGAAGAATAAAAAAATGGATAAAATTGTTACGATAAGTTCTGTAAGTAATTACAAGACAGCCGTCACTAGCGTTACATTGAAGTATATAAAATCTCTTAGATCACTTTCCATTCAAGAATCAAACAATTGTATAGCGTTAGGACGCCGATTCTTTTGGTTTACATAATTTAGTTTAATTATGAAAAGAGGAAAAAATTGTGTGAAAATCTACAATGTCAATCAGAAAAATATGACATTCTGTTTTAAAATAATAGGTTTTCATTATCATATCTGGTAAACATGAAAATGTGTAAAGTGATGTTACATATTATTATTAAGTTTCGTCATTCGTTATGTGCACTGCATAGGATTTAAATAGATTGCCCGCGTCGGTGTTTCCACCTTATGATATGGGAGTCTTCAAAAAGTCGTCAAGTGAAATTGCTTCATCGCCATTTACCATCATGTGGGGTTGTTGTCAAGCATTAACTTATTTATTGTAAAAAAAGGAGGCGATGCTCTTTCCATGCACATCCATAACATCGATGGAGTCTCGACATGTTAACCATTGAGAAATTAACGGTATATATGTACGTCTGTTAACCGGTTTCCAATGTTGCAATACTCATCTCACGTTTAAATTTTCGGAGGAGGGTAGGTAAAAACTTACTACTATGAGTACCGTTAGATGAAATTGCCCGGTACAGAACCTCCCGAACTTCAAATTAAGGGAGGTAATGTGATTGATTCGAAGTTCAGCATGGTACACTGTGAGTGAGTGACTTTGCCTTGGACTAAAAGATAAATGGAAGTTCTTACGTGCCAGTGAAAGAACTTTAAGCTCGATTGTTGTTATTTACAGTAAAAACATCCTACCTAAAATAGTTACCTAAATCATAGTCAAAAATAACGTGCAGAACCAAGAATCAATTTCTGATAATTGCATCACATTTCTCGGCGTTGCCATTAACGTAAGCTTTTTAATCCGGTTTTTTCGGTCCCGTCCGGATATTGGCGGAGAAGTAACGGTCCACTTGCCCGGATCTATTGGATGGGTTTGTTAGACACTAACTGCTTCAAGCTCCTAACCCGTTTATCGGGGTTTGGAAATAAGAGAGTATTTTTTAGGTGTAATAGATGGCTGCAGTGATTAAGTAGAACGATTTATTCGAAAAGTTTTCTGGTAATAACAGTATTATATATGAGATAATACACGAAATCGCGAATAATATAAAGGGATCATTGACCAGTCATCAGCGTTCCACCGGACACGAGCCTCATATCGTTAGATCCCTAGAGGGTATTCAACCACGCTGGTGATAAAAATCGTTGGTGCTGACCAGTTTCCAAACCACCCAAAGGATGGTTTGGAAACTGGCCATATACAAGCAATATACAAGATATAATAGTTATGTTTAGTTGGGAAATTATTTTATGGATTTTAAAAATTACAAAACACTATAATTCGGTTTAAAAAGTATAACCTGGTGTATAAACTGTTTAAAAAACAACACAATATTTAAACAACAAATTCTCCGAATACGTTCACTAAAACAATTTCAATGCTTTGGGTAATAATAACATTAAAGATAAAATTTACTCTATTAGAGTTTCTTTAATTTTAAAAAATTTCTATTTTCATACTGACAATGAAATGTCATGGGATTTTTTGTTTTGTTATTCTGTTTGTTTCTGAATTACATTTAAAGTTTTTTGTTGTTCAATAAGATCAGCAAAATCTTATACTATGGAACATTATGATAATAATTACTTTATTTATTAAATAACTTAGTAGATATGTATATTAATTTCACTATTAAATAACTTACTTTAAATGCCATGTTATTTTTTTATATTTACATTTGTATAATAACTTTATAACCTAGATATCAAAAGGATCAAGGTTCGGTTGCAATATAGCGGTCCAGTAAGACATGAGTTCCCTCTTCATAAATTAACATTCTACACGTTGTTCCAGTACGGATTATCGGTTTATGGTTGAAATTATAGGCAGTGACTACCCCATACAAGAACATTTAATTACATTCGATTTCTATGCTGCAGTGTCGATACTACGACTGCTACAGCTGTTACGCCGGTTTCATCCAAGCAATTTTGATTTAAAAGGTTTGGACAGTGAAAACTTCATCAAAATCGGTAAATGACGTAGAAACCTGTAGACATGAATTCCAATTTGGACTCTTATTTTATTTTCCTCATACCGTAGATACTCGTAAATCTGTATCAACATTTTATTTGTTGCAATTGTTTGTTGAATTGAAAAATAATTTCCTTTTCAGCTTTTTCCTGAACACAACTTTTCTCATTCTAACATTCCAGTTCACCAATTAACAAAGCGTAAAAACTAACCCTACATTCAATACACGACATTCGGATCGGAGCAATTAATTTCTTGCTAATCGTTTGTATTCATTGCTCGTTCGTGGATAAATGACGCCGCGCGCCAAATCAATAAATACATTTCTACCGATCGCTTTGGTACTCACTATATAAGTAATAAAAAAAGAAATTTCTGAACGTAAAATGCTCTCTCTATATCATATCACTAAATACGTTAGGCATATACTAAATACATAAACAAATTGATTAATTTATTTTCCTGGCTAATTGGCTAACTTATGGTGTCCTGTATGGCTACAAATGGACTGTTGCGAGAAGTGCTCGGCTCGCTCGACCAGTTGCGACTATTACCAGACTCCTCAGAACCTGGTGATGGGCACCAAAGACTTAGACTAAGAGCTTTCGCAGTGTTAAGACTGTCTGCGGGGCTTGTCTAAGAATATGGTGGTAAGTCAAGTAAAGAGGGAAAGCTCCGGGCGGGCACACGAGCATGCTGTCTCTTGCAGGTGGCCCGCATTTATCTTGATCATTCAACTGCACTCCTGTCACATCTCTCCAACATTTTCTCCTATCATTAAGCTACGCTAATTCTAACTACAAAAGTACGGGGTCACGGACAGTAAGACAGGGACGGAGAATGGCAGTAATAACATAATACGAGTATAATAACATATCCGATAGTATGAACGCGTACGAATTGAAACTTATATGGCGGAAACACCATTAGCGGCTCGTCGTAGGAACACTCCTTAGAATTGAGAAGGCAATAAAATTATTCCACCACGACGCTCCAAATGGTTTAATAAAATGATTGTGGGCAACTAAAATGTCGAACGTTCTTATGCCACTCGATTGCCTCTGAAATGGCATAACGATTTATTACGTAGCCGACGGCTAAACGTACCTTCCGCAGCACAGAAGCGCTCAGATTTCTTATTATACGTATATGTCGCAAACAGTCATGGATACGGTTGCTAAAAAGAACGTTGCACGTGACGCGAGTGACGTCAGACAGTATCATTGTAATGACTCCGTACTCGGCAACTCGTCCTACAACAGAATGTAGTTAAGTGTCAGGGGCTATGGTAGAATGCACTTGTGTTTCAACCGTGCTGCAGACGAGTGATCCTCTGCCAGAGACTGTTACACGTTTTGTTTCTAATTATTGTTAAGACAGTGAATTCTAGGGTATCCTTCGCTATACGTATTACTGACCGTCCGCCCGCGGAAATAAGGTCTGTTATGCTAGCAATGCTGTCTATCCGATTAAAAAAGATAAACATTAAGTTGATATTATAATAAAATGTTGCAAATAAAGTATAGTAACGTGGAGCTAGATCGTGTTCTACTTCTGTCAGAGCCGCATCCGACTTACATCGTTCATTGATAAATAGGGGAAAAGACAATCAATCCATACCAAACACTCCAAACTAACTAGTATTTATTATTCTGTATACGTGCACGCGAATAAATAACACCCTAAGATGGTCGCCTCCCGCCAGAACAATAAATACCTATCGGATCAATGATTTCCTTTATCTTTTATATATTATGTTGGTACTGCTATTCCCACATATAATTGGATAAAATATATCATTGAGTGATTCCTAAAATTTCGAGGACAATAAACTCCTGAACTCATCAGAAATATTCTTTTTAGTTACTTCGAATTATAATTTTTCACTATGACTTCTGACTTTAAATTAATCATAATTCTATTACAGTCAACTCGGAGTAACTATCTTCTTATTTCCATATTAATAAATATACGAAATATTTTAAAAGATCTTCATAAAAGTATCTTTGTACAGCAGTCAGAAGTTACCGCAAAATAGCATATTTCAATAAAACTTAATAAGCTACCAAGTACATAGTTTTCTAAGTAAACTGCTGTAATTAAAAAGAATACCAAAGAGAGGCGTTTAAAATTATGTTAACAACCTGAGTAAATGGGATCTTCGCCCTGCAAAGAACCCTGCAGTGCAATGGTAATAGTCCATTACTTTAAATTACGCTATAATCGACTCGGATTAACACAAACTGAAATCTTACCGATTCTACCCAGCTTTTAATGAAAATTTAAATTCTTATTGTAAGTTTTCTTACTCAAACATAACCTATAATGCAAGTTTACTCAAAATAATTGAAATATTATTGAAAAACCGTGCTATAATTATTTAGGGGTACGCAGGAATTTGCTTATCTCCTTCATTTTAAAGTCAAATTCTTAATCCACAAAATATTCGGGGCACGTTTTGTCCGCCCCCGGTCTTTTGCGTTGCAAATACCCCTGCTTTTGGGCTTACTTTATTATTTAGCTAATATTTGATAGTTATTACTCGAAGAGAAATGTAATTTTAAAATCATCTCTCCACACCACGTCTTATAATTGCAGAACTGGATATAATAATACAAGGTGATATGCATTATAAGTAATTACTTAATAATTAATACATATTTTACAAATTGTAAAATACAAATGGTTTCTAAATAATTAAAACAATATATTTTATTTGTATGCCAGTAACAACAATAATATAATCATAAATAAATACCTCGAAATCGAATCTAATTAAAACGCAGGGCCATTTCAAGAGATTATTATTTATTTTAATTTAATATTAGTGGAATTAAATCAAAGAATCATAACATTGATGATTAATAAGTTTCACGGACGTCAGACCTCATGGAAGAAGTCTTCGCAAAGAATTCATTGTATCCTATAATTAACAGCTGATTGAAATAATCTTCTTTCTATGAATTTACTGGTAATCACAATACATTTCGACTAGGACATACTAGCTTACTTAAATATAACAGACAATTATGTAGCGACTGTACTATGTAATGATAACACAACTTCATGATTTTACAGTTACCCACATCCTCGCTATTACTAATCTAGAAGTTTTTCATGGGTGCCGGTACGGTTTTCTATGTTCCGTGCCACCTTACAATAGATGGCGTTATATAATGAAGTAATGGATGAATTGGCTTTAAGTCAAAATTCATCAATATTCTAAGGCATATAATAGAGAGCTCCTTCAAGACATGATAAACCAGTACATGTCAAAGCCCAAAAATTGTCGTCATTATATTAACAAAAGAAATCGATTTTTAAATTATTAGATGTACAGTTTTTATATAGGAATATACTTATTGTTACGTATCAGGATACACGGGTTCGTGTGATCGCCGAGACTTTATTGCACTTCAACAATCACAATCGCACTTTTTGATCGCAGGTATTTTATCCCTGTAGCCCGGGACCTGTAGCCCCTGAGCAGATCCCGACGGGGCACGCACTCATAGGACTCCGGTCGTGTTCCGATAGAGATCCCGGAGTCCTTTCATAGCGGGGGGGTTTCAGTGCACTAAAAATCCCACATAACCCGGCGTCGCACCCACGGCACCGGGTACCTTTTGAAGGTTTCCCCCTCGTCAACAAAAAAAATAGGTATTTCACTTTATTGGGAGACAATCGTTCACTTTCGTATTTGAGATCCGAATGACCCACGAGCGGTCCTGCCCGCTATTTATATCATTTTCCGGGCCTTCAAAAATTTCTCCGTCATTCGAGTATCCGCGGCGCTGTGTACGGAACACCATAGACCATGTCGCAGGTAATAAAGAAAACGTGTACCAGTATTCACCCTTTTGCCCAATACATCAGGGCGAGAATCGCTTAAAGTGTTCGAGGTTGTTGTCATCACAACTTGTTATTATGGCCCCTATTGTTTGCCCTTCGTAACAACATTCGTAACGTAACGTTACGTAAAAAACGTACCGTAACGTTAAAAATACACTTGACACCACTCCGTTAAATCACGTAAGAAAAACAAATTAGATTCTAGAATTCTTATACACCTTATAAGTCTAAAACCATCATTCATCTCACTATGTGACTACAATGAGATCACTAGGTATATCTCTTCTTAAAACATATACTCATTTCTATCGGCAAATATAAATAAAGGCAAAGGATTTCATAGAATTCAGGTATTACATTTTTCAATTCTAGACACTCTACGGACCGCTTCCAGCCAAGATAACCCGTAAATGCTCTTGTGAGATATAAATTTTATTTCTGAAAAGCGTTTTTATATTACAATTTTATGCTTCACAAATATGAAAGTTAGCTACGTAGTATTCATTTCAAACAAATTGTATATGTTTGCGATATAGCATAATTAAAAATATTAAGGAAGAACTAAATTTGTGCATATGTGTAGGAGCATATTTGCGTTGCGTTTGTATCAGTAATTAATAGTTAATTATCATTTTATATTTATATAATCATACGTACCAAAACCAAAGAACCACAGCAACTAACTTGGATAGACAAATTCGAAGGAAAACTCCAATACAGATTATTACGTAGTATGTTAGTAGACATCAACCATATCAAATGTGGAAGATACCGACTACGTCTCGACCACAACGCAGCGTCATTACCTTATATCACTGTGAAGCTTAAACACTAAAGTTTCAAGTATGAAATTCGTCTTAATATTGAACGTTTCAAACCGTTCTGTGTGTCAGTACCACGATAAATATATAATTCAATCCCATTACATGGAAAGTGGTCACGGGCAAACTGAGGCACTGAAAATATTATTTTATCAAACTGCCTCCACTTAGCTTCCGGTGTTAAGCCACAATCAGTAGAATTAGGTCAAAATATCGCCCTAAAATACATATACTATATCATGAACAACCTTTTTAGATTTATAATTAGCACAATCTGCAAAAATATACATATATGTAACTTCAAAATTATACATTAACAAAATCTGACTCGATCCTTTGATTTAGATGTCTGTAACACTTCGTACAAAGTACAACACAAAAGTAATATTGCAAAGTCTATTCTAATTAGCAACTCAATTTATGGCTGATCTCCGAGTGGGCTTTTACATAAACAAGCAAAATAATGACTCAAACCTCAGCCAAGGGGAACCCTACTTGATAGGCGGTTGCAACGTATTTTAAAGTCAAATCTTCAATAGCAAAATATTCAAAGCGATGCTGAGGTTGCTCCGAATTGCAAATTGTATCGCCCCCAACACCACACTTGACTTGATAATGACAGTGACATCATACATCTAGTCGGAGATTTTTGTGCATATTGCAATATAGTAAGTAATTATACGCGTATTACTTTTACTTCAATCAAATTAGCAGCTTTCTGCAGGCAACAGTCTCTTCATTTCTTAATTAATTTTTCTTTACTTAATTAATTACGGACGCCTGGAGCTGTCTGCAATACTATTCCAGTTCGCATATCGAGAAAGAGTAGTCATCAATCCTTCTTTTTTAAGTTCTAGTGCCACCCGAATGCCCCTGTTATATGCTACCCAATGATAAAACTTAGGCACGTAAACGCTCATTTTGCCACTGGCGCTCACCAACTCTTGACCGCGCCCACCAAAAATTACTTGCTTGGTAAAATATTTCATTGACCCACGATATATCTTCCAAAATCAAAGGAATATTAATTATTTAATAACTTAAAACTATAGAATGCGACGACGACGAAACTACAATACCTTCAAATTTTGTAGTGAAATAAGTTTCAGTGAACAATAAGCTCGAAAGATGTCACAGCTATCTAAAAGTATTTAGTTCTACTAAATACAAAATGAACACTCATAAATAAGTCTACGACCTCCCTATATATATAAGTGCGCTGTGTTTATAGTATAAAATGTATGTCGGAGCGTAAATACATTGCCAAGAATTATTATGCGAACACTTATTCCATTGCATTTATTGCATGAAGTAACTAACAGCTTTAGATATCTAGTTTTCAACTGAATTACCTTAATTAATACTAAAGATTGTAGTATTAAATCCAATTTTTCCGAGTTTTTTAATGCAAAAATTACAAACGACATAAATTATCCGGCAAACGTTACGCAACCTGACGGTCATTGAGCACCGCCTATCGAGCTCATCCGTATCTCTGACGTTATCGAAGCAATGCCGTGAAAGAATGTACTTAATAAATAAACGAACGATCACTCACATCACGTCACTAGGTATTCCTGTGTGGCATATACGTACACAAATATCTATCAACATCATCATCAACACCCACGACCTTAGACTAAACATTTATTTGTCACATAAATTTCTATCCCAGCTAGAAATCGAAACCAGCAAATCTCGCTGGGTAGGTAAGTTCACTACCAACTAGGCTACGAGTTCGCCAGTGAACTCGCTAGTTGTCTGGCTCTCCAACACCGCAACAGAAATCCGTCACAGAATTCACGGCAGATTCTAGACGAATCGAACAGCTGTCAGGTATAAGGTTTTCGTCGATTTTCAAAGTTATTTATTAACCATCAGGTACGTGAAAAGAAATTCCAACAAAAATGTTTCTTATCTCAAAGCGATACGTTTTAAAATAGGTCAAATTATAAAATTCTTTGCAAAAATTTCCGTCCTGTTTATATTTCCCGCTTCGCAATATAAAAAGTTAAGGAAATAATCTTAAGTAATTTCTTGTGTCGTTTTAGCGGCTTCAGAAGCTGTCTATTCGGGCATTGTGTTGGGGTTTTAGCGCGCTCATAATATTCTTCTCAACTACGTAAGACGCTATAAAATTCTGTCTTAACTGCGAAAGGGAATGCGCGATTTTTTCTTGAATAAAGAGAGCGATTTACTCAAACAAAGATAAGTTTTGCGATTCCTTGCATTGACACAGCGAAATAGGAGGCGTTGTTTTTTTAAATCCTATTGTGTTCATTGTTTTGTTTCCTTTTTAGAGTTTATAATAAAATTCTTTTCGGAAGACTTAAGTTTATTTTGTCGTTTCGTATTCAAATTGAAATTTTGTGTCAGCACCAACAGTTGGATAGGTACCGTTGAAAACGCGAAAAAAGGGTTAATTTCGTTATTACATTAAAGTGTAATTTAATTGGTATTATACTCGTATATTATTTATTGTTCCTTAAATTTTACTAAACGTAATGACAAATTAATAGTTTTATACTTCTTCTATGTTAGTGCACTTAACCATCGCCGCTTCAGATTAGAGGCATTATAGTCAAACATTCACTTGTTACATGTAAAAAGGTCTCAAGCTCCTGGAGCGCCCTGTTGAACAACGGAAGACGCAATGGCTTAAGATTCCACCAGTCGAAGTTCACTGGGCGTTATGCCTGATTTAATCCTGACAATAATCTTGCACGGTGGTATGTTTCTTTACCTGCCTGATTAGGTTTATTAGTTACCGCCCTACTTCTAGGATGAACAGTAAAGTTTTTTAATGTTTTATGGTCGCCTATTCCTTTCTGATTGATTGTCAGAATGCTTTTAGTTTCATGAGTGTGTGGTGATTGCCATCAGATGTTCCGTCAGTTTAAAAAATGAAGTCCTCCAACTCACGAAACTAAACTCACGAAATTTTGCAATGCAAGGATGTATTAATGATAACAGTAATAAAACTAAAAATGTTATAACGATAATTAACATTATTATTTAGTGTTATTTGCTTACATATATCAAAAACAAAGTTTGTTCTATCAAATTGTAATTTTAATTATAATAAATTACACCCATTAAATAGGGTTATAAGGCGCGCTCTAATCCAGTTCTGTGTTTCCTGTTTTTATTTTCCTGTTCCCCAAATAAAAATTAAAGGGTATAATTTAAAATTATTTTCACTGTTACAGCGTAGTCAAAAGCTCGTTCGAGCATTATGTTAGGTTTTATGCTCTCTTAATATTCCGCTTCTCTACGCAAAATAAGATGTTGTTTTAACTGCAAAAATGAAATGTTCGGGTTTTTTAATGTATGTTGATGCATACAGTCTAAAGTCTTTACGAACGCTTTAACTATGACCAAAGTTTTCACTTTTTCAATTTCATATCTCATATGTCGAAATTTGAAATATGTAGTTCATCTTTCAATATTTTAAAAATAGATTTAATATGAAGTTAATTAGATAATAACCCCATAATGATAATTCCAAATGTAATCTTCGATGGACTTACTATATCGTGCAGTGTTACAGCGAACTTATCTTTGGAAATTGTTATTCCATTCTTAACTCAATCTTTAATACATTGTCTGCATCTTCTGTTCGTGTACTGAGCAAACTCTCCTTTCATACAGATGAAGTTATTATTTTATTTTAAACGGAAATCGTCCTTGCAAATTACATTATCTTTATATGCTATGTACATAATATTCACGTGTGCTTAAATCTCTGTATTATTTCTGTTATTGTTGTTTTCCTTTTCGGTCTTTCTTTTATAATTTTTTCTCATTTTTATTCAAATTCTGCACCCCTTTATCTCGTCGATGTTAATTCCTTATTGATTAAAACATAATAGGACCGAAAATTGCATGAATTCACTTTCTGTCTTTGCGCGCAATAATTATTTCTGGTATGAAAAAAGAATGTTGTATTCTATTAAAATTTTTTAAGTAATAGATTTGACCATAGATGTATCTGCACGCATCACGGAGTGAGGCAGAAAAAACTTCATCCATATGCTCTGAAATTTGCAATAACTCGCTACTTAAGTCGTAGTTAGAGCCTGTTTAGGGATTGTAGGGAAATATATCAATAAATGTTTCCTACAATAGATAACATCTAACTTAAGTGACGGTTGGGGATTTAACACTCCCAAATAAAAATGATTCCCGATGGCAATGAATTCAATTAACTTATATTTTAACGTTTTAACATTAGTTAAAAGCACAAATATTGTCTATACGTAGAATGGAACGTACGATTTGTGAACAAAAATAATACTGAAAAAGCGCCGCGCTAAAGTTCGAATATAAATATAGATGAGCACTTTTATAAGCGACTGTATCTTGATAGACCGAGAGTTGCGTATATCAAGAAAATTGTATAATAAAAAAATTAAATGAATAGTTGAACTAATGATAAAAGATTAACTTGCGTGCGCTTAGTATAATTCACTTCAAAATACATGCTTTGACCAAGATACCAATTATTATTTATAGTTAAGGAATATTTATGTCAGAATTGTTATTTTAAATTGTAGCTTCAAAAGAATGGAAAGATTAAAATTCTCTAAATACTTGTGAACATTTCAATAGTAAAATAAGTATTGTAATTTGTCAAAATTATGATTTACATATTCTTCACACATTTGAATTTGTTCTAGATCCTAAAAGACTGAGAAAATTAACTAATTAACTACGAAAGTAATTCCACCAATTTATTCTTCAGTCGAGTAATGTATAGGTAACAACCCCTCAAATACATATAATTTACGACCGTCATAAACTTTGCTTGGTAAAAACTATTGACCACATAAATGCTTAGTTCCAAGAACACATGATTCACATCCTCAACTGTTACTTGTCAAACGTTTTATACACTTACAGTTTCGTATACCCTTTATTTTGTGCATTTTTACAACATCATCGATTTCACTCATGATACTGTATTCTTCAATTACAAGTGGGTACTTTTACTCTGATGTGGGCCGATAATAGTGATAATAGGTCTGGATGAATCACATTGCATCAGATCCTTATACACTCTAGTTTAGTTAGTGCGACTCATTTTTATTGACAGGGGCTAGAAAATGGAAGTGAGCTCTCAGCCCAAGAGGGCGTCTCCCACGGGACGGGACGGTTCGCAACAAAAGCGGTATGAATCATGAATCTCAAAAATTATTCGGATTCACTCCCGCTTAGTATTTCACTGACTGTTGATTTGCTTTATTTTTTCACTTTATATAAATTATTTCATCGGATGTAAGTATGTGAACGTTTATTTAGGAGATGTGTTTAAACGCTAACTAACAAAGTGTTTTAGGTAAAATATTGTAGAGTTTTATATTCATCGTGTAACAAATACAATTTTTTCCAAAAATGGAAAAATTAAATATATGTATACATTATAATACATCCAGTTAGGTAACCCAAACTCAGATTTATACTATAAACTTTTTATTTTAATTTGTTGGTTCATGGAGGGGAGGAGGGTTCAGGTGTTCTTTGATTTTTTTTAATAATATCACGTAATATATCAAAGGGCACGTTACAGACGGTAATTTTCTTTGCTTAGGTATCACTTGTAAGTGGATAAATTAAAAAATATGAAAGAAAATCTTAGAACCGATTTGAGCTTAAAATTTTAAGGTATAAAGTACCCCTAGAGAAGAAAATCCTAAATCCTTTAAAGTTCTTTATGGAAACGGAAAATGTTCCTGGATACATTTATTGTGCTAAATCATATCTAATGCTATTCTGATTTTTTTGTAATGCAGTGGCATTAATGTGAATAAAATTATGATTTTACTATCGATATGGAAGGAACAATCAGAGATTCCACTAAATGTGTAATGGAGACTGCGGCCCACTGGAGTTGTTTTAAGGGCTTAATATTACACTTAATGATCTATTGTTACCATCCACTGCCAACCAAGAAATAACCATAAAAGCAGCGCGTTAACTGGACCTCTAACACTTCAAATTTAACATCAAAACATTGCATTATTTACCTACATCCATCGACACTTAACAAACATTTCAGAAGATGGTAAATAATGAGTGAAGTATGTATATGAATGGTACAGCTCCTACCAACTACTAGTAAAAAGAGTTTGACGCATTGTTTTGTCAATTGGTTAGTAGGAAACACCACGAGCAATGAAAATAGGACGACTCAAGGATGGATGGAAATTTTACACATCGGGAATATATAGACATTTCATGAAATATCCAAGTACAAGTATACCTAAGCATGTTTGCTTACATTGTTTGTACATCGACATATATTTATGACGCCCATTTACATATATTCTTAAGGGCTCATAACGGATGCTTGGTTTAGAGGTAAATTGATTAAATTTAGCCACTCCAGGCACGTTCAATGATTATTTGGGTGCTAGTGGCAAGATTTCTCGAAGTGCTCAACTACTCCAGAATCAGTCAGTCCAGAATTCTACTATTCTATAGTTGCGGCATGGAGATATACATACATACCTGGATTAGTAATTCACCCTTTCAATCCGCATTAAAGCAGCGTGGTAGACTTCGATCTTATACTGCTCTGTGACTAGGAGAAACTTGTGTTCCGTTAGTAGCTAATATTTAAAGCGCACATAAACCAAGGTTTTCTTTAAAAATAGTGTACAATATATAATCTATCTAACTACACGACCATTGACTACAAGATAAAAGAAATGAAACACCGAACTTTGGATCCTGAATAAAACATTTTTAGTAAAAGCAGGAGTACTCTTATGTTGCACCTATTGTCTCCTTTACAAGCACTCTTCAAGTCAGAGGGTACTTGAAGCTCTATCCATGTTGCTAGACGGTATGCGGCTGAATATATATTTTTGTAACTAGTTTTATGTAACTAAGTATGTTCACAAGGTTTTTTACTGACGCAGAGCAGCGTAAATTACTGGAATTTAAGGTCGTGACTACATGATTTATGACACAAAGAGTCTGAGAATAATGAAAATATGATGTTATGATTATATACATTATGTTATCAATATCTTTATATCGATAGATTTTCCAAGAATTTCTAAAATCAATAATTATAGTGGAATTCAAAAATTATTAATTTTTATATCTAATAATAAATCATTAGTACGCGTTGAGTACTCTAAGATATTGATGAATAACTTATTCTTTATATATATAATACAATCTATTATATAATACCAAGCAGTAATTATAAAGCAAACAAAAATGAAGGAACCAGTGACACAACTTGCTTAACTACCAGAGAATCTTTGCCCGGGGTCTCAACCCAGAATCAATGGATGCTTGTCTGGTTTATACGTTCCCTCGTTGTCTGAAATGTATATGAGGTGAAAGCTTATTTGTTCATACTACTAATAATATAATTTGAACTGACATGTTATGTAAATGTATGTATACATTTTTATGTAAATAGCCGACAAACGAGCAGACAAGCGACCTGGTGGTAAGTGTTCACCGTCTCCCATGAACATTAGCAAAACCAAAATTATCACTGATGCGTTGTTGGGGAAAAATGAGAAGGAAGCAAGAAATAAAGTACTGGCTCTCAAGTAACCAGCCGGAACACGACGAGTCGTTTTGTGACTGACTCAAGCAGAAGGGTGACAGGTGGTATTTAGCCAGGCAGATATAAGGAAAGGTAATAATACCGACAATAATATTAGTGACTTAATAATAAACATATTTCCTTTGACATTTTTGTCGGTGTACATGACTGTTACTGTGCATTGTGACTAAATACGCGTTACATGAAAACTACCTAATAGATTCAAATAATACGTATCACATTTATAAGTTATTTCATGGATCTGGACCTGCTCTCGATGGTCAGGAAATAAAATTTATCATGAACATTCTGTTAAGTGGAGAGTAAACAAAGTATATACTATTTTTTTGCAGATATTACAATTCATGGATATGTTTCTAAATTGTAAAACCATAAAAGCGAATTTTGAAAATACAAATATAACAAATGTTTGTCAGTAAATGTTTTTATTATTGTCATTGTCAGTAAAAGTAAGCTGTAGGTATTTTGAAACGAAGTGCAAGCAGTATTTTTGTTAATTTTTATCTGCTCTAAGCTGAATATTTGCTCTGACTGATGCTATATCTTTGTCTTGGCATACACGTAGACTAAGTGTTCTGTGCATTATACGATCAGTAAAATCACTTGGAAAACATGGAATGCAAGTTGTTTCATTCAACATCAAATCGAAGCCACAACCCAAACTTCATTGCAACCTTCTGAACAACAGACGAGGTAATGGCACCACTTTGCAGTTGGAAATAAAAAAGTACTCAATCATTTCAAGTTATTTCAATTAATCGTAAAATATATTTAACAGGTGTCAGAGAGCCAATCAAGAGAAAGTTATTGTTTCTTGTTCGACTGGTGACTAGTCGGAAATGCCATGGATATCCTGGATATCTTTGAGCATTAATTATTTACAAGAAAACGGTCCTTCAGTTCGGTTGTCAGCTGATTATAAAAACGTGGACATCAGCTTCCAACTATACAAATAATATAATTACACAGAGTACGTAGGCAAATATCAAATAGAATAGTATCAAATAGCCTGCATAACAACTCGGGTGAAGGGTAGATCAATCGAGTTTTAGTTGGTATTCCCAGCTCAATAACTATCCGATAACTTTATTGTGATAACTTCTGGGGTCCACAAGGAATTAGCTTTCGCTATCCAATTTATAATGTAGCGGATAATGGAGTTTTAGTGCCATGTTATTGCGTGTAAATACGTAGACTTAGTTCTGTGATAGATATTTGTGAGGCCAACATTTCTTATGCCAAAATCTGAGGCCAAAATTTTTGATAGATTAAAACTAATCTTATAGAATTACTAGTTTGGTTTAAATCTCTGGACAAATTATTACTAATAAGAAATATTTTCCTGTTTCGTTCAATTGATGATAAAACAATTTTGTAGAATGACTCCGATGTTTATTTGTTTATTGATTTCAGCATACTCTGTAGTCTACTTTCATTGAATACACTCTACGGAAAGTTGGGTGAAAGCATATTTGAGATCAGCAGATAACTAACTTTAATGGCAAATGAAGATTTTGGCTACAAGATTTTAGCGCCCCACTGCAGAGCATGGATTTTTCGACATACCGACGGGTTGTAAATTGTTTAATTGGAAATAAGGATGGAAATTTCAAACAACAAAAATACGTCATGTGACAAAAAATAAAGGTAACTTTTTTCCTAGATAAAAATAAATTTTATTAGTAACTTTATACATTGCATACGAAACAGAATAAATATCAATTTTAGGAAAGGGGTGCAACAATATCTGCTTATTCCATTTGATTTCGTATAAAAACACGCAATCCGAGACTGGAGCCCTAAAGCATCAAGAGGCACAGGTACTTCTGCAAATTTTATCACTTTATACCATTGAGGGCCGATATCACGATCTTTTTTACGGCGTACATGCAAACTGTGGAACGAGCTTCCTCCTAAAATATTTGCGGGGCTCTATGATATGGGGTTCATAAAAGGTGTACAAAGAGCTCTTTGTTGATTTCGGTAAGATACTAAGAGGAGTACTTACTATGTGCCCATATACTTTATGACTTATGGGCTATATGAAATATCCATTCCACTCCTCCATCAACTTCGAAGGTAGTTCGAATAAAATTGTTTAAATAAAAATATCGAATGACAGTAATTTTTGATCGTCCTTATCAAGCACTAGTTTAAAGTTTACCCCAATTTATTGTTCTAGGGACCAGTTTTCTTAGTTCAATTAGAAGGATATTCAATTACTGCAAAAGGCCCAGAAACACTTTCAGAAATAACTGTAGTAAAGCAATCCAGTCTTTGTTTGCGAACTTCTCAACATAATTTCCTTACTGAATTTTATTTTCTTTTTTATGAGACGGATATTAATCGAGTTAATAAGTTGACAACCTTTAATGTTGACCCATTTTAAAGTTATAATAATGCTATACAATAAATGTCGTCAAAATTCCTTTAGTGGTTTCAGAGTGATGAATGAGCAACAAATACACAAATTCCAAAATATTATGTTTTGGCATCAGCACTTACACCAAAGCCTATCTAAATTAGAAATTTCAAAATATATTTCAATGTATAGGTTTGACCCTGTTACGCATTTATTATTACTTAAGATAAGATATGATTTTAAATTTACGCCATCGCGGACATTTATACACTTTAAATGTAACGGGTACTCATGATTTTTGTGTTTTTACCGATCACATGGATCATTGTCACGACGTTTCTCCGGTGAGAGGAGAAACTCTTCACAGTTGATATTTGATAGACAAAAGTGAGAGATGAGCTTGTCAATTTTACGTCCAGTTCGTTTTACTTCCTACCCTACTATATGACACCAACGACATCGTAACGTATTAAACTTGACACCGTTTTCACCTGACACAAACTTAGCATTGCATGGGCCGCTTGAGCTAATTTAAACCCGTCTTCTCTATTAAAAAATTTGAAATGTTTTTGGTCTGGCTAAATGTGGAATGGAATCACCCGTCGGCGTGATGATGTTGAATGATTTATACCTACTTCAATCAGATGTTCGTTCAAATATCGTTAGTTTCGTGTGTACCTATGAACGCAAAACAAGCTGGAAATAAAATTGACAGACCCATTTGTCATAAATATCTTTCAAGTATTAACTGTCAAGATTTTCTCGGAGAGTTAACTTCACTCTAGCTACGCCATCATCCATGTTTTTGGATCGAAATATCGTTGAAAAATACAAAAATCGGGAGTACCCGTTAGAATTACAAAGTATAGATATTGATTCTGTATAGAACGTTTTTTTGTCTGTTCTATCTATACAATAAAACAGTTCACCAATACGTATATATCACAATATCTTTACTGAATGCTGTTTTCAATAATACAATAACGGTATAATTTCAAACTGAATATTCAAATTCCGTCCAGATATTGGCACATAATTTTACAATTATATATCTATCTATTGCGATAATGCGTCATAGAGGAAATCCCAACTCATGCATCCCATTAGGGGATGAATGGAATCTCATAATGCAATTGGATTATAATTATATTAAAGTCAAAGTTCGTTTGCACTGAAAGTGATCCCAGTGAGGCTATTATGCATAATGTAGCGCTGCAATATGAATTATTTCACTTAGACCACGTGATTAACACAGTCGCACTGGTCACAACAGATATTTTTCCATTTTCAAAGAATTTGATAGAGTAAGACCATATTGTGGCAAAATATTGAATTCCATGACGTTTTTGATAGTCCAATCACGCGACGCATGATGTTCAACAATGCAAGAAAATATAAACATATTTCCATAAAGGGCTTTTCTTATACACAACATATCCAATGTTACATTAACAGCATTGCTGACTAATATTGGATTTCATTCTGTAAGGTCAATTTTAATTATACGTAGTATGTAACAATATCTAATACAGGTAGGGTAACAATCTTACAAATAAAATAAAATACATGTAGTCGTTATAAAGACAATTAAATTCAAAGTAAATATTAACGCTGAAAGTAAGTAATCTCGAGGCTATCGAAGAGGATCAGTAGATCAGTAGTTTCTGTGCGTGACCATGCATTAAATAATCAAGATGTTTATTCGTTTATATATAAATATATAATTTACTTTGTTGTTTGTATAAATTTTCATAAAATAAATCTTTTTAACAGACCAACACAAACGCTTATTCCACCTGTATATTTCGAGACTTTAAACCTTATACGTATTTTAAAATGTCAGCTAGTTATAATTAAGATGTAAAAAGGCTGTGTCCGTTGTGAATTAATCAATTTATTATTTGAGATAGAAACTTAATATGCTAGTGGAAAGGTAATCAAATTTTAGCATGTCTTAGTTTATTATTGAATGTTACCTGTAATAAAGAATGACATGAGTACTTTATATTAAAAACATTCACTGCAACTCGATATAAGAGCAACAGATAAAAAACGAAGGCATTTGTAAAGAAAAATAAAATAAAGTAGAATCTTTATAGCAACGAAAGTTGCATATGGCTGTAAGTCATCGTTTATGGTCTCTTCCAATTTACTATAAAAGTCTGATAATTTTGCACGCTTCGAAAAACACTTCAACAAGAAAAGAAGTAAAATCTTAAATATTATCCGCATTTCTTCCGTAAAAAATGTAGCCAGCGTAAAGCGGAGGGAAGGGAGACCGATTATTTTTAGGCGATCGGCGAAAGCATCAGTTATGCTAACGACACCAGATGCCGGTTCAATAAACCTTCACCCGTTTCCAATAACAAAGATATAGATCTTCATTTCTCCAAATTTATAGAAAGCAACACTACTAAGATAAGTGATTTATGAGTTGGCTATGATCGTACTAGCAGGCACGAACTCTACCTGGCGAGCTGCTCACAAACACAAGTATAATACAAAACAAATCAATCTAAAACTATAATAAAATTCAAAAGGGTGTTGTGTCATAAGTGGAAAAAGAACAGCCAAATAATTTGCCTTACATTTTAAACATACACAAATGTATAAACTGAACTCACAGCGATGTTGTAAGTCAAACTGTGTTAAGTTCAAAATGTGAAAACGCTTTATGATATGTACATATCGCATAAAGATGTAACAAACGGCATAGATCACAAACATAAACAGGCTATCTTCGCTAATAAATTTTACATTGGCACAGCGAAGTTATTATTTTAATGTTGCTAACATGTCAGAGAATAATGTGTAAAAAGAGGAGTAAAGCCTTAGAGTTTTATTTATATAAATATAACCTTACACGAACCGGTTTCATTTTTCTTTTATTTTCACGAAAAACAATATCTTAACAGTTGATTCTAGCTTCGTTAGATCGACGGCAATATCCCTCGGTAAATTACCTTGTTCATTTAATAACGACCCTGTAGCAGATGTGCAGTTATTTCATATTTTTATTATAGTAACTTCATCGGCTATTTCCAATGAAATCGATGCATACATTTTTCAACACTAATCAATTAATTGTGATAAATATTAGGGAAAAACTGTAACATACTATAAAATTATATAAGGATACTTTGTAAAATGATTCTGGATTTAAAACTTGTCAATGTATATGTATATATGTATTACATTTATTAAGTAATTAATATTTAAATTATTACCAGTATTATTATCATACCGTGAATCCTGTCTGGCAGCTAGCACCCTCCTGCTCGAGTCAGCCGCTATACGACTCGTCGTGTTCCAGCTTAGGGCTTAAGAGCTAGTACTTTCTTTCTTCTTTCGTGGCTTACAACGCATTAGTGATGCTTTTATTTCCTAGTGTCCATGGTCGACGATGATCACTTACCATCAGGTGTCTCGTCGCCCCGTTATTCGGCTATTAACGTGAAAACAGAAGTATATTAAAATACATAAAATTCCGTCCAACTGTTTCCTTGCTACTCCCAAAAACAGTTTTATTATACAAGGTTATTTAGTAATTATTGAGTACATATTCCAAAGGCTTATTGCTTAAACACAAGAATAACATGGAATCATCAGTAGCAATTCATTAATTTCTGAAAATGATATCTGTATTTCATTATACACGCAATAAGAGAACAGCCAAATTAAGAAAAAAACCGAACATTGCCAAAGTTATTTATAACGCGGAAGCAATGTACTTACAATAAATACAATACAAACATTAAAAAAAACAAGGTTTTTTTTTTATTAAACTTACATCTAACAAACTACATGTTTATAGTTTGTGATGATAGAAATCCGCACAAAATACATCTGAAAATTCTGACAAAAATAACAAACCCTCATAATATGAAGGTTAGCGCCGACCCCGAATCAGGGCTACGACATAAACGGGAAATTGAAATCCATTCAGCATGATTTGTGTCATAAAATATATTCTAAATGTGGGTGTGTAGTAAATAAAAAATATCCCATAGAATTCGTTGTGTATACGCCAATCTAAACATATAAATACATATATATACATAAGACACATGCAACTAATACACTTTCACCCCGCGCTAGATTTGCTTGTTGCAAGTGACATAAATCTATCATTCCAAATTGTCACATGTCATGACCCGAGAACAAAAATTTGTCTGTCACATAAATGTCTGCCCCGGCCGGAAACCAAACCCGGGGCCCTTCGCTCAGCAGGGTCACCACCACCTGAGCTACAGGTTCGTCAAATACATGTGTATTATATTTCAAGTTTATGTAACTGAAATCTATTTCATTCCAAACCACTTAAGTGACGCCGAAGTTAGTCCACGCAGGCGCTCATAACCCGATGGCTGGTAGCAAGCATAAATGATCTACTGAGTTAAGCAATTGATGACATGGTCGGTGCTTGGATGGGTGACCGGTAATGGCAGAAACATAAAATAAGAAAGTGGTCCTTTAAAAGTGGTCCTCGGAGCATTTAATTAAAAGCCATATTACCTCGTAGATAGGTTACAGTATCTTGACTTCAACGCAGCCCACTACAGGGCACGGAATGCACGGCTCTCGTTACATTCATTCCTATTTTTTATTATAAGATAAAATAAAATAAAAATAAAACGCAATTTAACCGGAAATTGAGTGTCTGATTGCCAACTGTCCTTAAAATCTTCCTTTACAAACCTAAAAGCAGAAATTGGGTAAAACGAACAAAACCCATTATTCCCAAATTACTTTATTAGAAACACAAGCGACACCATTAATTTCATTAGAGGCCTTTCCTTTATATTTTATTTTACCCGACTTCCTTTACCATTCTAACTTTTAATATTCCGGGGATGTATTCGGAGAGCCTTGTAGTTAATTGAATGAATGAGTCGCTTGACCGAGATAATTTAATTAAGTACTTTATAAAAAGTTCCGAACTTAACTTCAATTGAGTGGAGTGATTAGTTGGTTGGTTGGTTTCTTGGATACTTTGATTTACATTGACGTTATTTTGAATAGCATGGATGTAATAGTTATATGATGTTGTAATTTTCATATCCTACAAAAATATCCTGTAAAAATATAATAATGTGTAATATATAAATTATATGTGTTTCTAAAAATGTTAAATAGTATATGCAATAGTTTGTATTGTATTATAACTACTACTAAGTTTGTCTCACTATATCACTTTGTGGACCTACAGAGAGAATTTTTATATCAAGAACTTATCCGTAATAAGTAATTATTGACGTAATGATATGTACTTATTGTACTTGGCGACGCTGTACATATTTTGAATACACATTTTATTTCATGTGATTTTAATGTGTGTACAAAATAAACAAATAAAATTGTTATAGGGGAATGTATAAGCAGGATAAGTGTCCACATTTTTGTTGCTGGCCGATCCAATTACGGCATCCATATCACAATTATAAGGATCATTTGTAATATCACCGCTAAATTCATATAATAGTTTGACGACGTATTGGAAACCGCGCAAGTATTTGTATCTAATTTAATGTTTAGACGAAAATTGATTCGACCAGCGAATCGAGAACGCGTTTCATGATCGCTTATCCCGGTCTCTATATTGATGATGTGAATTGATACATAATAAATATGGATGGGTCCAAACACGTTTGTATTAACTCGTTTTTATGGTGTTTCGTTACAATGTTTCTTAAGGAGCTTATCTAAGTTATTACTTCGACTGAAATATAGCTTAGAACTGATTGAAAATGTAATAACAACTCTTTGTTGTTTTTATTTTCTCAATATTCCTTTGAGTATTCGTTATACGTTTTGTATTAGATTATTAGGGAGTAAGATTAATAGTTATATATTTCAAAATACTTTACTTAAAAGAGTCTTAGAAATAATATTAACAGTCGATTGCAAAAAAAAAACTTGGTTGTTCATACAATTTAAAGCTTAACATTTCACCGATCACTAGTGGTTTTTCACTGCTTATTTGCTATTCTGGCGGTGCTTCTCTGCAATGCCTTTCCTCTAAATATTCGAAAAGTTCTAACATTGTGAAAATTTATGAACCTAGTCCATGAGTAATACTTTACACAAGTCATAGTATGATTCGCCTACGTATATAATTGACTGGTGGGGAACGCCATTAGGCGTTCAATGCACCCATCGCAAGTTTGCATCAAAGAGTAAATAAATAAATTAATACATTTATACACATCAAAACTATAAAGCAGGAGGTACTATTATTATCTGGGTACACACAACTTCATCATAATTTTAAACGGAGTAAAAAGAACAAAACAATTTCATTTACCCTAATACACATTTGTAACTCTGCACAGATTTCTAACTCCAGACACAGTGAACTGAATATTGAAATTTATGATTGTGAATTTTAATCAAGGCCGTTTTTATAGCAATAGCCGACAAACGAGCGGATGGGTTGCTGGATAGTAAATGGTCGCCACCGTTAACAACAACGACATCACCGATCCATTGCTGCCCATGATTGAATTGAGGAACCCGCTTATTAATTGGTTCGCCGACAGGATAACTAATACACGTAAAATTATTTCACGGTTGATTCTAGAAGAACTATGATAGTTAGCTATGGAAATAAAGGCCCTACTGTAATACGTAATCGCTCGTCCGACATAGCCTGGCCTGTATTCAGTAAGGTGCAAGGGACGTTGGTGAGTCTGAGGAAGTTAGTGAGTGAGTTAGTGAGTGAGGAAGTGAGGAAGTTAGGTGAAGTCTCTTACATCATAATAAATTTATATAAATATATAAAAATATTACTAACAACATTTTTGTACAGAATATTACATACACAGTTGATACGACTTAAAACATTAAAAACTATTGTAATGAACGCCATCTTTAATGGGATTCCATGTTATTCGTATTGCAAAACTCCATCTATGAACATTACACCGAACTTCTAATTTCGTTTTGCTCAATGTCTCACAGATCTAAGTTGCAAGAAATGTAAGTAGATGGCGCTACAGTACAAATTTATTATTACTGTCCTTATTTAACAGATCACACATCCATTACATTAAATTAAAGTTATACTATAATTAGTGGGTAAAAAAATGTATTATAAGTAAATCAAAATGTTCTAAGTTACTTACATTTAAAACTAAAATGTAAGTAAATTCATTTACATTTTAAATTTATTCAGCAATCTGTAACTAGACACTGAGTATATAGTATAATTAGTATGTGGTAACTAGACTGTGTGTTATTTATAAATAAATAACTTTAAACATAATTCAAGTCTCTTAAAAGCAGTTCTGCCAATCGCGGGGAAATTCCCCGATTTGCGGAGAATTGAAGGTTAGCGCGGGGAATGATATAAATCAGGGAATTTCGGAGAATTCACAACATTACCATCACTATAAAGGTGGAAAGTGTACCTAGAGCTTATTCACATACCTGGAGTGGAAATAAGTTTTGTCTAATTTGATATATATATATATATATATATTACATACCTGCTTCGTACATTTGCCAAGAAAACTACAGCGCGATTTACTAGCGCCATCTATCTCCAGTTGTATTTAATTGTTTACTTAATTTACTTGTTACAAAATTAAAATATATTTATTACTCAGCGAGAATATAGATAAACTCCCGCTAAACTGAGCTATCAGGTGATAATGATAAAAAATCAATTACAAAATTCTACCCAAACAGACATACTCTAACAATAATTAACTGCTTATTGTATGCTCCCTTCTCTTCGTCGTGTCATGACCAGTGACGCTGGCTGACGATCAACAACAGACGGATTTACATCTGACAGAAAATTTTTGTCCTTGCCACCAACGACATTAGTGAAGCTGAGTGTTATCACCATCACATTACCATCAAAATGTAAAATCTACTTTACAATATGTGTGGCAATGTTACCACCACCTTCTATTGCGCTAGACTTTAATCTTTCAAAGACAAGCTTACTTTACTGAAACCGCAATTACAGTCTTCTTTGTAAATAAAATGTCTTAAGTTAAATTTATATTCATGTAAATCTTAACTTTTTCATTGCAATTACTATTGTAATTAATAGCGAACAATCAAGCAGACAACTCGATGAGGAAGTGGTGTATTAACTTCCAACAAGAAAACATCAATCTCTTTTACAAACCACTCTTTAGCAATACGACCAAAATACGTTGAAACCATTCACGGTTGTCTAAAAGGAAGGTAGCCAACCAGGAAGATAAATAGTCTTTCCAGCCTTACTGTCATTACACTGTCGTGATTAAGTTGGGAAGTACTAACGACCATAGGAGGGATATCACCATATCTTCCGCAAGAATAACTGAAGAATACACTAGCTAATCAAGGTTTTATCAAAGCTCGCTTATAGTAAGTACACAATCCACTTAACATCAAAACAAGACAGAAAATGAAGCAACACTTAGTGATCTCAAATCTATTTATTTTAATGACTGTGAGAGATAATCTTAAAATTAAACAATTATAGATGTTATAATATGCCATAAGAGTTATTTCATCAACAACAATATCACTGAAACTACGCCTATTTTAACGCTACTGGTAAATGTGATGTATAATCTACATGACAATAACATTTAATTTATTAATAAATTATTCTTGCAGAAATAACTCTTTACAACTAACTATAATAACTATTATACTTTAGTAAAATTTTAAAAATACAACTGTTATAATCATGGAAAAACAGCTAATACTTTTATCCGCATTGCTAGCCACATTAGAATCTTTGATTTCCTCTTGAATACTCCTGTGAGCTTTAATATTATCTGGTTTCGCTTCATCAGAAGCCATGCGGTGTTCTTCATATTTGTTATTTATTGGTTTCGCAGACACGGTAGCTAAACGAGTGGTTGTATACGCGTTAGAATTCATTTCTTTTATTTCTTGGATTTCGGGCTTACGAGTAGTTTCTGAAGCTCGATCTAGTTCGTTTTTAGATGTTTCTCCAACAAATAAATTTAATTCGCCACGATTAGAAATTTGTAAAGGTTTTGTTGTCGTGACCATTGGACTAGGTATTGCTTTGATTGTAGTGAATATCGAGGTAACTTCTGTAACATTAGTAACAGATTTTTGCGTGGTTGTAATGGCGACTTTGGTGGTTTCATGCAAAATAATTTCACTGCAATTTAATAAAAATCTGACATCGGTGTAGAAGAGCTTTCCGTCAAGCTGCGTATCATCGTAAAATTCGTAGTCTTGGCCTTGGGCTTCTTCCACAGGGCTTTTTTGCTTATCATCCTGTTCATCTTCAAATGCTGGTTCAGAATTATTGTATCTCTCACGAAGAATTGGATCGGGAACGCATTTTATATTTTCTAAGGCTTGTTTTAGGTGACTGTTTTCAGTTTTGTTCATTAGGGCAAGGAACCAATCAAGTCGACATTCACAGGGGAAGTTATTATCTGAAATTAAGATACAATTCAAAGGTTAGATGAAATTATATCTAATTATGTTTGCTCTACTGCGTATTCAACGCAAAAAGGGTTTATTCATTTATTCTACTTTATAAAATTATTTGCCGCACGCTCATATCACTAAAATTATGCCTCTCTTATATTTTTTAGCGATATACAAAATCTATGCGTTTAAAAAACTGTGCAATTTGTGTTTCAAACAGGATTAATAATTAGTATTATAATGTACTAAATTACTGAAAATATTAAAACAAAAGTTTTTAACTAATTCAATCAAAACACTTTTGTCTATTTGTCATGGAATTTTATGAAACCCTAATATGAGATTTATAAAGGCCAAACATATTACTTAACATTTTAAAACGTTGATAGTACATATACGAGTAATTAAGGAAACATCTCACCTTGTCATCTTGTCTAGATTACTGATACATTTTAATGTTCATTTTGTTGTTGCAACTAATAAATAAATTAACCAAAATCCATAAGTAAACACTTGGGGTTCTTACCTTCTACATCCAAGTTACTCGTCTGATCATAAAAATTCATTAGTATTGGGGCCATAACTTCTTTCTTTAGCTCACGTAATTGATTAGCTTTTAAGCTTAATGACGTCAGAGAACTTAGACCCTCAAAAATATTAACATTGTCTAAGTGCGCCAATGCATTATGAGCTAACGAAAGAGCTTGAAGGTTTGACAGTCCACGAAATCCTCGTTCATCAATCATTTGAATTTTATTTCCAGCCAAATTTAGTATCCGAAGTTGTGTAAGTGGTAAAAATGTATTATCACCAATAACTTCCAAGCTATTACTACTAAGGTCTAATTTATCAAGATTATACAAGCCAGAAAACGATTCGCTATTCAAACTAAAAATATTATTTCTATCAATTTCTAATTCTTTTAAGTTCGTCAAACGCACAAAAGCTCTGTCGTGTATTGTAGTTATCTTATTGTTAGTCAGGAATAATTTCTCCAACAAAGGCAAGTCTATGAAAACGCTTCTATTTATTTCAACGATGTTATTTGAGTCCAAGTTGATAGATTTTAAATTTGGGTGATAAGCAAAGGAATTTGGTTTCAATGTTTTTATTTGATTGTCTCTTAAAGCAATATCTTTAAGATTGCTGAGATTCGCAAAAGCAAATGCTTCAATTGTTTCAATATTTCCATACTTCACGTCTAGTTTTACCAGCCTTTTTGTGTGTTTAAGAGCATCTGTTGGTATGTATTTTAAAGCGATACCTCTTGAATTTGTGAGAATAACTTTGTTAGCATGTTTTAATTCGTTAAAAGAATCCCAACTTTCATCATCCGGTGTCACTCCTTCAACCATTGGATAGCAGTCAGCGCTTTTAATTTGATGAATTTCATGTGAAGATTTGGTGCAATAGCATTGGATTTTGCTTGTACTATTAATAACTGGATCGCAGATGCTCATATTAACTTCTCTCTTCTGATGAAACCGTCTGGCCTCAACAAAGACGAGTGTGGCGCAGACGAAAGTAAGTATTTTCCAAGACGTCATTTTTGCTTTGGTATAGTTCTTCCAATGGATTCAGTTATCGATACCGGAATCTGAAAAAAGAAATATGTTTGGTTAGATGACATTTCTGTTTTCGTTACATTTTTTATTTAAGAATGCAAGATGGTTGGAACATCACATAACACTGGTAAATATCCCCGCGTCTAGGGCACAGAAATGAGCCGTTGAAAAGATTCCTAACTCAAATGACATTCAGGTGTAGCAGTTATAGAATCCATATTCCAGGGTGTCAGGGGATAAGTGTTGCCGTAGTTATTTGAGGGCCAGTATAATATCATTTTATGTTTTGAAATTAACAAGTACATTAAACACTAGTTATTTAAAAGACAAGACTCGGAACTTACGCAAGGTTTCAGTTTATCTCCATAACGGAACTTCAGGCGACTTCATGCGTGTAAATAAGAATTTTTTTTTTATAAAAAGATGATAGCATAAAAGTATGTGACAATGATAAATATTCCCCCCTCCCTCCAATCAAATACTTCTCAAAAATTTATTTGGTATCTGTAGTCCAAATTTTTTTTTAATCAATCCTATACCTTAAGTATTGACGTCATCGAACATCTTCATTCTTTATATATAACTTTAATACATGCCTACCAAGAAAGTAAACTCATATTTCAAATAAATTCTGTACGGTGTAAAAATATTCACTCAAAAACTTTCCATGTCCAACAATTTTGTTATATTTATGAAACTAAAAAGTTTTAAATGAATATTTCATACATAATCTTACATTAATGGAAGGGTTTGATTGCTTCTTCAAAAGCTGTCATTGTAAATTATATATATTATATTATCCCATACACGTAGTTTCCCCATACATACTCTACTCTTTTGTGACGACGAGAAAATGAAAATCCGTTGGGTTTTTTTTTGAGATTATCGCATTAGTAAGTATACCTACATAATGATGTTAAAACAAAATTTTCTAAATACTGCACGATGGAATTAAAAAAACTTTGCTGGTGTTATATGTATACATTCTTTTCTGAAACACTTGTCCATACGAGAGGCTTAACGGGGCATGATTATGAGCCCGTTACTCTGCGGGTTAGTAGGTTAGACACACATTATCTCGCGTTATGACACATTTTGTCCCCAACATTTCCTTAACATTTTATATGTATATATCTACATAAAATCACGTCCACCTATTAAAATGTCCTCTTACGTGATTCGGTTGGATACGCAAAAATCGGACTTTTGAAACAACTATGATCCTGGACTTAATTTTACCAATATTTCATGATAAAAATTAGAACTAGCATAATATAACATGCCCTCTGTATCACTGCTTTGTTAGGCCTATAATCTAAGTGATCGTGCCTGAATGTCCGAAGAGCAGGACGAGAGCATAGTCTCTGATTGGTTTTATCTTCGGAACCTGTGTGTATACATACACACATTGACATACACACATACCAACATTTTCGCACAAACACCTTTCCTTCCTATAATTGTAACATACATGCACACACGCATAGACGTACGCATGCACGCACGCACACACAGATCCTATAATTAAAAAACAAAATTTTTAAATAAAAAATAAAAAAATTGCTACACGAGTTTGTTTCCAGTGTAGGGCACAAATGGCTCTAGATAATGTAGACTCATCCAAGCATAAGATATAAACTTTCTACAAAGTAACTATGTAAAAAAATTATTCAGAAACATTCAGATATTCTCATGCGACTATAATCCATTTATGTATTCGATAAAGTAACTTATCACGGCGTCATCTCTTACTGCATAAAGGAAAACCACAAATAAGTCCAATAATTATATATAATCGCATAATCTTACCTACCGCCTTTCAGCAAATAATTGTTTATAATTCTTGTAATCGATGTTTTTTTGATTGCGCTATTGCAACTCCGGATCGGATTTGTAAAGCATTTTTCACGCTTCAATGTTTATATTTGTGAAATATCTGTAATCAATCCAGCTATTCCCGGTAGCCGAGGCCTTTGGTAAAAGAGAACTTGGGAAATACAAAAATAGTCGATGTATCGGTAAACTACCGACAATAAATCATTAAAGCTTGAACGATAGTATAAAAACTTAAAATATTTGAATTGGACCAGCGAAGGATAGTGACATGAAATGATATTTTATTCGAAGTTGGTTTGTACAAACACTTTTTGAACGTCATTAAGCCACCGCTTCAACGAATCCCTGGTGTTGCATATTGCATTTATATCCAGATATATTTTCGTGTGGTTTTTCTATAAACTGTAAAGTCTATAACTATAAGGTCACTGATATTTTTAAATTTTTTTTAGATTTTCAAATCACATTACATGTGTATATTTTCAAATTCAAATTCAAAATCATTTAATCATATAGGTATTCAGTAAATACACTTATGAACGTCATTTTTCGCTTCTACCACCGTTTCGAAAAGGTGCTTTAACAATGAGGAGAAGAAACGGCGAAAGAAACTCCTCAGCACATTTTTTAAACAACATATGGTAATGTATGGTTTGTATTCTTTATGAGGTCTTCAATTTGACGGAGTTGAGGAATATTTTTTTTATGTATCCCATGCAAATTAACCCGCATAATCAGAATAGCACATATACACAAATGAGATATTAAAACAACTAAGACATGACAAAAAATATATATCACGTTCGTCATATACCTACTTGCGATCTCCAAACTGAATCGTATCAGGGACACGTCCTGCAAAAAGCATGAATATTACCACCGAGCTACGGGGTCATTTAGACCAATATGGGTAATTAATTGCCATAAAATTTATTTTAAGTAGGCTGAAATAGATGCGGTGACATCACAAATTACTAAATCCGTATTGATGTGCTCACTGCCAGTATCAATTTGGCTATCTCAACGGTAATAAATATTGGTGTCACACTATTGTGATGCCGACTACGTATTCACCTATTTTTAATCTGTGACAAATATAATTATGTATATATACACTTTCGATTTGCTACGGAAAACCTATTTTTACGTTTACAAATAGTATTCGGTAGTAAAATTCTTAATCATTCTGTCGCGCGTTTATCTTCTTTATTCGTTTAAAGAATCGATATTGCTAGTTTTATAAATAAAAAAAAAATAATATAGAAAAAGCATTAAAAACTTGTTTTATTTCTAATCAAATTACATGCCAAGTTTCATCTTCTATTTTGCGTGAATAAATCCAGTTCCCGAGAAAAAAGTACTGACCCATATTATAAATTTCAATAATAATAAGCCACGCATCATCTAATTCGAGCAGTGCTTTCGGTCTGATAAATTAACAGACAGCCAGACAAAAATTCTAAACCAAAAGTTATGTTTGATCATCTACAACATTGATTCCCAAAGTGGTCCAGGTGGACCCCCAGGGGTCCATGGGAGACTCGACGGGAGCCTACGTTGCCGTGACCAAAAAATAGCGGTGCACAATTCGTAAGCGGGGGTCCACGAAAATTTATCTGGTTTCGATACCCTGCTTAGAAAAAGGCATTTAAAAAGATTACTTCATATATTTATTATAGTCTCATTTATTATTATTTATATTTTTTATTATAGTATCAAGTATATATTATTTATCTATCTTGTAATCAAATTCTAATCTTTTTTAATCGTTTCAAATATTTTTAATCATTATAAATGCCTTTTTCTAACTAGGGTAGTTGTTAAAATCCGTATTTCTAACTAGGGTAGTTCTAAAATGTTGGCTTGACTTCACTTATCATTGTAGACAAATACTATTTATTTAAGAAACTCAGCGACTTTTACATGTAAAAACTTGCATATTCCATATTCAGTACAACGTGTCGTGACTTGCAAAGCGCCGCCGCACCGCTGCCGCCACCGCTGTCTGCAACGCTTGTTCAGACTTGCAAAGGAAACGAAATACAACTTGTGTTTGTGCTTGAAATCTTGCATTAACATGTTTGATTCTTCACCAACATAAATACGAATGCGAAGAATAAACGTTACTTATTTGTTTCCGGAATTTCGAAAAGTAAAGTGAATCGAAGTTAGTGTTTGCTAGTGTCGTAAAAAGTAAGTATTTATCTACCAATTAATTTGTTATACATACTTTTATTTTATTTATTACTTATTTTACAATTTATTGTACACGTAAGTAAATAAAAAATGGACAAATTATAAAAAAAAATACGTAGGTACAAAAGGTGAGGCTTTTATTCCTGAAAGAAATCTCTTCCAACCCAGCTGCGATAGGAGATATATTTTTGTTGTAATATATTTGTAATGTTTGCGTGCAGTAGGTACGTATTCAAAATTAAATATTGAACAGAGCCATAACTAGATACTTCCATAAAAGAACAGAAAGCCGAAAAAGATTGAACATTTTGTCCCTACTTTATTAGTATTTTTTTTTTATTTTCCGACTTTGTGGTGGTTCGCTCAATCATTAAATATATTTTCATAAATTGTTCGTGTCTTTTCATACTCATCGTAACGTGCGTAAGGTAATAAATAAATAATTAAAATCGCGGAGTTTTGATATGAACGTATTATTTAAAAGTATTTTACGTCGAATTTACAGAAATATATCAAAGTCACCGGTACTTTGTTGAAATCATTGCTATAATTAATTAATCCTACTCAGTTAAAATATGCCATGCCATATCCTGTTAAGTAATACCGCCTTAACATTGCTAAAACAAAGTTTTTTTTTATTTACAGGTAGGTAACTGATATGAAACATGGTTGAATCTAAGAAGAAATGTCGACAGTACAGTGTTGATTATTTAAAATTTGGTTTCGTTCCATCAAAGGCAGACAAGCGATTGCCGATATGCCTTTTATGCAACAAAGTTTTGAGCAATGACTCTATGAAACCATCGAAGCTCGAAGATCATCTAAGAAGGTGTCATCCTGATAAAATAGGTAAAGATTTGAAATATTTTCAAACATTGAAAGAAAAATATGAAAAGAGACCCAGCGTGCACGGCATGTTCGCTTCAACATCTAAAAGTAACGATGATGGCTTGAGGGCATCTTACAATATCTCATTACTTATAGCGAAATCTGGAAAACCGCACACTATTTGAGAACAGTTAATTTTACCTGCTATTGAAGAGGTTTTAAAAACTGCACAAATCCTCATTTGACATACTCAAAAGAATTCCTTTGAGTAACAACACTGTACAAAGACGAATTGATGAAATGAGCTCTAATATTGAAAGTTTTTTGTGTAATATTGAAAGTTTATCTACAAACAACTCATTTTTCTATTCAACTGGACGAGTCAACTTTACCTGGTAATGAAGCATTATTGTTGGCATATGTTCGATTTGTTATGAACGAAGAAATTCATGAGGAGCTACTATTCGCGAAAACTTTGGAGACGGACACTAAACGTGAATCAATATTAGAAGTCCTGAGTGGTTTTTTTCGGGATAAATCGATTCCATTTACAAACGTTATTTTGGTGGCAACAGATGGAGCTCCTGCCATGGTCGGGCGATATCGTGGGTTTATAAGCCATCTTAAAAGAATTATACCAGAGGTAACTGCAATTCACTGTATCATCCACCGACAACACCTAGTAGCGAAAAATTTGAGTGATAGATTGCACCAATCGCTTCAATTTGTGATTAATGTACTTAACAAAATAATAATTAATGCACTGAATACGCGTTTATGTGCACAATTGTGCGATGAAAATGATGAAGACTTCCAACGATTGCTCTTACATACTGAAGTACGCTGGTTGTCGAAAGGTGCATGTTTCACAAGATTTTACTCAGTTTTTGAATCAGTGTTAGAGTTTCTGGAAAGTAAAGATCCAGATTTTAAAGAAAACCTGATCAATTCGAAAGCAGACATCGCGTATTTGACAGATTAGTTCAAAAAATTTAATGACATTAACTTACAATTACAAGGGGACAGCCTCAATTTAATAAAAGCAAAGGGTGTAATTTCAGCTTTTCTTGGAAAATTGAAATTTATGAAGCAAAATATTAGTCGGCGCGATTTTCCCAGTTTTCAAACTTGTCACAGGTAGAATGCCTTGATGAGGATATTCACACATATGTTCAACATTTAATTGCCTTGCATGATGACTTCAAAATCAGATTTGAAGATATTCTGACGATGGAAATACCACCATAGGTTATAAATCCATTTGATGAAACGGAAGTGGAGAATGTGATATTACAAGAGGAGCTTCTCGAACTTAGCACTAATGAGCAGCTGAAGGTGAAATTTAAAAGAGGATATCAAACATTTTGGTTACAGGCAGAAATACCCAAAAAATATCCTGGACTGTGGACAATTACGAGAAAGCTTTTGATAGCGTTTCCGTCGTCATATCTTATCGAAAGAAGTTTTAGTGTCGTTACAAACCTTTTAACTAAAAAAAAGGAGCAAATTGAATATCACAGAACGGGGAGATTTGCGGTTATTCCTAACAAAACTGAAGCCAAATTTTAATAATTTGCTGTCAATCCATCAAGTACATCCATCCCATTAAAATTGTGACTATTTTGTGATTGTCATTGTAGAAATGATTAATGTTTAATTTTCGACTGAGTAATTGTATAATAATAATACATATTTTAATAAATAACACAAGTAAATATATTATTTTTATATCTATTTTTACCACACTGAATGAGGAGTTTTCTAAAAAAAATAAGTGAGAATTGATTGGTTCCTTGTGCTGTGAGTAGATGTCAAAAAAGTGAAGTTGAATGGAATGGAAAAAAGTTATAAATTAATTTAAAATAATGTAGGTAGTAATTCTTAGCGTAAGACGTAGCTTTTCCGAAACGAAGGTAGAGCAATTTGCTAGTCGAATATAAAGCTTTTAATTTAAAAAAAATGAGTGCATTGATTCAAATCCATTAGTTTTATCTTCTTCTATATATATATATATAAAAATGAATGTTTGTCTGTATGTCCTTTATAGAATCGTAAACTATGCATTTGATCATGTGATGATCTTTAGCAAAGTTGTTGTGCATGAGCCCACGAAGGTTTCTGAGTTGGTACGACTATTTTTCGACAGATGGCGCCACTGTTTATTTTAGTTGGTGGCGTAGCAACGCGCGCAGGGTACATCTAGTTTGTAATATAGATAAGACCACTAGCATGATCTATTTATGCTAGTAGACTATTTCCATTATAATAGTTGGTGTGGCTATGACTGTTCGTACAACTTGTAAACGATTTGATATTTATTTATTTTACCAAGACGATGCTTCCTAGCCATAATAAGATTTGATAAGAAGCGTTGTAGTTAACTTATTATAAATAAATTGTATTTCTATAATAAAAAATTGTTATACATTTTTAAACTTTTGAAGTTTTTACACATACTTCTATTTATAATTGCGGCGTATGTCAATCAAATTTTTGTCCATTCCTGCAAACGGAAGTAATAATATTTGCTCCGGAAATAGTCAACATTAAATTTCCCTGTAATATTGCAATATTCTACTTGTACGATTGCTTTGAACAGTATTCACGGTAAGGACGTTATGGATATGAAATTTCGGATATGGATACGAATAAATGTATAATATTTTACCGGTTTCGGTTACGGATATTAGATTATTTACGATTTGGAAATAAACTGGACTTTGAATTTTTTTCTAAGTATTATATGGTATTATAATCACAGAAAGAACTAAAAATGAAATAATAAAAATTGCCTAAAATTTAGTCTCTGCCCCTATTCAAAATTATTCGAAACTTATTTATCGAATTCGGTTACGGTTTCCGATATATTTTTATTTCGGATATCCGATAGTTTCGGTTACGGTTACCGAGCTACACAACATCCCTAATGAATGATTCTGAAATGTAGTTTGCCATTGGACTCGTATATAATTTAGAAAGTCATGCAACGCATCATGTAAAGGGCAATCTTCCATATTTCGCAACCGAATTCAAAATGTGATAAGATGATGAGCTAGTTTAACTTTAGGCAGAATACGTAGTTGAAAGGACCCGTTATCGTGGAGTCGACGGATTCTAAAAGGGCGACCACGCAACGAATTAAATCGTATCATAATATCAGTATCCGTTGGAAACAGAATGGTAAAAATTAATGTCAATGCCTCTAAGTTTCACGTCCGACAATGCACTTTCAAAGGCTGATGGAGGTCTGGATACAGCGTGTATGACAAGTTTTTAATCTCAATTAAGAGCTATCAATATATGGCTTTCTTACACTGAAGTTATTGAGGATGACAGACAAGCGATGAGAGCAGGCTGGAAATCTTTCGACGCATTTGGAAGACATCGTGATTTTGTACGAACGCACCTTACCTCTACAGCGCAAAATCTATTGCATTAGTGCTAGAAAGTTTGCTAGATTTTATAGGTAATTCGTCCAGCACGTCTGGTTCATGCCCCATCATGCTTAGGTCTTAACAAATTCAAGTACCGAAACTTCTCTTACAAATTATACTTATACTTCAATACATTTCAGCTGCTTTCCAGGTAGGGTTAGTAAACCCATCTTATTTTAGCTGGCATAATGAACTATACTGAAGAACCATTATTCTCATCAATAATTTTATTACAAGCGAACTTTTTTTACATGCTTCGAGTACAATGCTACTTTACAACAAACCATTTATAAACATGACGATGTTTGCCGGGATCTATTCTTGTAAAATTTATCGGGTATTACCGAAGCACCTGTAAATAATGTCGAAAGATGAAACTAACGGCTCTTTACATCCGCATGTTTTTTCTTTTATAAAATTGTGTTATTATTCTGAAGGTGAAATAGGACAAGTCACAATTTATATTTAGACAGCAATTCAAGTCCCTGGAAAATATATGTACTTTAGGATTTTTTTTACTTTCTATCAAGGAAACAAAATTTTAGAGTTACATTTTCAATAGCAAACGGACGTAAGATGTATTGACGTATATATATATTCAAACCAACGTTAGTTTGTTGTGTTACTAGACTGCCTAATAGCAGATTGACCAGCTTATAGTAACTGGTCGCCAGTCTTCATGTAGTGAACATTCGTTATATGTATAGCGACGAAATCACGTTAAACAATAAATTAACGGCTGTCATCGGGATTACACTGAGTGTCACAGCGCCCAGCGACCTTTAAGATGTGTATGGCAGCCTTACAAGCGTTGTTCAGCAAGGTAAACAACGAGCAGAGTTTGTTCTGGAATCAAAGATGAACGGCACCACTTACACACATGGCTTGTTAATGTGTATGTGTTCGTCCGTATTTGATCACACCACTAAATAAAAGTTTTTCTTTTATTGTTTTGTTTCTGTGTGTATATTGTCTATCATTAGTATTTATGTCGTCCGCTCGTTTAGACATGAGGTCGGTTCTGTTATCTCTACTTAAATTACATGAAGATTATTATAATTATATTAAGAGTACAGTTTACATTATAGTTACACAATGACGTTTTGATTATTCCTCCTTTATATATCAAGCGTTACAAGTCGCTAGGCCATTGATACAAAATAAGTATACTCGTATATACAAATAAGTTTTCCCTTTTTTTTGTTTTCGAGGGAGAAACCTTCAGAAGGTACCCGGTGCCGTGGGAGCGATGCCAGGTGATGTGAGATTTTTACCGCATTAAAACCCCCCCGGTGACCTTCTTCAGCGCTATGTAGAGGTCTCCGGGATCTCCATAGGAACGCAACCGGATTCCTCTGAGCGCGGTGCCCCTGTCGGGTTCTACCTTTTGAGCTCCCACTCTTACCACCTGCAACACCCCTTTCGCCCTTTGTATCCCTTAGTATAAGGTGAATGCAATAAAGAATAAATAAATAAATAAATAAACACTAGAATTCCTCTTTTAGTCGCCTGTTACGACAGGCAGTGGATACCGTAGCTCGTATTCCGGTCCCGAGCTACAGGGATAAATATTCCTTTCCCTAGTTAAACAAACTTAAAAATATTTCCTATAGTCTACTATTGGTCGCTTCCCTTTTAACCACTTAGGTGGTGAGGCAGATCCGTTTTCTTCGCAGAGTGCCTGGTGAAATTCCTCGTCTTTCTCTCCCGGAATTTCTGATGCAGGGTCCGGCAAGGTGGCTTCTTATGTTACATCTAAATCAGGTTGGGTGTTATCATGTGTCACGTCTGAAGTATTTTGTAATTCTTCTCCTGAACGCTCCTCCTGAACGTATTTATCAGTTAAAACATTAGCTGGTGAAACAGGAATTTCTATTGTCGAAGATGTTATTTTCATAGGACACTGTACCATTTGCGGTGATAAATGCTCAGATGTCGGTTTTGGCAACAACCGCGGTGAAAATGGATCCAGTATTGTACCTCTCTCTTTATGGCTACAAACTGATCCTTTATACAGTGTTAAATGATTCATGTGTTTCTTGACTGTAGTCGAAGTAATACAATCTATACAACACCTTGCCAATACGTTTCTCCATGACCACTTTACGCCATATATTATTAACTTTATTTCATTTTTTTTATACATAACAAAGTCGTCAATTTTAAATGACTGTCTGTTTTTCCTATTTTTAACTTGGGTAAATTGCGTATTTCGAAAAGGATTTGCAGGGATAAGTAATGAAAGCGGTGACCGTGAAGGACTAAGTAAATCTAACCGAGTGTTAATTTTTCGACCGAATACCATTTTAGTAGCCGAGAACCCTGTGGTAGAGTCGATGGAATTCATATAATCCATGATGAGGTATCTCAATAAAACAATTTGATTCTTTTTTATTTTAGTTTAATATAATGCATGACTTTAAACCCCTTCTAACAATTTTTACACAGCTTTAAGCTGGTGATATTAAATGAGAGATTTTATTAAATTAGCAGTACTCTTCAAAATCTTTAGAACAAAACGCTGTGCCGCTATCGCTAACTATAGTATTAGGCAAACCAAATCGTTTTTTGCCTGTTTTAAAACTTCGATTCTTCGAATCTTTTTCGATTCCTTGGGTATATCCTGTGCTGTCATTGGCATACTACCATCTACCACAAAACAAACATACGCGGCTCGGGTTAGTGCCGTTTGGATTGGCTAACGCACCAGCGGTATTCCAACGAATGGTAAATAAATTACTAGGCTCGAAAATATTCACTACAGCGCTCGCTTATATGGACGACCTTCTTATTCCATCGGGTACCATAGAAGAAGGGTTTACAAAACTAGAAGATATACTAGAACTATTAAGAACTGCTGGTCTTACTTTAAAATTGTCCAAATGTAATTTCTTTGATTCAAAAATCGAATACTTAGGATATGAAATCTCTGGAGAGGGTATTCAACCTGGCGAAAGAAAAATAGAAGCAGTTAAAAATTTCCCTTTACCTAAAAATATAAATGACGTTGGACAGTTTTTAGGTTTGGCAAGCTACTTTCGTAAGTTTGTTAAAGGGTTTGGCGAAATTGCAACACCCCTGACCAGATTATTAAAAAAAGATGTAGCATGGCAATGGACAAATAGTGAAACCAATTCTTTCCACACCTTGCAAAATAGCTTAATTGAGCGTCCTATTCTAGCGTTATACGATACAAATCTATTAACTGAACTGCACACAGATGCCAGTTCTATTGGACTAGGTGGAATTCTGATCTAGTGGCAAATTAATCCTAAGGTTCTAAAGCCAGTAGCATATTTTAGTAGACAAACCACAACTGACAAGCGCCACTTACATTCTTATGAATTGGAAACTTCAGCCGTCGTAAGTTAATTAAAAAAGTTTCGTGTATATTTATTACGACTCGATATCACAGTATTTACTAATTGTAGTGCTTTACGGACCACACTTACTAAGAGAGATTTGATACCATGCATTGTTCGATGGTGGCTACAGATTAGCGAGTTTAATTTTAAAATAGAATATCTTCCTGGTTATAAGATGTCTCACGTAGATGCTTTGCCTCGAAACCCAGCTAAGTCAAACAATTCAGAAGTATTAAAAAACTTAAACATTACCTCTGAAAATTGGATACTCACTTTGCAAATGGCAGACCCTGAACTAAAACGAATCACTAAAATTTTAAGGCCTGATAGTGATAACGAAGTTTTAGAAATCAAAAAGCATTATATAGTTAAAAATCATGTTCTGGATAGAAAAGTTAATGGTGAATTACGTTTAGTAGTACCAAAAGATGCTAGATGGCAAATTTTCAAAGCGAATCACGATGATATGGGATACTTTGGATTTGCAAAGACCTTTGAACGTATTGAAACTCGTTATTGGTTTCCAAAGTTACGACGATTTGTACAAAAATATGTAGCTGCGTGTATTAATTGTGCTTACAATAAGGATAATGCCGCTAAGAAGCGTACTGGCCTATTACATCCCATTGAAAAGGTAGCAATACCCTTTCACACCCATCATTTAGACCATTTAGGACCATTCGTTAAAAGTAAATCTAGTCAAAGCTACATACTAACTATTGTAGACGGATTTACAAAATACCTTTTTGCTAGACCAGTAAATTATACCAAAACAAGGAATGTAATAAAAACTTTGCAGCATTTATTTAATGATATTTGTATACCTTCTAGAATAGTTACAGATCGAGGCACTGCTTTTATTTCAACTAAGTTCAAGGGTTTCTGTTTAGAACATGGAATAAAACATGTGCTTAATGCAGTTGCTTGTCCCAGAGCCAATGCAAAAGCAGAAAAATTCAGTCAAACTATCTTGTCTGGGCTATCTATTCAGAACTTCAATAAAGACGAACGCGACTGGGACAAGCAATTGCGTAAAGTACAGTGGGCCATTAATAAAACCATTAATACAACAACAAAAAAATCTGCATCTGAACTTCTATTTGGCTTTAAATTAAATAATATTTGCGATAACAAATTACTTGAAAATACTAATGGTGATGATAACATTGTTTTATCAGACGTTTCTGAAATTAGACGTGAAACAGAGGAAAATATAAAGATCAATCAGTCCAAGCAAAAACAATATTACGATCGTAATCGACAATCAGCTGTACAATATTCAGAAGGTGACTTAATTAAAATTACGAAAAGTAATTTCAACAACGATGGTAAAAGTAAAAAGTTATTACCCAAATTTGTGGGCCCTTACAGAATCACGAAATATTTAAGTAAAGATACTTATGAAATAAGTAATGTACCAGGTTTTAATAATAAAAATTACAATAGCGTCATATCGTCTGACAGAATTCGCTCATGGATACATCTAAATTCTTTAGATGTCAATAAAAAACCCATTTCATATTCTTCAGATGATGAAATTTGTTAAAATAGATATTAAGATGATGGTGAAGAGATGATGAAATATGTTAAATTAGATATAAAATATTAGATTAAGATTAACTTTTGCTAAATTCTGAGTGTCATGATCTTAATGTATTATAGCGGAACCTTTTTCACATAATTAAATTTGTTAAAATATAGATTAAGATTTAAACTGTTGCTGTATTGTCATGATTTTAGTGTATTATTTCGTGCTCCGGAGGATAGCACGCTGTCGGATTGCCGAGTGTCATGATTTTATGAAATTTATACTGTTTCATTAATTTAAGCTGATTATAGTGCAATACCAAGTAATATCAACCGGAAGTATCATGGCATAAATGCAACCGGAAATTAATATTTTTCGAATTGTAATCGGAAGTCAAGTAGCGGTGACAAGTTTGGTATTACTTGGATAGTGGAAGGGAGAGTTAGTATAAAACCCCTTGCAATCAAACAACGGGGATTCTCAGTTTAACTCTGAAGGCGACAGGTGCTGTAAAGATTATAAGAGTGAAACTAGTAGTGATAATTAATTGAGTGGAATAAACAAATAGTGTGGTATATGAGTGAGTTTTTATTACGCCAACTAAAATTTATTATAGTATTGTCCATTTTCTAGTATTAATGACGTCCGCTCGTTTAGACATGAGGTCGGTGCTGGTATCTCTAATTAAATGGCATGAGGATAATTGGTTATTAAATCGTGACGGAAATACTTTTAGGAAGAGAAGTAGAAAAATAAACACAACACATATATGTCTTTCTTGAGATTTCCAGTACAAAGAGCATATCCCAACTCATAGAGTGTAGTACAATTTGATCGGGGTTATCAAACTAAGATAACAGTACAACGCATTAGCATTTCATAGAACGATCTTCATTTCAAAACTGGGGATATCAATTCACTTGTTCGTTACATATACGTACAGTGCATCTACGTTGTTAATAATTCTCGACAATTTTCGTTTGGTTCGGAAAGTGCTGGACTTTACGTATCAAATAGGTAAAAACCAAGGTTTTCTGACAATTATCATATAAAGTATACTAGTTAGTTAGTTACAAACTAGTTAGTTAACTAATAAGTTTAAGACAACTAAGTAGTTAGTACTAGTTTTTTTTTGTAACCGAAGTATTTAAGGCCTTTGGTATTAATAACGGTGGTGACGTACGATGATGTACTCGGTGACGAATACCACAAAGAAGCTGATGTACAATCTGTCTACCACAACCGTGCTATAATTATTCATTGTAGAGTCAAATGTCTTCGAATGTCCAGCCAATTTAATTTGCTTCTTCGTTAGGGTTGCTTCCGCTTCGCTGAAGCACTGTTGTGTACAGAGTGTACATAAATAAGGCATATTGTAACGAGATCGGCTCAAATTAGTTAGTCGGCGTTCACACCACAGCGGTTTGCGTTGCGTTGCTGGAGCGGTTCTTTTACGTGCAATGCGGTTTTGGAGTGTAAGACTTTCCAGCTTTTGTTCAGTTCAGACCTAAATATAATGCCCCTGGTCATGGAGCATCCTCTTGATTAAAGGGCAAGGTAATGGCTAAAGGTTCCTCCTGTTGTATTTATACATGGCAATGGCATAAACTAACCTAACGGGATTAGGCATCATATTCTTTTAAAAATCAATTATTTGTTTAAACGTATTTGTGGTGCAACATTAGGTAATTAGTTTTTAAAAAAAGTAAGTAAAATGGAATAATTACGAATTCAAAATAATTAGGTCTCGTTTTAACCACAGCTTCCGTCTGTCTGACATTAAGTTTTTCGAGTTGACGACACTGGAGATTATTATTTTTTAATTAACTGTAACTATTTACATAATATTTCTTGTATTTCAATAAACACTGTTTTGATTTTAATTATTAATTCACATTTAAATTTATATTTCAATAATTATTTTTACAATAGTTAACAAGCGAAATTATCGCTTTCTTCGTATATTCGTTCGTTGAACGTATTTTGGATGCAACATCAGTGAATAAGTTAATAGGCGAATTAATCGCTTTCTTCGTTTGTTAGTTTCCGACATCACATCGCTGACGTTCTGGATTTTACTGTTGATATATTTAACATTCCGCCAATTCCAATCATTTCTTAACTACAGCAAATAATACTAATGTTCATTAGTAGACCATCAAATGATTCATCTCTTAATAACAAAAAATATATTGAATAATATTAAAAACCAACCATTTAATATCGTACGCTCTTGAGAGCGTTCAGTATGAACTTTACCTTGCCTGGAATCATCGCTTTGTTAAATCCCATCCACTAAAACACCCCTTAGACGTGACAAGGTTAAAATGTGGTTTACTATTTAGAGTAAAGCATAGCTACATCACAGATAATATATCAAAGTTGTAAACTAGTTAGATTAGTAATAGTTACTAAGTGTACATGGGTATGTTCGTTTGAAACGAGCCTAACGCATGAGGAAACAGGGGCTAATTAAATCATTCGTATGCCCGGATCGATTGGATTCTCATAAAGTACTGATTGTTGATGAACGAACGTAACAGGGCATCAGGTGTAGATAATTGCATGAAAGACAAGGACAGAAAGAGGCGTAAAAGTAAATTTATTTAGTAAACTTGCCACTCAGTATTGCTTTGCTTCGAAACATAATGGGATTAGAAGCAGAAATATAGAATTTAAATCCGCATTGTAAAAAAAAATTACGTTCAATATGTAGGTACAACAGTAATATAAAACAAAATTATCTTTAGGCCTCAGGTTTTGGGTAAAGTGCTTAGGTATACATCGTGAGAACTGGTGAGTTCAAAATGCAGTCTAATAGGATTGATTCCAAAATACCAATTTCTTTATTTAAACTTTTTAACCATACAAAATGGATTATCATATTTAGATACTTTCTAATTTTACAAAGGATTTTGAAAAAGTGTGTGAAAATTGAGCTCATTCATACCACTTTACAAGATCAATCAATCATATCAACAAATACGTCAACAAACAATATCATTTATAATACGTATAGAGTAGATTAAGATCTAAGTAAGTCTAGGAAGTAGGTTAGAGTAAGTAAAAAAAAATCAGTTAAACTTATAAGAAACTTCTAAATCCTTATACAAAATATGGAATTATTTTAGTATAGTCATTTCGCCAATTTTAATACAGATATAGGATTTTAGCCGTATTGGGGCGGCCTGGAATATTTCCCCAATCCCATGCTGGCAGAACAGGGTGTCGTAAGCGGCGACAGAAGCCAGCCGGCTTGGTGGTAGGAGTTCGCGTAAGGATTATATAATTAATATTATTATTAAGTCATTGATATTATTATTATCTTGCCGTGTAGCCAAATGACTTGTCGTGTTCCGGCTGGGGGCTTGAGAGCCAGTAGGGGAGAGGTGGCTTGAAAGGGACACATATTGAAAGGTACAATTGAAATAATTGGCAAAATAAAAACAATTTCTTGTCAGCACTATTGTTGTCGTATGGCAACTCTGATTCACATTCGTTCGCTTCTAACATCACACTCTTGTCTTTTCAAAATTGATGAAGCCGTGCGAATGTTTTTTTTTGGCATTGAAAAGTATTTTTTCTGTCATAATTGCGAAACGCGTTCTTAAGTACTATGATTAATTATTTGGTTCTTAACCACTATTTATAATTGGTTGGAGTCTTACAAAAACAATAACAAAAGTTCAGTAAACTTCATTTTTAAATTGTATATTTTGTGGTTATGTTTTCTATATCAAAGTCAAATTTATGAAAGGGACACAACAAATGGTTATGAATGGGACACCCCTTTCACATATTATTTTATGTAAAAAAATTAAATAAAAAAATATTTAATTAACGTAAGAGTTGCATTTATTGTTAATTATAAGGAGACTGTTGATTGTGTTTTTAAGAAAAGTTTTTTTTTTCAAGTTTGTTATGTCTAAAAAACATTATAATAATGTTGATTTCTGCTTAATTTACATGTAATACAAACAAAATATTACACTTACTTTTAAATTTGATTTTTGAAGATACATATATACCTACTTATAAAGTTATTGTATACGTTTTTTATATTTTTAGAACATGGGTAGCAATATACAAAGTGATTTTTCTTTAATATTATTTAATGCCCCTTTCAATACAGGAAATTTATGAAAGGGACAAAACACATTTTTTAATATATGAAAATAAACAACTATGAATTAACAAATGACAAGTATGGCATTTTATTTCAATAGTATGATAATGGAGGCTTCCCATTTGACGCTAACCTATTTCAAATATTATCTCTATCATTTACTAGAACTTTAACAACAAAAATGTCCCTAACAAGCCACCTCTCCCATACTTTCTTTCTAACCTTCTTCTCATTTCCTGGACGACAACGCTTCAGTGATACCTTTGGTCTGGCTGATGTTCATGGGCGACGGTGACCACTTACCATCAGGTGGCTCGTCTGCTCGTTTGTCGGCTATTAACATAAAAAAAGGATTAATTTTGTTGCTATAATAGCGAGTCACCCTATTTTTACATATTACAGACAGAAAGCTCATTTTTTATTTTAATAGCAGGTGAACGGGTCTCCTGAAAGTAATAATCATGGCCATAGCGTGGACATTCGTTATATTAAAACAGCGGTTCTCAAATTCAGCGGTCTACTGCCCACTTTGAAAGTCGATAATTTTTCAGCGCCCCTCGTTTTTTTTGCTTTATCAAAACTTTAAAACCACAATGACATTCATTGCTTTAATTAATTTAATTATAATGTTCTGTACTAGGCTGGTCTGGAGTTTAAACTTACATTCTAAATCAGATTTTTTTACCAGTGAGAGCAATTGAAACGCAACTTTATAATATTAAGAATATCTTTTATTCAATGTGAAGTGAATCCGTCAAAACTAATCTAATAGGAAAGATGAATCTGATGATTTCTAACAAGTTTTTTGATATCAGGTTCGAGTTTACTCAAAAACATCCGCAAGTCGCCACGTTTGGTAACATGCTAACGATTTAAAATAATTGTCATTATTTATTTGTCAGCCATCGTCCCCTAAACCACTTTAATACCCCTAACTATTTTAGGCCC
>PDGT01000105.1:502346-699574 GCA_003671415.1 Megathymus violae | reverse complement strand
CAAAAGGGATGCGTTATCGCCCACTTTGAGAATGACTGTACCATAATGACTCTTTGCCAGGTAAGATGTAAATGAACCCGTTTCTCACTGGTTCTTACATTTAGCAACCTAACGCGTATAACAACTTTTCATTAATTACAGTACGGACACAAGCCTACGCCGTAATATACTTTCCGAGCTTACATTTACAGACAAAATATACTGTTTACCTTGTACATTTATAATTAATGCATAATTTTTAATAGTCTTCTTAAAATTTGTCGAATCTGGGAATCGATTGCGTAAATAAATAGGTAAATATGAGTAAAAGTAAATATAGAAAGCCTTCCTGCAAAAATCCTTTCGGTAATCATCTGACTATCATAGCTACTCGTAATATCAATTATAAATTATTGACCAAAAATATTTTGGTTTCGGTTCAATGTTCACAAAACACAGTCACCCATAGTTCAATGAGATAGCAATAGTTATAACATGTCTGATGACTCTGCGTAGGAACCTCCAGCTCTTGGCTAGACTGTATTTAATAAATAGGATGTAATAAATACGATGTATATAACTTTGTTAACAATATGAAACGCAAACTTAATTAATTAATAATTTGTGTCAATTTGATTGAAATTGTAACAAATACTTGCCTACTTGCATGCTGTCTACGCCTATAATTATAATAGCATTAAGAAAATCATTGTTAGCGAAATATCTATGTATAATGAATAATGTTTATTATGTTGGTGTTCAAATAAATAAATAAATAGACCATAAACCTTTCTATTATCCGCACTGGACCAACATGGTGTAGTATATTCAGGAATCCTCGATTAAGAGAAAATTCTACAAGCCATTCCCACTTCAGTTTCCAATCAACAAGAAATGCAAATAAGTCCTTCAATAATATCCTTACAATCATAGAATATAACATGTCTAATGTTATATCATAGTTATAATATGGAAAGCTTTGATCGATTAAATATCCGTGAAATACTAAAGCTCCGACAAATCCCCCAGAAACTTCTAAATAATAAATAAATAATAGTCCCAGTAGAACTTCCCAGCGACTGCAGTTGGGTTAGAGGATACTTATTATTAATCTACGTAGTTATATTGGACTAGCTAAGTGCAGTATAGGGCGAGTGCGATATTGTTAATATATTACGGACTTTTCCCATCTCTAAATGTCCAAAATTCTAATTGTCCAGATTAAAATTGTTGATATAATGTAATGCATAGTATATGCCATTTAGTTATTGGATATTGACAAACGCATCAAATCAAAATTAATCAGATAAATTAATTAAATTCATCTTACTGTGTCTTTGTAGTGAACAAATTAGACATTTTTATTAAATTACTATTAATTTACTTTGTAACAATCCGCAAGCACAATGATATATGATAAGATGAGAATGTCTGATGATATATATTTTTATCCATGCATAGAACCTCCCTCCCTCCCACAAAGGAAAATATGCAATTATGATAAAAGTATATAACGACATACATACCGTCACCAACACGTGTTTCAGATGCTGTTTCGGAGCGAAACACGTTAAGTAATAGACTTTGCGGTTAGCACTCGTAGAGTCTACTCACCCTGATGATGCTCTGTTTCGGAGCGAAACACGTGTTGGTGACGGTATGTGTGTTGGTATATACTTTTAACATAATTGCATGTTTTCCTTCCTGGGAGGGAGGGAGGTTTCATGCATGTATTGAAGTATATACCATCATATGTACATTGTGCTTGCGGATTGTTGCAAAGTAAATTAATACGAATTTAATAACAATGAATTTCCACAAAGTAACGCCTGATACTATCAACTGTTTAAATTTTTGAATTCATTATCAAATGAAAAAATAAAATAAATGAGCCCAGTTTTACGCTGAAATATATTTTGATTCAGATTTAAAAAGAAAAAATTAAAAAAAAATTGTTACCTTTTCCTTTATGTTTTAAACAAGAAACGGGTATATAAATAAGCGTTTTACCACGATGCAACGAAGAAAATAATTAGCGTAAAGTAAGAGATACAGGATTCAGAGGCAAGTTATAAAAGATATCATAAACTGATAACATATTCATGCACCAACAGATATCAGGCATGAGGTCCCATGCTGTAAATATTTCTACGGAAATATACAATTTTCTGTATAATTTTATAGACACGAATTTATGCATAGGTTCTTCTGTAAACTATGTGTGAGGAAAACAGATAAATAATGTAATTGTGACGTGAGTTACCTTTTAGAACTTATAAGTGACGCGTTAAACCACAGCTTACACATAAAGAATATTATAGTATAGAGAATATTATAGAATATACTAACGACAAGGCCGCCTGGAAATAATAGTGTCGAAACTAGTTCCGCGCAGGTTTAAACTTACTTTGTAATTTCAATGTATTGCTTTAAAAGACGTGCTGTGGAGTTTCTTCCGCCGTTTCTACTCCTCAATGTTAAATTACCTTTTCGAAACGGTAGTAGAAGACAAAAATGACGTTGCGTAAGTGTATTGACAGAATACTTAAATTATTAAATGGCTTCAAAAACGATTCCGTTTCTTCATTGGATGTACGGAACGACAGAAAGTAAAGAAATAACAAGAAATAAATAAACATGTCTATCAAAGTAAAACTAGTGAATTTTATTATGTCAATCAAATCATCGTGACAAGTTCAAAACTTGCAATGTAAGCAAAATTAATCGTTTTTATATGTACTAAATACGTTAGAACCGCAGTCACCCTACTTAGGTATGGAACAAAAATGTTTTTTATCGCTGCGCCCGGCATCGCTCGTAAATTAAGTTCTCGTATATGATCGATGAGAAGTGAGCAATCGTATAGAGTAGACTCGACCTACTTGAATAGAGTACTTCAATCGTCTTCAAATATCCACCCTTAATGGTTCGTATACATTATCTGTCGAATCGAATTTAATAATATACTCGTGCTTTACTATCATACAGTACATCTTGTTATTAGGCGTGAAAAGGACCCCATTCAACTTTGACTTAAAATCAAACTCCCCTGGATGTCTATCCTGCTGAACAGTAGATCAAGTAAAGGCTTTCAGTTTCTCATGTTTTATTACCTCATCCAGTTAAACCTGATGGTACCAACGTCATGTTATTAAGTTTACCTACTAGAATCAGTTCATCAATTTAACTGTTTTAGAATCAATTGTGAAATATTTTTTACGTTTCTGTAGCAAGGCTTGGCTGGTAAAGTATCGGTGATGCCTTTGCTAAGACGGTTTACCACCAAGTGGTCCGTTTGGTCGTTTATCGACTGTTTGATAAAAATCGCTCATACGCATAGTCCCGCAATAGAATTGCGTATGTTACTGATAGCATGGACGTAATTAAACATTACACACACCCACGACCCCAGAAAAAACATTATCTGTTACATGAATGTCTATCCCGACCGGCAATGTGGTCACTACCAACTAATCTATCAGGTTCCTCATGATAACGTCCAGCCATCACAGATCCTGATAGGATCGTCATTTGACAACATGGGCTGTTTCGAACTTAAGCAGAATACATAATAACTGCCTAAATTTAAAGTCTATTCATCTGGAGCAAAATCATCACTTGCAATTAGTAAAGTATATTTCTTCATGTAATTTTTGCTTACAAGATTGGGGCAAAACACCTTTTATAGAGAAAGCATCAGAAGTTTACAATATGGAAGCTTACATCATAGCATACCACATCTCGGAAAGTAATACCATCTTCCTGACACTGGTGTTACCGACAAGCCCAAAATTATCAGATTATGGTCACTGCACATCGATACGTTGTTCAAATGTTATTGAAAAATTTGTGTTGAATTAAGCGAAATCCGCTAACATAATATCTTTGAATAGGCTCACTTGAAAAGATTTTGAAGGTAATTTCTTTTAAGCTAGCTTATTTGGAATTTGTATCCATTAAGGAAAACATTTGGAAATCTAGCATGACTAAGAGTTTTCTATATAGTACCAAATAAATTAAATAAAAAAAAATACGCGTACCAGTGACACAGTTCAAATTGTGTAACCCGCAAACCGACACTCGACCAGCTTGTTGGACTTTGGTAGTAGCCTTAGTCTTTGATCACATCATGAAAAATGTAGTCAGCAATGGACAGTTCTGGTTCGTAATGATTATCTGGAAAGATAACTTTAGCTGTCAATACTGTGCATGCGGTCTAACTATTAAATACATATTAGGTAAACTCGTAAATAAAAGGGCGGTAAAAGTACATTATAAAACCGATTTGTACTAATATTGAATTAGCAACAGAAACTTGTACCGCCAGTTGCGGTGACTCCGACATCCACCCACGCGACACTGTTGCTACACTTTGAATTATCCTCTACCTAAAACAATAATTAATACGAGTATATCGTATTTTTCTACCATTGTATATTGAGGAGAAATCTCGTTAGAGTTGCAATGTGGGCGCTAAATAGCTTCAGAAATGAATAGTTAACACAAGTCATCGATCCACGTGATGGTAAGTCACCACCGTCGTTGTCTACCAATACAATACCAGAGACTTCACTAATATGTTGCCGGCAAAAAACGGTAACTCTCTATAAAAATATTTCAAGAACATTGAACTTAGAGAAACATTTAAGAATCAAACGTCCCAGATCTTTATGGAAATCTAAACTTATGGGAGTAAAATATTTAACGATTTTTTGTTTGAATACAATCAATAGAACTAAAGGATAGTCCGTGTAACTACCAGTGCAACTAAACCAGTATTACTCTATGCGATAGAAAATATATTTTTAGTTCATATATCATAAAACTATCGTAAACAAAACGTTAATGTTAACGCGAGATAAAAACTAAAATATAAACTAGTATACCTATTGTGATAAATTCTCAAGGCACAGAGTAGAATTTATTTTTAAGTATCTCACAACATCAAAGTAATCTGTACACGACTTCTACCATAACATGGGTTTGAACTAAGTTCATGAACATGAGCGCTCACGAAGTAATTTCATTAATAATAAAATTCTTAATATTGTCAATTCTATAATCGGACCACGACACATAACTTATCTAAAGACATAATTAAAAAACAAGCACAATACGTAACACGTACACCCGACCCCATTAGTTCTGCCATGAAAAATTGCTTTGAACAATCTCGCGTTTTGCCTAAAAGGGTGTTAAGGCACCGAAACATAAATGGTGCGAATCATGTCATTTCTACGCGCTAAGAGTCCCTATGTTCAGCAGAGACGTAAGCTCTTAATTTCTCGTGTACTCCCACATAAATAGTAAATAAAACTTATTTTCAGCATCATACAAACTACTTAACAAAGAACCTTACGTAAGCGCTCAGGCTAGGGTCTCTCCCCATCGTTAGGAGGTAGAGCATGTCCAATAGCCAAAGATTGACCTTTGAAGTTTACAGAGATTGCAAATATTTAGATTTATACACAACTTCAACTATAACGGGTACTCACGATTTTTACTAGTTAGTCTCGCTATAATCGAATATCGACAAAAAATACGGAAAACATGTATAATGTATAATGGGCGAGATGTTAGAAGTTTAAAATCTTATATAGGTACATAATGTATAACTTGATCGAAACAAAAAAATTATCTTGATCGAAAAAGAATTATACACACACTAAACCAACCTCGCTACGTTTCCAGAAACATATTCTTACGTTTACAAATAGTAACGTACGTTACTTTTATCAGGCGTTTAGTAAATTTTAACATGTTCACTCCATACACTTTTGCCACATTTAATTTATATTGTATTTTATATTTCTTCAAAATTTTACAGGTACATCAAGGATAAAACTTAGCCATCCGAGTGCTAGCCTGGTTTTCAAATCACTCAGCTACTGGTACTATATAAACTATTCTTCCACCGAGAAATATTTTTTTGAGTTGGTGATGCCTTGAATGTTACCAACGTCTATAAACCACGTGACCATTCGCCACCAGGCCTGATTGCTCGTTTCTTGACAATTAACGTAAAGAAAAAATTGAAAATACAAATTGATGGTTAACAAAAATTTGGTATTTGCCATTGACTTGAGGCAACATTTATTTACGCGAGATTTCAATCTCGTATTATATTGTCAAATGATTTCACAAATTATTCTACAATATTCAAGACCTAGCAAGATCCATTTACCCGTGTCATGTAAATGGCACTTACCAAGGTTATGTTGAGAGGGTCCAACCGACTTGGGCACACAAATAGACGACTGTCGGAAATACATTTTCGAAGGCTCAACAGATTGAAAGTGACGAGCAATTCTATACCAATCCATAATTTTATTAATAATAATATAGCGAATTAAATGTTTTTTTTTTTAACAATCTGCTTACACTATAAAAGAAAACATTAAACCGAAACGTTTTTAAGTAGTCACTTAATAATTTTTGGTTTTTCATGTATTTTATTTAGATTAACACACAGAAATAAGAAATTCAACACACTAGTCAATCTATTGTATTCTGGCATAGATAACACAGTTTTTTTTTAATGTAAATAGCCGACAAACGAGTAGACGCGTAACCTGATGGTAAGTGATCAACGTTGCCCATGGACATTTGATGTTAATCAAAGGCATCACTAATGCGTTGTCGACCAAGATAGAAGAATGAATAAAAGTACTAGCTCTCAAGCAAGCAAGCTCTTTTATTTATTACTCATGCTCCATACTCGTATATTAAATATTATTTGATAAATTCAACATTTATATACAGTACTTATTAGTTTTTGTTGATTTTAAGACAAACATTCTACTTTTTAAAGACATATTATTTGTGAAACACTAACTGTTGAAGTTGCCAAGATCTAATATGGCACGATTATTTTCGAATTCCATCTTTATAAATTGTAGACTATAATCCTAAAGACTAATAATAAAATCCGTTAAGCAGTATCTACATAAAAGTGTAACAAACATTAATCCTCATAAACTAATGACTTATATGTAACGTTTACAATTGAGACTATTTAAAGTATACTTCGAAGCACGGAAGCGTTCAAAATTTTCTGCTACTAACAGTCACCCATATTCATCTATGTACAAACCACGCCCAATGTAACTTAACTCTATCAATCATTTCAAATTATCTTAACCCACCGAGCTATGAGCGACGTATCCATTACATATTTCAATTTATTTTAACACGCCGCATTATTAACTATAGCAAAAGTCAGCAGAACGGCCTGATGGTAACCTATCCCACCAATTACCAAACTCTTAAAGGGGTTTATATGTAGGACTTAATTTATCTATCGCATATGACATAATACCATCAAATTTAAGAGCGCAATATGAATATTAACCAGAACCAAAAATCAGTCATACGACGCTCAAACCTTTGACAATTTTAATTAAAGATTTAATTACAAAATTTTCATATAAATTTAACAGTTCAGCGTAGTTTCATAAGGTTTTGCAATCAACTATCCGAGATAGTTCAGCGCGGCGTAAATATTCTCTCTTCGTGTTGAGCCAAAATTATAGGAGAACCAATAAATCAGTAAACGTAGTGACGTAGTGCAAAGCCGTTGGGTTTGTATTCAAAGAGAACAATTTCGTTCGTACGATTGTTGTGGGATATATTCAAACAGACGCTCCAAGAATACAATACATAGCACAACTGGGACACTGCAAATGCACGATGCCAATATCATATTGACAGTATACGAAAACTTTGCAATATATAATTACTGAGTTAAACATAATATTATGTAATATTGTAAACCTTAAGTCTTTAATTTTAAATTCTATCCTTAATTATCATGAATAGGTAAGGCAAGCAAATGATAATTACATGAGGGTATTCGTAACGAACGTAATTTTACGTTTAAAACGTATAGTAGCGTAGATTATGTACTGAAGCTCTGAAAGATAATAACTGTGGAAAGGTGAAAAGGATTAAAATATGGGCATGTGTTTGGGGACATATAATTTGCTTTTGTTTCGCAATTAACAAAGACACAAAGGTGGAAACAGACTACTACGGTTGTTCTAATTATTATTAGCTAACAAAAATGAGAGAATATAGTGCTCTCATCATGCAACCAATGGGCCAAAGTATAATAACGGCAAAGTATAATAAGTATAACGGCAGGTTACACAGTCTAAACAATTACAGAGGACAGAGTAGCTTTACGATTGGATAGATGGACATAAGGGTCTGGGCTCTACACAGTGCGTTAACAATTACTATTCTCAGTAGAAAAGACCAACCGTATAGTGACATAAGTCACAGATTTGACTCTTACGTCATTCCCATATATTCTGAAGTTTCAAATTTTGTCGTCGCTAACAAAATGTTACGCTATTTACTCCTAGAGGCCTTGATACTTTTTACGAGTAAGTTATAAATGATAATCTCGGAAAGCTATAAAACTAATGAGTCAAGTTAGTTAGAGAAGAAAAAATTAGTTTATTATTATTTTTTTTACACTTATATCATCGCATAAACTCCTCCTTTTAATAGTAATAAGTGTGTACTGACGATTTTTCTTTTTTGTATCAATATTTCAGCCAAAAAAAAATCGCGGCGAGATTGTCATGATGATCACGAGACATGGAGACGGCGCGGCGGTGGGTCTCGCCGTGCCCATGATCCAACCTGAGTATTGGAACTTCTTATCCCATCCAAATGCTTACAACTGATGATGATGACTTTTTTGTTTGAGGTTTATACAAGGTCCTTGAAAAATAATATCAAGGGGTTTCTGTTAAACAAATTAAAAAAAAAACGATAGGAACTAGGTCCAACAGTTTTGCGCGACGTTCAAAGTAACGAAACGCTCTTATCGTTCAATCCAGTTGGTACCTGCATGAATGCCTAACGGTCACCCATCGCTTCCATCGATTACTAACTGCTCTTAAAGTTTGTTAACTGGATCGTTAATAACTGGAGAACTGAAATTCCAATGGTATTTTTCTAACCCATATAATACAATTTTCTAAGCGTTTGAGGTTCACCCATAGCCATAAATTATTAAAATTTACGACTCTCTCTAATCGCCAACGATAGGATCAGCGCTTATAACACTGGATATTAGGACCGGTATATTGTATTTTAGCGAGCAGAAGAAAAATAGGGCACAGGTGTTCCAAATTACCAGAAAATGTGAAAGGCTAAGCACTCCGCTCGTTTGCGACAGCATTTAGGAAACTTTAAGACGCCTACTAACCTTGAATATTTTCTAGTTTTATCTTATTATCTGGGATGTATGGGGCTCTGTCTATTATGTATAAACCTACTCTTGTCTATGGCATACGATAGTCAGCTGAGTGTAACGTTATTTCGATTTTACATCACTAGACACTGTAGCACCCAGTTAAAGTCTTACCATATGTAATGTAGCAACATTTAATGTCAGAATAAGTTGACTTTAAAATGCGGGCATAGTAAAATTGGATAAAACTTTTTTTATAATTTCCACTCGATCAAATACCGTTTCCTATCTTAACTATCGATATATGCAAAGCATAGTACACATATTTTGTTTTAATTAATACTTTGTAGTCTCCCCGCAACCTCTCCTAATCTAGATGTACAGGATAGCCATTCTCAACACGGTTAAACAAACGAATAATATTTTCATAACAGCTAAACCACCCGCATATTAAGTAGAAGTCATTGTTTCTTTCATAATATGTTTTATTTATGTGTATAATCCATAGGATTATTAACAAAAATTCCGAGTACAATTCCTGACTGGTATACGTTTCTTTTCAGTAGTTTGCAATCTCATATAGGAATTCTCGTAAAATTATCTGTCATACAAATACTTGTCTCACTTGTTAATATAACCTAGGATACCTCACTCGTCGGGCTACTCGATTAGCAAGGGTGTCGAAAATTTCCATTTGATTATATGATTTTGATATAATTAAAAATATAAGTTATTAACACGTCAAAATTTTAATTGGAATTAACGATTTCCTCCCGCGAATTCTTGTACATTGTATAATAACAATATTCATCCACAAAAATATATACATTCGATAAAAGGCTACCAATTTACAAATAGATTATAAAAGAACTATAATATTATAAAGTGTACTATTTTAACTCCTTATCTCGCACTGAACCATAAAACTATACACATATAAACGCGCGATACCCTTATAAACCAATAAAGATTACCAAAACCCTTCACCAAAAATATACTACATACTTGTGTTCTCGTAGTTTTAAACTAAGATAAACGGGCAGGGAACGGATGTCGAACTTACAATGAAGGATTGTTAGCGATAACATATTATAACGTTCTCGGAAACGATATTTAAAATAAATTTATATATGAGTATATCTCACTTATATTGGGGTTCCTTTGGAGTGGACTGTATTTAGTAGAAGTAGTTCAATCTACAGACTCGATAGATGACGTTGCTTTTTTAGGAAGCGTAGGCACACAATAACATATTTTAATATACATAATGTTGCCAGCTATAATAGATGTTATAAATCATTTGTTGGGTTGCCAACAACTTATAAAATTAATCTATAAGTACGTCCCAATGTTGCACCCACATCGAGAAGGTTTCTACCACGCTAGTCAAGTGTAGTTTGGTAGACTACATTCACATTCGAAAACATTGTGGAAAAATTCTCATCGCTAATAATCAGGTTGTAAAGTTAAGCAATAATAATATGTAAATAACAGACAAACGAGCAGATGAGCCAGCTGGTGATAAGTGGTCACCGTCGCCTATGAGCATTAGTAACACCAAAGGCATCACTAATGTGTTGTAGGCCAAAAGAGAAGAAGAAAGAAGGAAAGATGTTTTGTTTACCGTTATTTCTAAAGGTGTAAAGTGTTCATGAAGTTTTTAATCCTAGCGGTAATTTCATTCCATCAACAGATTACGCCTACCTGACTGATACAACACTTTAGGAATTCTAAGTCACAAATATATACACACATAATAAATCAGACTTCATTTTTATTATTAACTTGAATATTTATTATTATCGCAGTTCGATTAATTTTGGATAGATTATATTCGTAAATTGTTTCTAATAAAAAATGTACTAGCAATAATCTCTAGCAATAATCTAAGCAACGCGCCCACGAAACTAATTTCTACATACTTAAAAGGTTAGTGATATATCACTTTCCACATCCATTTATCGACGACCAAAATTTTGAGCAGACCTTCATCGACAAGAAATCGTAAGCTAGACTTAATTGGTCTCATTTACACGATTTTGTACTCTACCAATAAGTAATAGCGGTTACATTTGCCTGCTATGAGTTATTGGCAGGGCGCATGTGTCATAAGTCGTAAACTAGGTGAATAATTGTTTGGTCAGCAACAAACGGGACGGACCGCAACACCGCAAGGTTTCTAATTTAGCGAGCCATGACATCATCATGATTCGTTCAGACTGCTCGACGCACAACAGTTGAATCATAGGTCTTCTTAGTCTTCTAAAATGCATATTGTTGACTCATTCGTAAAATATTATTTGATCATATCAATGATACCTAGTGTCTAATAGACTTCCTAAGATACTAATATGTTGGGGAGAAAGTATTTTCGCTTTTCAGTATGTATGAACTTGTAATAAAATCTCTTTGACTATACCATTTGCATCTGGCCGGTTTTGGTATCATAAAAAGTTTAAATTTTAAAGAACATAATTTCAAATTCAAATTTGGAAAATGTGTGATTTTCATTTGTTTTGCTTACTGCAAAGATGAGTGAGTGTAATGAAGAAATTCGGTACATTTTAAAATTTTACTACAAAACAGGCAAAAATGCAACGCAGGCCGCGAAAAAAAATTTGTGATGGTTATGGACCTAGTGCAGTGTCTGTGAGAGTAGCACAAAATTGGTTTAAGCGTTTTCAATCCGGAAATTTTAATGTCAAAGTCCACGTCAGTGAAGTGAAATCAGTAGTTACGACGTAACTGAAGAACTGGAAATTAAATAAACGTTTAATAACCGTTTACACACTCACACCCCCGCACTAGGATTCCCTGTGTTGCGGGTGGCATGGACATACACAATTATCACATCACAAACACCCATGACCCGAGAACAAACATTTATCTGTCACATAAATATCTGCCCCGGCCGGGAATTGAACCCGGGACCCCACGCTCGGCAGGCAGGGTCACTACCAACTGGGCTACGGGTGATCACAAAACGGTTTTGACGGATTTGGGCAAAGCTGGGTACACAAAAAAGCTCGATATTTGGGTGCCACACGAACTCACTGAAAGAAATCTCATGAACCGTGTCCTCATTTGCGATTCTTTATTACAACGTAAAAAAAACCGAACCATTTTTGAAGAAGCTGATAACTGGTGATGAAAAGTGGATCACGTACGACAAGAACGTGCGAAAAAAGTTGTGGTCAAAGGCCGGTCAAGCTTCATAGACCGTGGCGAAACTCGGGTTAACTCGCAACAAGGTGATGCTGTGTGTATGGTGGGATTGGAAGGGCATCATTCATTATAAGCTTTTACGGCCAGGCAGGACCATCGATTCTGAACTCTACTGCGAACAACTGATGAGACTAAAGCAAGAAGTTGAGAGAAAGCGGCCGGAATTAGTCAATAGAAGGGGTGTGACTTTTCATCATGATAACGCTAAACTTCACACATCTTTGACGACTCAGCAAAAACTAAGAGATTTTGGCTGGGAGATGATGATGCATCCACGGTATAGCCCGGACCTTGCACCTTCAGATTTCTACCTGTTACGGTCTCTTCAGAATGCTTTAGGCAGTGTCAGGTTAACATCACGTGAGGACTGCCAAAACTACTTGACGCAGTTTTTTGATCAGAAACCCCAGAATTTCTATAGCAATGGGATCATGTCCTTACCCACAGGATGGCAAAAAGTTATCGAACAAAATGGTACTTATATACTTTAGTTAAATTAAAAAAAACTTTATTAAAAATATTTTCAATTTTCTTAAAAAATGCGAAAAGACTTTCTCCCCAACCTACTATAAAATCATGCGTAAAATTATCCTCGAAATTGATCAAACCTACTACAACTAGTACGAAAAATATGTTAAAATTCACATTTTCACCGTAATGCACGTCTTCATCAACCTTGCCGCATTCTGAATATTGTTGTATTGGTACCTACTGAAGCTTTTGTATTACGTGTTTCTGTTTTTGGCGATCACTAGATTCATGGAATGCTGAGCTGCATGGAGCCAGGTGATCAATATTTTTGCCACAAGATTTACCTATTATCAACAGATTCTTCATATTATAATGCATCTTCGTGCAACATGTAAACAATGTTTTAGGATTTGATGCAAGTGAACATTGGGACGGTGAAGTGGAACATTGGGAAGAAATCTGCATGTCTCTCAATGTAATGGATTCAATGAATATATTTCTAATGTATCCTAAGCTATTAACTCACTAAAGCTGCGATTGTAGAATTTATCTTTAAATAAAATTATCAAGTTAATGATTAATAGATTTTCTCCAGATAAATAATTATTTAATAAAACTTAATAAACGCCATAACAAAACAAAATTTCATTAAGGAATCTACATGAAGAATGCCTTTATATTTATACTTTTATATTTTTATCTACTATTGAGCCACGAGTTCTACTAATGACGTGCACTTCAAACATTTCATTAGAATCTCTTCTGGATCCAATAAAAGGAATATTATAATAATGCTTACTGCTATATTTCGCCGAATTATTACAGGTAGTCCAAACAAGCGTCAAAATTAACGAAGGCTAATGTATTGTGACGCAAGAAAACCGGTTATCTTATTATCAGAGATAGATTTGTTGAAAAACACAAAAATCGTGAGTACCCGTCACAGTTAAAATGTATAATGTCCACGATGATATAAATTTAAATGAAACAAAAAAATATCTTCCTTATAGATTCTTTTATTGATAACCATTTCGTTCGGTTCCATTAATTAAAATCGCCGAAAAAATACAAATCTTAAATTAAGCAACTTCAGAATTATTTGCTTTCAGAAATTCCACAAATGCACTCAAATGCTCTCAATTTCAGGTAATTTAGTAATATAAAGAAATTGTTTGACAGAAACCGATAGGTGCACTAGTTAAATGTGAATTTTTTTTAAACAATTTCTAATGAAGATAATAAAATTGTTACAACTATCCGATGACTGTAAAGTTAATTCATTGTGAACTGTACACATTTTAATATGGCACCGCTAATATATATGTGTATATAGCGTGTTGCGTACAAATTAATTATCACTTGCTTATGTGATGGAAAACATCGTGAGAAAACTTGATAGAAGTTCTCCATGATTGTCTAAAAGGTATTTGAAGTCTGTCAACCCGCACTTGGTCAGACTGACGGAATATAGCCTTAACCCCTCTCATTGCGAGAGGAGACCCGAGCCTAGCAGTGGGAAATTTATGGGTTGTAATGATGATTTTTTTTTATGTTAATTGCCAACAGACGAGCAGACGAGCCACCTGATGGTAAGATGGCTGATGCGTTGTCGGCCAGGAAATGAGAAGGTAAGAAAGGAAGAACTAGCTCTCAAGCCCCCAGCCGGAACACGACGGGTCGTGGCGGCTGACTCAAGCGGGAGGGCGGTAGCTAGATTAAAACGTAAAAGTGATATTTTATTTTATTAGTTTGTTTTCAATGCAATAAGGATCATTCAAATTTTACTTGTACACTGGAATTTAGTTCTTCATTGATTTAGGGAAGCGTTAGCTGTCCATCGGCTCTCGCTTATCCAAGTCCAGTGAAACATATCGGTTAATCGTGGTCTATTCTGCGGGCAGTAAACAAAAGCATTCGCTACGAAACAGCTGACTTCTAAATGCGTCGCTGAGATCATCTCAGCTGCAACTGTATCAATAATATCTTGTGTTGTGTTTATGTTGTGACGAAAGGCATATTTGTGTATTTCTTCATAAAGTGAAATGCGACATTTAAATGTAATGTAATATTCTAGGAAAAAATAATCCTAAAAACTGATGTTAATGAGACTAAGTTGTAAGCGACTCGATTAATTCTTAAATTTCAAATTCATTCAATCATATAGTTATTCTGTAAATACATTATGAACGTCATTTATTTGCTTCTACCACCGTTTCGAAGAGGTGCTTTAACAATGAGGAGAAGAAACGGCGAAAGAAACTGCTCAGCACATCTTTTGAACAACACATGGTAATTACAAAAGTTTAAAACTGTGCGGAACTGGTTTCGACACTATTATTTCCAGGCATCCTTGTCATTAATGTATTCATCTATACTAAAATATCCTTTGCCTATAAGTTGTATTTTAATGCATCGCTTAAAAGTTCCAATGGGCAACTCGCGTAAACGCATCAATCGTCAAATAAATAACTTTTTTAATGAAATGTAAATTATTTTTATCAAATGACCAATAACTGGTCCCTACATAATATGTTTTCATTGTAGCCGGCAACGCGTCTTTTTTCTTATGTTAATAGTAGATAAACAAGCAGACGAGCCACCTGATGGTAAGTGGTCACCGTCGCCCATGGACATCAGCAAGACCAAAGGTATCACTGATGCGTTGTCGGCCAGGAACTGAGAAGAAGGTTAGAAAGAAGATACTGGCTCTCAAGTTCCCAGCCGGAACACGACGAGTCACTTGGCGGCTGACTCAAGCAGGACGGTGGTAGCTAGCCAGGCAGGCTTCACGGAAAGATAATAATACCAGTAATAATATTAATGACTTAATAATAATACTGATAATATAATCCATACGCGATGCCCTACCACCAAGCCGGCTGGCTTCTGTCGCCTTTTACGACACCCTGTTCTGCCAGCATGGGATTGGGGGTAATATTCTAAGCCGCCCCAATACGGCTAAAATCTGTCTGTAATAGCTTTTGTATTATGGACGTCCATAGGCGGCGTTGACCACTTCGTGGCCGGCTTTTTGGGTTCGTTTGTTGAATACATATAAAAACCGGCAACCCGGTTTTCACCTTGGTCACCACCTCGTCATAACTTCATTATTCCGAACGTCTATGGGCGGTTGTGATCATTTATCATAAGATGGCCCGTCTACTCGTTTATCGGCCACACAAAACAACTTTCAATCGTGATATAATGTGATTGCGTTCAACCGAGATCCTTTTATATCCTTCGTAGGTTTATTAACGAGACATTTACATCAATATTTTTAAAGAATTTCTAATGATAACTTTGAAATGGCGCACTCAGCAACCGATCAACTAACGTACAAGATGCATGATGAATATGGATTAATGGTTTCGTTTCAAAGGCAATTGGAAATATGACACTCGTTACATATTACCACGTCTTAATAAATTCTGTGTTTTTAAAGAGAACGCGATGGGCATTTTACCTTAATCTTTCCTCGATGTTTATTAGTAAAATGCGTTTTCGTGACCATTTTTTATCTTTAGCACCGATACCCTAATTAATTGCTATTCATTTTTATCAGAAATTTAGTAAATACCTTGTTTGCCCCATTATTTGCAAACATGTTAATTAATGACAAAACAAACAGTTAAAACTTTAGTTAGTGCACGCGAAATAGAATACCCATAATTAATTTTATATCTTATTTTCCAGAAAATTATATCTGGGGATGAAAAGACTCACAGATACAAATCTGATCAGCGATTGCCGCGTGATACGACAATAGGCCAATAAAAGGAAGGAAAAAATATGTTGCTTCTGTACAATTAAAAAAGCCTTCCTATATCAAAATAAAAAGGTATAATGTGTAAATTCAGCCTTTTAATTATTTCATATGTTTGAGGTTAAACCAAATTTGGGTTAGTGGCAAAAAGCTTGTTCCATCTCAGTCGTAGTAAATGAAAGCTACTACTACTAATAGTAGCGAAAAATGTGACATCGAACATTGGTTTTACTAGAAGATGATTTTACCATGGACTGCACCGACCATTTAATACCAACTATGTGAGCATTTATTATTTGTTATCATACTATTGCAAATCATAGAGGACCAAGGATAAAGACAGGGAAGTATTGATAACATGAATAACGTTTGATGAAGCAAACACAGTATTATGTTACATGGCATAAGTTATGTAACAATAGTACGTAACTACCAGGCTTAAATACTTATAACCCGACAGTTTATATCAGTCATAAGTCATGAACTGAGTTAATCAACTTGAGTGGCGATAGTAATTCGTGCTTTGAAGTGCAATTTACAGCAGTAGGCGATTGGATTATCGTTAGTAAAGAAATAGTAAGGCATGAAAATGATCCAAAGGCGGCATATGAACTTCCAATACATGAGTTAGTCACTAACTCATCTTGCAATCGGCACTGAAAACATGTGAACTTCTAGGGTCAACCGTGAAATGTTAAACGTGTTTCCATTGCAGTTTCTGATAGTCAGTCGAGCTAATTTCCTCAGTCTTGGCCAATAACGCATCGGTGATACCCTTAGTGGTATTGACGTCCATGAGCAGCTGTGACCACTCACCACCAGGTCTACCAGTTCGTTGATTTTTACACAATAAAAACAGAATGATGAAGTATCTGAGTCTCTCAATAACAAGTAGAGATTCTTCCACTTGACCTTCTAAGGGAATGAAACTACACTATCAGAATACGCAAAAATATTTTTTAAATTATTTGGCTTATAAACAGTGTAACCAATCAAAACAACAAGAGCAAATGGCTATTTCGTAACTTTTCGTTCGCTGCGTACAACACTTGCGTAAAAAGTAAATCCAACCATTTGTCATCCCAAATCCGAGGATTTCACGTAATCCACTCTTATTTTTTTCAAATCCTGTAGGTTTTCAAACTTCGCGTAGTACCACAGAAGGTTGCTAAAACCAATAACATTAATATTCTCAGATAGTACGACCTGTTTCCTGCTTGAAAATGAAAGTCTTAAGGAAAATCGATGGATTGGATTCGCAATAAAAGGAAAAAATATTTTTAACTTTGAACCTATCTATTATTTTAGTTATAGACTTATATATATCTGTTCTCATAAATTTAAAAATATTAGAGTTCGCTCAGTTCTCGAAATTCAATTACAATAATTAAATAACGTTTTTTTTTATAATACCAAAGCTGGTCATATCAAATTAAACAAACTTGACAGAGTAGAAAGTTTCCTCTTCATTTATTAATGTAGTGTATCCATCTGAAATAATGTATTTTTTAAACGGTAAAGATTGTATCCAATAGCTGTGGTTTCGAAGATGACCTTCCGCATATACACAAAGTTATAAAATTCGCATTCTCTCCATATAATAATAATTAGTAAACCTTTCCTAGCTTCGCTTCAGGAAACTTGATTTTAACGTTCAAAATCAATAGTCAAACCCATAGTTTTGTTAGATGTTTTGCAAATTTTTCCTTATTCCATATACCTAAACCATTCTCGTCAGTCAGTCTATATATTAGTAACGTATAAAAACCAAAGCAGTAGTTTTTGACATTATCGCATTCAGAGAGAAAAATTGAAAAAATTATATTATACTATATGTACCAATCCTATGACCACCCGGACTAATGCACCTTTTGAATGGTATAAGAAATTTTGGAATATGCGCTCTGGTTCCAGAGATTACTTTCCGCATATATAAGAACTCACAAAAATTGCAATCACCTTTATAATGTTAGTATAGATACAGGTATACAATACATAATAATGTATTTTCCATAGATGCATGCACATACATATACATTATATAATTTTGCCTCATTAAACCTTTTTTACAAGAATAAGCGCTCCAAAATGTCCGAATGAATTTTCTTGATAAATTTAACCACTGAACTTCATAGGTTCTTTTAAGTTGCATAGTATGTATAATTCTTTTTAATGTAAGATTTCTCAGATGACTGAAGTGTTATTAAGATATAGGACATTGCACCAATGCAATAAGACTTAAAGATCAAAGCATTCATCGCTTCCTTTTATTTTACCAATGGCCCTACTATGTCCATTTATATCGGTAATGACTTAAAATTAGGTGTCCCGTCCGCTTGTTAGCCGCTATTCATATAAAAAGATTTATTGACTACTAACAAATCGCCCTCGCTTCGCTTCAGAGAAACTACCTTTCGCTTAGAAATAGCATCTGTATTGTTTCAGGACTGAGTTTTTCACGTTCTGTGAATTAGAAATACATATTTAAAAAATACATATAGAATTCATATTTTTTTTATTTATGGACTGATTCAAATGAAACGAACGGTTATGGGTCACTGACTGCAATACATTAGTGAAAATCGTAACGAAATCGTATGAGCAGTTTCTAAGATTAGCGCGAAAAAACGCATAGACAAACATTTTGACCCAATACGGGGCGGCCTAGAATACTCCCCCTAATCCCATGCTGGTAGAAAAGGGTGTCGTAAGAGGCGACAGAAGCCAGCCTGCTTGGTGGTAGAGCTTCGCGTAAGGATTATATTATCAGTATTATTATTAAGTCATTAATATTATTAGTGGTATTATTATCTTTCCGTGAAGCCAAACGGCTCGTCGTGTTTCGGCTGGGGGCTTGAGAGCCAGTACTTTCTTTGTTACCTTTTTTTCTTACCTTCTCATTTCCTGGCCGACAACCCATCAGTAATACCTTTGGTGTTGCTGATGTTCATGGGCGACGGTGACCACTTACCACCAGGTGGGTCGTCTGCTCGTTTGTCGGTTATTAACATAAAAAAAAACAGATAAAAATTCTTACAACTATTGTGTTGCTTTAGTTTTCTCATATATCCTTAATGTACAGAAAGCGATAAGTTCGAATTTTATTATATGTATAGATGAACAACTTACTGTCTTATTCATAATTATAAATAAGTGCAAACATCTATAATGGAGCGATTCACATTTGCAACTTTTGCAACTTTCTCTGAAAACGGATATGAGTTATATCCATTCCTTTGCTGATGCTTTAGGTTTCCAAGTGAAAAATCGAACCAAATGAAGCTCAGGCCGAGTGCGATGCAATGATACACCGCAGCAGTAATGAAGCGCCGTCACTCACTTGACTTCTAACCCAGATATGGGAAAATGGGGGTAGCACGATTTGAGTCGCGTGTGAAAAACTACTGCTGAAAACTGGAAATGTTGAACAAAATAGGTGTTTTTTTTAATGCTTATGTTTCATAACTAAACAGTCTTGTCTTTGTCTCTGTGGTATATATTGTTACATTGAAATCTACCTTAGAATTATTAAAAAAAAATAATCATAAATCAATAATCATTGCTGAACATCATTTTATTACACTTAACTCTAATTCATCAAAAAACCTTTAAAACAAAATTGTTTCTTTTTCTTTCCTACTCATTATCATCATCAAGGTCATCAACCTATTTCAGTTCACTGCTGGACCTTTTTACTACTTTTATCAATGACATTAACTAATTAAATACACACGAGTAGGTATAGGAGTTTTAAAATGGAATTTAAATGTTGACCAAAATACAAAATAAAAATTCGTTAACTTAAAAATTATTCCTGCTATAAGTAAGAATTCTATCGAGTTTTCGAATTAACTAATCGTCTGCATTCACTAGAGGTTTGACCCAATTACGATGAACAGTAATTCCAGTTCTAGTGGAAGATCAGAAACTTTTAAACATTTCATAACCTCATTAAATAAATAAATACCCCTCGCTTGTGCCTTTATGACTTTTGTTATAGTACCCTGATATGTATGTATATATGTAATATAGAAGTCAGTTATATCCCGAGAATAGACCTATTCTCATAGGATAGAAAAAAAAGTTAGTGTGGACGTTTTAAAAATAAATAAACAATGTTTTGGGTGTTCCTGTAGTGATTCCAGCAAATAATTATGTTTCTGAAGTAAAAAAATTATAAAATCTTACACCTCAAAGAATAAAACTGGACAAACATAATATCAGTATGATGATATTTAACTACTTGATGAATTAAAGACAATGTTAAACAATCGTGGAATAAATTTCGTTCTAAGAAAGAAAAGTTCGTTACGGATAATATAACGAAAAAAATTCTTTGAATACTTTTGAAAACCGAAGGTTACCTGTAATCTCGTATATTTAATTTCTATATAATCTGAGGTAACAAAAGTCTAATTGTTTGTTACTCACGACAAAAGAACACTGTTAGTTTAAAGCTTCAGTTATTTAACAATGCGCGAAACATGTGCACACGAAAATCAATAGTCACAAGGTGTGAGTGCTCCCGAACAGTGGCAGAGTGTGAACATTTTTTGTCGTTACATGTTGCTTCATATTGAATTGCTACAAAACTGCACTCGGTTAGATTCAGAAATCGCCGTTTTTGTAGATATATAAGCACGCACAAACGCTCAGACAAACAGACAAAAATTCAAGCAACTAATGTTTTTAGTTCTTTTACGTTAATAAAGGCCTGTAATAGTAATTTTTTTCATGTATTCTTAATGTACAATAAGCGATCACCTAGAATTTTATTATATGTATAAATATATGTCATTTTGCACAGTAATTAAAGCGTGGAATACTTTAATCTATTATAATAAGTTCATTATTTATTTTAATTTTTAAATTTTATTTATTGACATATGTATGTTTTATAAACATTGCAGAAGAAACCCAATGCGTTTATTTACATACTACGGATTGAATGCATGTATTTGCTGGCAGTTTTGTGAAAAACAGGTTTGGAAAAAAATAAGTCCAAGTAGGACTCTAAACCTGTACCCCATTAAATAAGGTGAAGGCGGGAATCAAAGGTGTCAGTATGACAAAGAACAGTTTGCGTCTGTGAGAATGAATGTAATTATCAGAAATATACAATGGCATTAGTTCTAACAGGGAAGGGTTAAAAAGGGTTTGTCTCTTATTAATTGAAAAAAATATTTTCACAAATATTGTACATCTCACTTCGAGGGAATGGTATTCCTTGTGCAGAAAAGCGTGGTCGACTGTCCTAGTCTGATGATGATATCGCAGTGATAGGTAATCGTGACATTCAATGTTAAGTAGGCTATTTGCTGTAGCAGCACCACGTCATTTGACACCATTTACATACACATTTATTGCTGACAACCGTTGCTGCTGTTGTAATGATTAGTGGTACATAATATCCATCAAAGTGATTATTGACTTGTGATAGCAGAATAATATAATAGTGATATTACTATATTTGATCCTTGGGGGAGGCCTATGCCCAACAGTGGGCGTTGTCCACTTGAAATGATGATGATGATGATAATTATATTTTGTTTTCATCTAGAACATAAATATAATGTGACGAACTTTAAATGAGAAATAGAAAGTGGTTGAAAATTAACTTTTCATTTCTCTTAAGACGATTAGATTATAATTGAAATAAATTTTTAATCGATGAATTAATTAACGACAGGGTTAAGATTTAATTATTTATTTACACTTGGAATAGATTTAATTAATGCGTAAATATAAATATTTAAATCAAAAGTAACTAAACAAGTTAGTTTTTACATATTTTTGTCCTTATATTAGGTATCAATTATTATGTTTCTCTTCAGTGGTAAAGCCATTACTTTTGTAATATGTGCATGGTATTTAGTATTGAAGTGGGCCCTTTCTCATGCATTTTTCGCGTATTTTCTTGCTGTATTCCTCCGTGTTCCTAGCGTCTGCAAAATCGCTACATAACTTTGTTATTTATAGGGTGTACAAAAAAATAGCTGTATAATAAATTTAATTTGGTATTGATTTTGGCATATCGTTAGTCGGATGAGCTTAGTTTCTAACGTACCGGTTTGTTGGTCAACGGGTTCCGGGAGTTATTCCGTTATTTATTGTTTCCGGGACTTGGTCTCTCATAATATCTACAACAAATATTTTAACAAAAAAATCGATATCGACTTCTAACTGAAATTTTAAAAATCGAACCCAAAGAGGGGTTAAGGTGAAAAAATGTTATCACCATATTTTTACGGTGAACGGTGGTACTGTTTTTGCAGTTTTAAATGGGACCAACCGAGAAGTATCCCCTCTTAAACAAAGAATGTTTCCAAATCGGTTAATAAATAACGGAATTCTGAGGTAATAACAAACAAAATGAATACGATTAAAAATGTGATACACAAGTAATTTTATGCGTGGATGTGACAGTTTATTATTAAATTAGATGTTGTTTGTATTACGATATTCAGTCAAATTAGCACGCGGCTCATCAACCGACGGTAAGAGAGCTTTGAGACGAATTTTTCACGAACAGTCCGACTAAGTTCGCTTACAAGTCAACGTTTGCATGCTTTGAAGGAACGAACTTGAATCACCACTCACTACACCTTGCAGTCACAGTTACACGGCCATTAGCCGTTAGCATTATGTCATATCTGAATCATCGGAGCTATATTTATGTAGCTGGATCCATTTTGCATGCATTAATCAGCACCTACGATTATCCGGTGTTTATAGTAATACGACTGTTGTGATCAAGGCTAAGTTTCCTTTATTTGATTTACATTTGTGATTTTAGTAATTTACGGTGTTTGGATTACCTTTTAAAATGTAGCATTTATACGCGACGTTAAAAATTCGTCGTATGGATATGTAAAAGAAAACTGAGGTCACTGATCTGGCTTCATATATATTCAATCAATTCAAATGTCAAAACTTCTTATGCCACCTTTGCTTTTGACTTGGTGTACCGATTGCTATCTAACGATAACATCATTCAGCGGCTTAAATTCACTTTAAACCAGGAATATACTCAAGAAATACTGCCTTTAGCAACTGCTAAAGGCATAGTCACCCACAGCACCAGAAGATGCTTTAATATATATATCATATTCAGATTGACACAAATCACAGCATAACAATAGTTGTAGTTTTAAAGTATTGTAAATCCCTACTGCCACATGGTTATCTATTTAGAAATTCTAAAAAAAATACTATTTGAAATCTGGTCCAGACTTACTATTTCTATGGATCTGGATGAAATATATAACTGAAAAAGTGCTAGTCTTCACTACCACCTTCACGATTTGAGATAAATAAATTTGACCATGTAAAACAATAATGCATCGAATTCTCTAAAGAAATATCTCTCTTCGATCCAAAAGACTGTTAAAATTTAGGTTAGTCCCAATGTGATGTTACGTACATTACGTGCGTGTATTATTTTGTACTTCCGCAAAATAAATCTCATTTTCATAATAGAGTTAAATCATTTACTATTTGGACATTTAAAATCTACACTGATCATTTCTTTTTTAATAAGTGAAAAGGGGTTATGTCGCCTTACAAGGCCGAATTTTTTAATTTTTTTTTATATTAACATATCCATAATAATAAGATTACACTTTGTGAAGTGCAACGATAGCGAGTTATAAGTAAACCATAAAATATATATAACTCCATACCGCCACTTATTTCGTGCTAGTGTAGTATTTTGGCGTAATGATTAGGCCGCCTCAATCACCAGAAGAAACACGCGCCCTGCAGCAGGTCGAAATTTGTTTGAAGACATCGCAATCAAAATATCAATTTAACATCGATTGTTCGTTTACATTTCGAAAAAATTGACATTTCCCCAACCAGATTTTCATCCCAAAGATATTTTTTTATGAATTTCATTCAAAAGTTTCCTATAATAGATCTAAAGGTATACAATAAATATGAATAAAGTAACTCAAAATATAAGGAACGGAATCTTCCTGTTCTGCGAATACGCTGTGATTGGAATCATCTCAAGGTATAAAGGGCTTTATAAAAAATTCGGGAAAGTAAACATTGGCAAATTGTTCTAAATATTAAATTCTTTTAAGGTATTTTGGTCGAAAGAGCAAAAATTTGGAAACAGTGTGCTGTATTGTTTCGCTATCGACCACCAATGCTTGTATGACGCACTCAAAATTAAATGAAACTAAAGAAAAAAACATACATGCTGTATTTCTAAGGTATTTACAATTTGAAACGTTGCTAACTTCATTTTTTGTATATTTTCCAATTCCTTTACTATTTACTATTAATGCACAGACAGAAACAATTTATAGGAAAATTAAACAAAAGGTAACAATGTGCAAGGGTACTACTTATTTCTTTTAGAAATCTCTTCCAGTACACCCGCAAGAGGAAACGACAAGACAAATAAGCAATATATATATATATATATATATATATATATATTATTGCTTATAAGACAAATACATACTAATACATATATGAAGTACATAAATACAATACCCTACAATAACACACACATTTATATGTGTGTGTGTGTGTGTAATATTATACAAATAGAGAGATATAGTATTTTTAATAAGATGTTTTATATTTGATATACAATTGTTTTGAAAAGTCTAAAACGTACCATGTCTTCGTTAGAGTAAACATGATACATTTATGGTAACGCGCTCTAATTCAATTGCGTCAACTACAAATTTTGTGACATAAAGTGTCTCACACGAGACTACTTTAATTTTAACTTTCATTAATGTACAATTGTTACAATAAGGTACGAGTGCAATACTACGTAAAAAAATTTCGTTTCATACAAAATTGTAACTTTTTATGTGACAAAACTCGTATTTGATTAGTGCAATATTTGATTTAGAAACGGTGTATTAAAAATTTGAGTTGCAACAAATTAACCTTTCAATGAAATCCCTCCCCGCTAGCATGAAATGAAGTCAGCAATCTTTCTAGATTACTATATACATATTTTGATTTTAAATCTGTTACTAAAATTTAGTTGTAATAAAATCGCTACCTCAAAGGAAAAATTACTCATTAAAGTCAAGCGTGATTTGTGACTTATCTTAGAAATACAAAACTTGCTTTCAATCAATTTTGAGCATCAAGATATAGTTATAAGTTCCAGAATTGCTTGTATGTTCGGATTCTTCTAAAAATTTTTGCGTCAGCTTTATTGTTTCATAAGATTTTAAAATAACTCGTAGGTATTATTACAATGATTCATCACATTTAGATAGGAAATTATAGTGATAATTTTAAATGCATTTACTAATGCAAATGCAAATGCTTTTAAATAATAATAAATAAATTAACAATTTTTACAATAACATTTGTTCAAGCGTGTCATGAGATGAAAAACGTTGCGATTTTTGTAACGAAAAAAAGTTACATTGAGCCGTTACATTACAATAGTATCTAATATTTCCTTAAGCGAAGAATGTATGAAAGTTTATGTATGTATTCATTAGGAGGTATATATTTTTCTCCTTACACTGGATTTCTTGTTGAACTCAACAACCTGGTTGGGTTATGGGGAGTTTTGTAAATTTTTCATGTTAACTCCATACACCTTAATTTTCCCGCCGAGTAATTCTATTAATAAAGATATGGCCCTAGACTAATGGATTCTTAATTATTTAATTGAATCAAATATAAATGCACAATAAGTATATCGTGGGCAGCCGTATTTTGAGTACAAATACCTACCTACTGATAATTTACATAATCCTATACTGAGCGTTGAAGTGCTTAATAATACTTAATAAATAAGTAAATACTTGACAACAATCCCACCTAATAGTAAGCGGTGACGAAGTCTAAAATGTTGAACGCATAAACTTATAAAAGCCTATTCGTTCTCCTCTTAAAGACTCCCACGTCATACGTAGTAGGGAACACCGACGCGGGCAATCTGTTCCAGTCCTTTGCATTATTTATTAATATAGACGGAGTGCTGTTTCTGTCAGTTTGTGTGTATGCGGAAGGTAATCTTCGGAAGTACGGCACCTTTTTGCAAAATACCAGTTGAATTGGATGGACATGGGCTTTATATTATGTATGTTATATAATTAATTGGTAAACCCGAAAGTCAGATCGAACAGTTATCAACAAGTTTTACAACAAGAATTAATTAAATATTAGAGCTACTTCCAATCCATGTGACCATAAAAGTCCTACCGTTTATCAATAATTAAATTAATATTTAATCCGGAATATTGACATTATAATACACATGAATAAATTGATGCACAACAATGAATCTGTAACTTTGACCTCTTACAACGCAAATCATAGCATGACTCATTCAATTGATATCAACGTCCTTTAGACAAGTCGGTCAACATGCTAACTAATAATAGTCGTGAGAACCGAGTCCTTTTAACATGATTAATTGTTTATTTAGTAAATCATAATAGAGTGATTAATTTACGAATGGTCAATCACTCCCACCCCGGTATTAGGATTCCCTGTGTCACGGTTGACATGGACATTCACTATTAAGTCATCACAAACTCCCTTAACCCGGGAACAAACATTTATCTGTCATATAATCGTCTGCTTTGGCCGGAAACAAAACCCGAAAATACTCGTTCGACTTGCAATCACTAGTTGCAATCACGTCTAGGAAATGTCCATGACCGACACTATTTATAACGAATTAAACATGTTATTTTTAAATTAATTCTAGTTATAAATAAATTTCGTGCCGTAGAAAGATTTCGTGGTTCAAAATATTAAATTTCTTCCAACGGCAGATTAATTACTCGCCACGCAGCTGATCCTGTGGACGAGGAACGAAGAGCAGTCGTCCATTCAAACAATTTAAAGGATCTTTTGATTTATGAAAACATTTCTGCAAGATAATATTTTAATGTTAACAAATCTTTGTTAATCCATGTTTGTTGTCGTTTGGTATATCCTTACCAAGGTATCACTTTAGGTAACTTTCAAAAGTGTTCATATGGTACTTTGTAAGTAATTAAACAAGTTTCTTGTTTGAGACCTCTAAAACTTCTCACAAGTTTTGGTGAAATATTTTAAGAGTACAAAGTTTAGGTTATTTTTAAACTCTTATTTCACTACATGATTCGGGAGCCAATTATGAAGTACTTAAGACTTCCTTTTTTGCTTTGTAGCGATGAAGTCTCTGTGCTTCAAATGTTCAAAGGCTGCGGTGACTTTGAACTCTTTAGGCTACATGCTTGTTGCTTTTAACTTTAGAATGTATGCATATCGTAATTAAGGTAACAGTAAGAATGATTAATAGATTCATGGATATCATCAATTGTCTTTACAGTAAGTGATTACAAATAAATACTAGAAACTGATGAATTGCATTGTTACATAGAGTCATTCGGGGTAACTGATCGCAGTGGGTAAGTGAGCGCACTGTCGATATCTCTGGAACGGATTACGGGGGTGGGGTGGTTCATTCGCGTGAAACAAGGACGCCGGACTGGCGAACTAGTAGCGACACGACACTAAGTCGCGTGACCTTGCGTTTAGTTTTTATTCGCAAATAATTAAATTTTATAATTTTATTGATAATTTTTGGCATTTTCGCAAACTTTGTCACGTCTAATTTTGTGATCCAGTATATGTAAGTAATATTTTGTTTGATAACGAGCGTATTCTTGCAGTTCTGTGAGAAGTTATTTTGAGGTTATGTTTAGTTCCCAAACTAGTATCAATTTTTAAACGTATTTTGGCTTCGCGGGGAAATTGTGCGCGGGTAAGTGTGCGCGTGCATACATTTACCCCCGTGGACAATAATTTAGAACGATGTAGAAAGTCTTAATTAATTCGCTAAGTATTTTTTTTATACTAATCTTGAAGATACTAATACATTTTTGTTTATATGTGGCAGGGTTGATCATCATGCCGCGAACATATATTAGGAAAAAACCTGAACTATAATAGCAACAGTGACAGAACAACAAATTGCTAAGGCTAAAGAGCATATCCGAAATAGAAAAAGTAAGAGAGCGGCTGAGCTACCATTGGTATTAGTAAATATTGTTTGCGCAAAGGATTTAAACTGGGTAAAGCTGCAGATTCAATGGGTCACTTTAAGCCAACATTCAATAAAGAACAAGAGGCAGAATTTGTAATTCATTGCAAGAAAATGGATGAAAGTTATTTCGGACTTACAATAAATGACTTAAGGCGCTTGGCGCACGAATATGCTACTGTGAATAAAATTGAAAATAGATTTGACAAATTGTCAAAAATGGCAGGGCGTGACTGGGTTGAATGTTTTTTAAAACGTCATCCTGAACTGATCATCCGACAATCTGCAGCGACCAGTCTGGCTCGAGCTATGGGATTTAATAAAGTCCAAGTTGAGCGATTTTACAAAAACTTGAAGGAGTTGTATGAGAAGTATAAATTTAAGCCAAGTCGCATTTATTATGTAGATGAGACAGGAATGAGCACCGTACCAAAGAAAACTCCAAAGATAGTAACTACAAAAGGAAAAAAGGTAGTGTCTAATTTTGTGTCTGCGGAGAGGAGCGTCACCGTGACAGCGATCTACTGCATGAGTGCTAACGGCCATAATATTCCACCAGCACTGATTTACCCTCGGAAAAGACCCCGCGACGATTTATGACTGATAATGAAGACTGAGTTAACAGTAAGAGCTTTGAGAAAAATGTTTGAAAAAAAATTGTTATCTTATTGATTTTGTGTTTATACTAAGAAATGCGTTTACTTACCCCGCATGCGTTTACTTACCCCACAAGGGTGCGCACGGTTACCCACAATAAGGGGCAAGTGAACGCATTCCGATTGTTTCTCTATAATTCGTTATTACAAAAAGAAATTCTTTAAATTTGTTTAATTTTCGGTTTTCATTTATAGATGAATTAATGCTCTATTTAAAGATATTTTTTTTATTTCTCTAGCGTTTATATTGAAAACACAGTAAGGTCTGAAAGGCAAAAGTGCGTACAGTTTCCCCGAATGACTCTAAAGCTAAAAAAATCTTATGAACTTATGAAATACTCATATCGCAATAATCCATAAACAAAGTATACAATTTACAAATATATTTGTACCGAGTGAATGTCTTTTAAGGGTAATATATATTTTACTTTTATTGCCAAAATTAATCTGTGACTCTACCAAGTGTCGGAAAGTCAGTATTAATGTCGGTAACGCGCATCCTTTACGGTCGGCAATACTTCGGTGATGCCTTTGTGTTACCTAAGGCTATGGGCGACAGTGATTACTTACCATCAGGTGACTCGTCTTCAAGCCCTTTTAACATGCCAAACTTAAGTACACGAAACGACAACCATATCAATAATATGTATAATATATGTATATAGTCCTCAATGCTTACCAAGTCATTAACAAAAAGTGAAACTAAAAGCACCCTGTAAATAAACCGTGACCTCAAACACATTCACACACATGAACAAAAGGACGAGTGTGTCGGCATCCTTTATCATTTCGTGCGCCGACATTCTGCGAAATTACACGACCAAAATTCGCCGAATCTCGTGCATATAATGCATAAAGCGACATACAATGCAGTGCACCACATGGAAGAGACAGAGAATGATTCTCGCAAAGCAAATACTGTCAAGTTCGAGATATGTCGAACATTCGAGTTCTATAGTAACTATAGAGACCATCATCAGGCAGAAAGTTAGCTTATAAAGACCCGGGATGTTATGAAGCTCCGTACCATAACCAAAGCTATATATACGTAATAAAAATATATCTGAAACCGTAACCCAATCGGATAAAAAAATTCGGATAATTTCAGATAGCCGCAGTCTAAATAAAATATGTTTTGACAGATTTTCGCCGGCCGAGCCGATACACTAGCCGCGTCGTTCTCATTTTAGACAGTTTTTATTATTTAATTTTTAAGGCTACTGTTTTATTCTGCGATTGTAATACTACATAATAACTAGAAATAAAGTCAAACTGTTACCTTGTAAATACATTTTTTTTTCCAAGTCGTAGATCATCTGATATCCGTAATGGAAATTATCTGAAACAATCGGATAATCCCAAAAAATTTCATATCCGTAACCATAACCGAAACCGGTAAAATATTATTTATATATCCGTATCCATATCCGAAATTTGAACTTATATAAACGGAAACATACAGTACGCGTATTAGAAACTGTACAATAAAACACAATAAATACATAGTTTTCATTAGTTGTAACTATATACATATAAGCAAAATTTTAAACAAATTGAATTTTGTTTATATTGATGAAAGCAAAATTAGTTTTTATTACACTCATTCATGCATATAGGACAGACTATAATGACACATAATAAAAAAAAAATTGTACAACAAAATATGATGCGATACTTAGGTCACTGGGTTGATTGTTAGGATTATTAATGTGTACTCGGGCGTATTTTTGAGACGCGTGCAATGCGAGAATCGGTCCCTAGTTGTGTGACATGCAATAACAATTAATATTGTCTTCCACGCTTCTTACAGACTAGGGTTGTCAGGCGTCCCTCCGCCTTAAGACGGACATGTTTGGCTTTTTCGGTTGATTCCGGCTATATTTACGTATCCGTTCCGACCTGTCCGGCTTTTGTTAAGCGTTTGGACTATATGATAGGACTAACGAACGCAGCGCCTGCAAGATCCATGTGATAGAAAGGTACAAGACGGGTTGTTAGTTATTATAGTTATTTAGTAACAAACCTGTGATTTCAAACTAAATAATGATTAAGAAGCAAGTTTAATAACAATTACTCGAAAGGTTTTTTTTTTATTTATTTAAATGATATAATGTTTAAAAACTTATTATCGCACCTTTAGAATGAAAGTGACTTAACTCAAAATTCCTGAATTTCCAGATTTTACTACAAATTTACTTAAAAAAGCCTACTCTAAAACCTCATGGTGAAAAAGAGCCTGAATTGTGAGTGAGAAAGGGAAAAAGGGAAAACCTCATATATCTCTCTCTAAATTTAAATTTACATTTAAATTTAAATTTACTCAAGACCATACATTTTTGAAAACTTTCTTCGTCTTTTCCCATAAATTGCAATTTTTGAGTTAAGTCCCTTTCATTCTAAGGGTGCGTTATGTCCGACGTTAAAAAGGTAAATTTGGGTTTCAAAAAAACAAATCCGGCTTCGGGCCAAAATGTGCAGCTTAATACAGCTATGGAATACTAGGTCCTGTCAACCCTGATCACAACCAAAACTGGTTTTGCATCGGAGTATAAAACCTTTCATTGGAAGTTCATGACAAAAAAAGTTTCTACAGTGAAAAGACAATTTCATTATGAAATGGGCTACTAGTTCTTTTTTGTAACATTCAACAAAATTCCGACAAACCTAAGAAATTTTACTAAATTAAAATTAACGCTTGTAACATAAGTACCTTTATTGGTACTAATATAGAATGTAATAAATGCCGCATTCATTATCGTAGCGGCTTTGCATTCCGGCACAAAAGGGCCGAAGAAGGAATAAAACGCTTTCACACATGCTTTGCCTAAATGGAGATGGCCCCCGAGCCATGTGACCTATTTAAGAACAAGACTCCATTAACAACACGCCGCTTAATTACACATTTTAAAACTTTCTTTGAAGTGGAATGCGAAATTATTGCTTTAACTGCTCGGTTTAGTTATTATTGTTTTTTTTTTGTACACGATCCTTTTGATGTAATTATCAAAGTAATAAGGGCTTATTCCACTTGATTTTACAATTATATAGTAGTAGCACTGGTTTCTTGTCACATAGACAGATAATTTGGATAAGCACGAAAAATCAGTTATAATAAATTTATTGGTTTTGCCATTTCAAAGATTTTAAAATAGATGGCAGAACAAATTTTTATCTTCAATGCATATATGCATAGAACAGATAAAAGAATAATACTAATTGTTTTTATCATCAATACCAAAATATTACATTATAGGTACAATTGAATAGGGGAGATACTGTAAATGTATATCCTTGTTAAATTTAATGATGATATTTAATACTTACTTTCTATCTTTATATATACCAATATCTGAACAAAAATGTTGTGTAATCTTAAAAACTCATAAGCCATATAAGCTTATTAAAGCTTTATCTCCAATTAAGGAGTGTAAATTAATAATTATTCACAATGATTCAATAAACTGTGAAAACAAACACAGGCCAATTAAAGTCTATTAAGTTGTTACGAAGTATTATGTTCATGAAGCTATTTCATGACATTTTTTATTTTAACCGTTGTGAAGTAATAAGTAAAGAACCACTAAAACATTTCAATTAAATTTAGCTTTAAATATTGGGACAGAGAATAGGATGAATGAATATTTAAACATGTTGAGATCAGTTAACAGATTGACCGTTAAAAGACATAACAGATTTGAGAGATGACTCATCTCTTTAATTAACAATAGCCCAGTTTGACTGACATGATAAATAAGACAGTGTAAACTTAGAACAACTTAGTCTCAGTATAGAACTTGCATGTGGTCGTAACTATTTCCATATTAATACAAAATCCGTCAAATCCAACTTAGATTCTCGTGGGATAGGATTATCCAGCATATATACATGAATAAGTTCCATTTCCTATGAATATTTAAAGAATTTTATGTTTTCCTTTGAACTATCGGTAGGTAGGTACCTAAGCAAAAAAAAAGGAATGAAGGGTCGTTCCTTTATTTTATCTATGGGACCTTGGGACTCATAGATAATCAAGGCATTGACATTGTCATATATTTTCTTTAATATTAAGTCAACGAAGTATATTTTGAAAATTATAAAAAAATGTATTTTTGTTTCAAATAATTCCATTTCAAACTTAAACCTCCAAATTGTTTATTTACTTGAATGATTTAAATCAGTTATTGAGTCAATGAATCGCTCACTCTGTTAGTATCTTAATGTAACTTGCTTTTTCTAGAGTGTTCTAATTAATTTTGAACATATAAATTAGTGTGGCAATATTATGCATAGTTATTTTTAGCCTACATAACAATTGTGTGATTTTCTGTATCTGTGGTTGGCATAATGTAAACGCCTCTGTTTTGTAAGCTCTCTTCGCTTTTTCTGTGCTCTCGCTGCTGCTTGCATAAACATTGAAATTTGTATTGAACCAGTGAAAAACAAATACAGTTAATTTTAATTGTCTCGCGTGTTTTCATATACATAGTGCATTAGGAGAAAATATAACGTAATAGACAAGATAGACAGAAGTAGTTTTTCATCGGATGTACGAATCTCTAAGGAATTCAATATCAAATCATCAGACTTCCCAAAATGTATATACACATTTGGTTATGTAAAGCTTTCTATTCTGATAGTTTTGGACAAATCAAGATTAGTTACGTTCTACGAGTACGTATGAGATATTTAAATCGTACCCACATTTGTACCGATCTCAAATGAAAGCGTCATTGTCATTTTGCTCTCGCAGCCCCTTTGTTCCCCGCTGTCGTTCCCAACTCGTACAGGAAATATTACGTCATTTGCGAATACCGTGTTGAATAATATACGAGTACGTTCGATCGCGGTTTTCAGAAGTGAGATTTTTTTGTGTCCCAACGTAAATAGAACTGTATATGTTCTTATAGTAGTAACACTTACGCTAATTGCAGTACTACCGCCTCACTTCACTGTAAGCCAAAACAATCAAAAATTTCTTTTATAAGTGTTACAGGTATTTAAATAGTTGCATTTACTAATATGGCTTACGTACACTCTAAGGTAAATAAATTTTGTGTCAGATGTGAAATGTTTATTTCTTTGAGTACAGATAATATATTTGAGATGATTATTCATCTATTTATCTATAACTAGGTGGTGCCTGGTGTGCTTCGCTTCACTTAAAAAATTTAGCATTTTTAATACGTAAATAAAAACGTGTTTTTATTTATTATGATTTTTGTTATTCTAAAACACTTGGGTATACAATATTGTTGGTTGTGTTTAGTATTTTTTTAGTGTTCTAGTGCTGCCACATGCATATATACAAAATTTCATATCAATCCGACATATGGTTCAAAAGAAGACAATCACTGCCATTGGCGCCACCAATCTAAAACATTTGAAATAACATAAAATAAAAATTTACATCGTGTGATTTTATTAAAAATATTAATGTACAAACTAAAATAGGTTTCAAACCCACAACCGGCCTACATATGAACTCGGCTTCATAAATAATGCCCGTAACGTTCAAAAACAATAAAACTGGATCGTAAACATCTATCATAATAACTCATAAGTGAAGCTCTCTATAAAGCGATGACTGCATCAAACAACTTAGCAACGTAACGTGACTTCAACTTAAAAGTGACACACAACACGAGTATCTAAATACCTCATTGAAGCCTAGAGTGTTCTGCACAGAGTATGATGTGAAAGAAATTTATTTTACATAAGTTAATGCTTGACAACAATCCCACCTGATGTTAACTATTATGAAGTCTTAAATGTTCAACGCACTAACTTACAAAAGCCTATTCACTCTCCTCTTGAAGACTCGCTATCATGTCAATTGCCAATTGGTTATATGCCAATATAAGTGTCGAAAGTTGTTAACCCGTTCGAAAGCATACGAAGTGGCTTAACCACTCCTTAAAGCAATCGGGACCGGTGAGATAACATGACGTCTTAAACACGGAAGCATTCAAGATATTTTACCAGTAAAGTATACCTATCGAACTATCGATTTCGCCCCAAGAGTGCATTTGTCGGCCGAAATTATGAGGACATAAGCGAGTCACATCTACGTGAAACCGTAAAACTGGCAACACTGAATGTAATGAAGCTCTTTTTATTTTTGGGTTTACTTTGTGTGATTTCTTATTTTTTGTTAATTTTGGGTAAATTGAAAAAATATTGATGTTTACATTTTTTTTTAATAACGTCTATCCTCCATCACCCCTTCGTCACAGCTCACAGACGGAATTAGCGTGGCTCTAGAATTTCGAATTGCACACTAGTCCAATAGTTAACCGACTTTTGTCATTACCACATAAAATTAAATGTAGATGTATGTAGGAATATTTTCATTTCCTACTATCTCTTACAATTAAGATTATACCGTTTCAGTATAGATTTTCATGTGAGCAGCGGGTGTTTACACACACAGCTATTTTAATTTCCATGTGCGGAAAAAAGAGGAATTGCTCAATTTTCTCATACTGTCTTTAATATCTTTATAACTGTGAATTTTATATATATATTTTATAGATGTGCATACCAAGGATTTCATAAAGATATCTTTAATTGCATTTAGTTACGTCACACGGCTCACTACACAAGTTTTATCAATTTTCTAAAACACCCCAGAGTAAATAATCAACATTAAAATTCATTAATATTTACTATACATATTCATTCGCAATTGGGTCCACCCTGTCTCTATTTGTGTATTCAAGTTTATCCGTCAAGTATACGCGAATAAATCTGAGGTAACAGAGGGACAGACACACAGACACGGGAGTTACTTTATCAAGCTTTCAATTTTCCATCGGATAAATAGTATCCAAGAATAACATAATTATGATATGCCCGTGAGTTTACAGCGCTAGTTCCTTTGAAATATTCGATAGCTGGTTGTTACAAATTCTCAAAAAGATTCAGTTTGACGATCATTCAACACGTCAAACAACTACTCGTAACAACACACGAAAAAATGTAGCAAACAAAAAAAAATCTGGTTCTTTACGGTTTTTTGCTTATGAGTTATATAAAAGTGTTTATTTTCAATATATTGTTACAGTTATTCTAAATTTAATAGTCCACCCTCGCTTCGCTGTAGAAAATTCATCGGGTACAGATCCATTTCCTGAGAAGAAAAGTAGATTACATGATCTGATTATGTAAGTTCGAAATATGCCAAGAGTCATATTAATCTATCAAGTGGTTAATGTGTTATACGTGTTCTTCTAAATAACGGAAACAAATATTATAAATTAGTATGTTTAGGTCTCTATATTGATAACAAACTATATGAAAGATCAACATGTTTGACCCTGTAATGATTATATTATGAGAATAAATTTCAAACAGACTGATAATGTTTAAATATTTTTCGCTAACTCCAGTTATGTATGTATGAGTAGTTCAGCTGTATTTCCATTTCGTTATATTTGAGGAATAAGTAAAATTAATAAGTATCCCGTGACAAAAAGTTGTATTAACTGTAACGCCCTAAATCTAAATTACCTTTAAAAAGCTGACGTTGGCTATGATGCATTTTATTAAACCCTTTGTTATGTCAACGATCCGACCGTCGAATGTAGTGCTTTCGAGTGAAATAATTTAAAATACTCATCATGAAACTTCACGAAATCATACGAAATAATTTATATTTTCCATGCCGATAGGATAAAAGCAACAAATCGTGCCACTTTGCAGTGTAATGCAATTGTTACGACACGACTCAAAAAGCTTTAACAGTAAGTCAATAAGTAGCACGTCATAAATCGTTAAAAAATAAATATTGCATCAGTCAGGCAAATCTGGCGTTGTAGGCGTCGAGAACCCCACATACTAATGATCGCTAGCTGTATTGTGTAACGCAGTCACCAATTTCAATAATAAGCACGTACGAAGTCTCGTAAATGAAGATGACGTAATCTTTGCCCTACAGTTTTACGAGTGCTGCCCGAAACAGGTTACCGGGATGAAGCTCGTAAAGTTTTCTCCTTGGACCAGTGGACAGGAGGAAGCGGGACATTTACCAGACCACAATAACTTCAATATATAACGTTTACATTTTTGACATGATTTACGTATTGCAACATTTGTGCTGTATTAGAGCGCCCTAGACCCCAATCCTATGCTGACAGAACAGGGTTTCGTAAAAGGCGACAGAAGCCAGCCTAATTGGGAGTAGGATTTCGCGTAACGATTACATATATTATCAAAATTAATATTATGTCATTAATATTATGACGGGTATTATTATCTTTCTGTGAAGCCTTAAGTGGATCATTTTTACGTAGTAAACGAGCATGTTGGTTTTCAAGATTATGAAAACGAAGCTGTTAATTATTCCTGCAGCATATCAAAATACAATAAAAATAATGGAACTCCTTGAATTTACTGAATGCCTAAGGGATTGCTTGCGTAAGAAAAGCAAATTCATTCATATTTAAAGTAGATATTTATATTGTTATTCACACCGACCAAGAGTACCAGCTCTATTTGGAAGTCAATTGGTAGTTGTGAATTCAATCAAAATTCTTAGGTTAATAAAAGAAACCAATTATTAATTCAACAAATACCTACTTCTATTTCTTCACTTGCACTGGACAGAAACTCTAACAATAGTCTTTTATAATCCTTATTTATTATTTACAAACACAATGAAATCCCTTGTTTGGAGTACAATATTTATATCATATAATTAACAAGCTGCCCTCAATTTGCTTCAGGTAAACTACACCTTAAAATAGCACTTGCATTGTTTTAGGTATTTCTCGGTCTATGAATTACAAATTAGATTTATAACTTTTTTAGTTATAGACGGATTGCAATGAAACAAACTTTAAGTATTAAGTGATACTTACTGTAATATATTAGTGAAAACCAGAACGAAATCGGTTGAGTCGTTTCCGAGATTAGCGCGAACAAACGCACAGACAAACAGACATAAATTCTAACAACTATTGTTTTGAGTTCCATTGCGTTAATAATAGTTTTTAAATGTATAAATTCCGAGAGGACATTAGTTTAAAATCATATATCATTAGATATAACGAGCATTAAAGTAAAAAAGGTCTTTGCTTAATATGAATCGAATCGAAAGGACATTGAATTGAAGAATTGAAAGTCAGTTTAATAAGAAAATCATTGCAATATTGCAGTATAGTTCCAGCGTTAAGAATTTAAAAATAAACTCGGTTTATACAAGAGCGAACGGAGGTTCCTTTGCGGAATTTATTTATATGTCATTATATAATGTAGGAACATATTTGTTGCTTTTTAAACTTCTCACGTGAATGAAGTTCAATACTAGAAATAACTACGAATATTGATGCTACACAGAGATCACCAATTTCAAATTGTATCTCAATAACCCTTGATATTGTAATACTAGCGAATTCCCTGATAAATTCCACCTCTTGAAATTACGAATGTCGATTGCAAATGCCGCGTTCTGTTATTGATTGCCATATTATGACCCGTATCGACATCTTCGCCTAGAATGATTCATGTTTTTACGAAATAATTTTTCCAAAGCGTTGGGTAATATACTATTTATTCACATACATGTTTATTTATTCCCATCTGTAACTAATATTATTTGCACAGGTCCCTGACATGTTTTTATTCAATTCATTGTCGTCGAGTATTTCAGTGGTAGTTTCTCATTTATATTCAAAAATACATTTTTTAGGGCAAGAAATATGTTTTTCTGTTGATGGTTTATCGTCACACAAAATCAAAGAAATATTTCGTCTTATTTTGAACGTTATTTTATTCTATAGACAAAATATTTGATTTTTTCAAAAAAATTCAAATGACTATACAATTCAAGGCAGAGATTCAGAGATACTTTAATTTATTAAAAGGAATGATTCTCTTCATTTTCATTTATCAAAACGTAAAACATCAAAATAAGATACATACAATTTTATGACAGTTGTAACAAATTCCTACAGTCAAAGGTAAAAAAAGGCTTATGAAACTTTAGATATTCATAATAAATGGATAACCATATCGACGGGTGAAAGGCTATTTGGTTTAATAATAATTATATATGTATATATATGTCGGCAAATCTAGGAGTTTTGGCAGCATTGTCGAACATAGCGTAGGCGTATTATCGTTTAACACTTTTAATTAATTGTTAACAAACACTTCACACCGGGCAAACGAAACAAGTAACAGTTCCTAGTGCGGAGGAACCGATCTCTTCGACCGCAGAATGTAAACTGTGGCTCCATCCGGCATCACTCCACTAGCTAGGCTCTGTTGTAGGACGATGTTAGCTGAGTATCGACGTCATCGCGGCGGTGCTGCCATCACTCGGATATCGTGTCGGGTTTTGTTTCACGTCTATACTTATGACCATCTCCAACATATATAACTCATTATCGCATTATATTATATATATCAGCTAATTTTTCTGCGTCGAATAACTAGGATTTGTTCAAACTGGAGCACGTTTCTGGCGTTTGGAACAATACACTTTACAGCTCTTTCAGCTGCATCTATTTTGCACTCATTATGGTACTTAAACCAAGTAGACATTTTGTTTGAAATATTTTGCTGAAATAATAATAATTGCAATATAGTGATTAACTATAATTAATATCAATGTAGGAATACATTGAGACTGATTCTAATTTGACTATGAATATTATACTGAATAAATGCTTTAATTAATTTAGTGTTATGTGTATTATACATAACATTTTCCATATTACATATCGTATAAGTAATTTAGCCTACACGTTATTTTAATCTCAATTGGCAGTTGAGAAAAATAGCTTGCTACTATTATTATTAATTTTGAGCTACATTACATCAGCTTTTTGGCTTACTCTGAAAATGTACTGGACAATAGCTGAAATATTTTTCCTGTAGCTAATTGTAGCTATGAAGTCACTTATATGCTTTTTCCTTACTCCAAAAAATAGGGACATTAAGGCAATTTATCTTAAACGACAATTATCATTGTAAATATAGGTCGATTTTACTTGGTATAAGCATCAACAACTCTACGTTTTCAAATAAATTTGACTAACGCTTACCACATTCAAGTAGATTAAGTAGTTGTTTTGTTATGAACTTTTTTTCCAAAAATTTTAAAACTTTAATGGCTGTACTGTAAAGTTTCATAAAATGTCGCTTAAACCAAATAGACATTCACCCCTCGATATAATATCTTTTCATTGTAAATATACACACGATTATCCTCTAGTTAACTTAGTTTGTAAAAAGCCAGAATGGTGCGAACATAGCAATTTCTGTATTCGTGTGGTAAACTCCGAGAAATATAAAAGAAAAGAAGGACTAGGAATGTAATTCAGTTTAATTAGAAGACTTTGCAACACGAGGGTCTTTGTGGATTCGATTTCCAACTAGACCAAATGCTTATGTGACAAAGACTGTTACTAGCTCAGGGAAGCTTAATTCTCATTTGGGATCTACGAGCTTCGTTCAGCACTGGAATAAATGAGTTGGTAATTTAACCTGGTCCGTAAAAACTGTAATTGTACAACATAATTTGGACTCGATAAACGAGCGATTAAAACATTATTAATGTGCTACATAAGTTCTATTTATATAACAATAAAGACGCATATTACATGCTTACTCAAACATAGCTCATGTTACTGAGAAAAGGGAACAATGGCGAACTTCTAGAAAAATATGTTAGTTCTGATACGAGATGACATCAATAAATGATTCATACATTTGTTTGTGTCAACCACGTAGTTTAAATTTAACTTGCATTACGTTACACATTCCCCGAAACAGGGTTATGGTTATTTATTAGCGGAGAGTTAACTCGAACGTCTCGTGAGTTGACGACGGGTTAATAAAATTTTACATTGTGTAATCGTTAGCCATATTTTGTTTTATGTCGTTGTTTGATAGCGGCGTAGCGACCCTAAATTTGTACAGTGATTGTAAATAAGCAACCCTATTTTAATTACCATAGTATTTGTAAATAACTTCACTGTCATTCATTCTGTAAAACATTTTCATCGTATTTGGAGTTCCCTTTACCATTTTACCTCATCAACAGCCACTCACTCCCACTGCGGTGATGTCGCAAGTACATATTTCCTAGAGTATGTTTTAAATGTTGTGTTCCCAAAAAGTATTAATCATATTAAAATGATTAGTAAAACAGATTTTTTTAACGTTAAAAAATTACATATTTTAATTTGGTACATATTCATTTGGTATGTAATGAAATGTAACAATGCTTGGTAATCATCATATTGGTATACTCATATTTAAGATAGATAAGAGGCAATAAATTTTATTCTAAATTACCTATAACTGATTTAATAATTACAAGATATTCTTTATATTATTATTAAATTAAAGTTAATTTGAATTAACGAAATTAAATGATTTATAAATATTACAATGACTTAGCCTGTACGCATAATACATATAATTTATTTTAGTTTTAATTGTGATTAATTTGCAAGATATTCCTTGTACTATTAACAAGTTATAATTGAACCAAATTCAGAGAAACATCGTAAGTTTAAATACCTTATGATATCAATCAAAAATAAATCTTGTACTGAACAGTCACAACACATCTGCCGTAGAGAGGGAAGTCTAAGCTACCATATAAATCTGTTGAGATTTTCGTGTATGTCTCGAGATAACTTAAAAATGTCTCGATTGACCCAAATGAAAATTGGTATATAGTGAAAACACATGATTGCGCAGATGATAGGCTAAATAACTTCTATCTATCTATATAAATCTGTATCATCTCTCTGTCTGTACATTATATTTTATTTAGAAATTTCATGATAAATATCCGTTTTATGACCCACTGACATCAATTTTACTATTTAGAATTTTTTTGTCTGTATGTCTATATGATCGACTATAACACAAATACGACTTGACCGATCTTCGTGAAAATGGATACGTAATGAGAACACGTGATTGTGCAGGTGATACACTACGTACATTGTCCATTAACCTAATAATGTCTAATAAAGGTGAAAAATAATAAATAATGATGTATACGCAATTCATAGCCCAACCCGAACGAAGGCGGACGAGGCCGCTAGTCCTTACATAAATTACAGTTAAACCATAGGAGACATTACGTCCAACGTTATTTGAATTGGTCGGGTCGAGAACGTGCACCTTGCGCATGTTATTCAACAGCTAAAAGCAACTGCAATATTATACGTCACATCAAATACAGATGTATTGTCATTTAAAAATTCAAAGGTAGAACACCCTTAACTCACATTATCAAAACAGTCGGCATCAGTAGTCCCTAATGAATTAATCATATTTTAGTCTAAATCATAAATATCCTATTCTTATTGAGATAATAAATATTCTATAGCTGAACGTACAGTTAAAACAAATTTCACTGTTACAATGGTAGAACAAATCTTGACAGAACTGAAGCAACTTCTTGCAAGTCAATATGTTCGTTTTGATATAAATCATGATCAATAGAACAGAAATAAAAGTAATCCTTATTGGTATTCAGGAGAATATGATCAGTCTTTTAAATCAACTATACTGTGATGTGGGTTCGTGACATCGATAGATGATCGTTTGCTCATATTCTGATATATGCCGAACAACCAGCATTAGGTGATTTAAAATAGGAAATGCATTACCTTTCATTGACATAATCTTCGACGACCCCAGTAACCAAGTTATCTGCACCTTTGTCGATTCGACTACGAGAAGCATTTTTGTGACAGGTTAAACTTTATTCACTGAGAAATTATAATATGAATTTGGACACGTTAGCTTTTATGTCTTATTCTTTTTAATTGATATAAAATTGATGTCGGTAAACTAAATAAACCAGAAATCTATTGATGTTAACTTCATCAAATACATCACTGCATAATATAATGACAGTGTAATAGAAAACTCTCTTTGAAATCGTTACTAAAACAGTTCAATTTGGACATATCTCGTAACAGTTCGCACCCGCTGTTCAATTTACGAGTCCAATAAAAACGTCCAGTAAAGACAACATTTATTGCCCATAGGCTATTGGAGGACTACCTTGCAAGCTATTTGTTTGAATTAATAGTAATGTTCGTATAAAAACCACAAAATATTTTTGGAAAATACAACTCTACATTTCTCAAGAACATTTATGACACACTCCTAGCCCTGAATAGAGAAAAAAACGATTCGTTTTTTTTTAATATATTACATTACTTCCACATTCATATAAAACGTGTTCCTCAAACCTAATTTGTATCCTAATTCAAAATCATTTATTCAGTTAGTTATTTGGGGCGTATTGGGGCGGCTTAGAATACTCCCCCCAATCTCATGCTGGCAGAACAGGGTGTTGTAAGAGGCGACAGAAGACAGCCTGCTTGGTGGTAGGGCTTCGCGTAAGGACTATATTATTAGTATAATTATTAAGTCATTAATATTATTACTGGTATTAGTATCTTTCCGTGAACCCTGCCTGGCTAGCTACCACCGTCCTGCTTGTGTCAGCCGCCAAACGACTCGTCGTGTTCCGGCTGGGGGCTTGAGAGCCAGTACTTGCTTTCTAACATTCTTCTCATTTCCTGGCCGACAACGCATCACTGATACCTTTGGTCTTGCTGATGTCCATGGGCGACGGGGACCACTTACCATCAGGTGGCTCGTCTGCTCGTTTGTCGGCTATTAACATAAAAAAAACCACTACATATAAGTTTATATTTCGTCTAGGTACTGTTTTAATAAAGTAAGTAACTTATTTATAATTTATTGACCCTTAAAACAAGTGGTACAAAAGTCAGACATTCCCTATCAGTTGCCCTTAGGGATGTGCAAAATGTGGATATAATGAAACAGAGCATAATTGAAATAAAATCAGTATATAATTACAAAAAGAATCCTAAACTACGAGCAATTATATAACAGGAATAATACAAGTTTATTATTTTATCAAAATAGTAATTTATTTCACGTAACACCTTCTTTCCAAACATTATTTCACAAACAAGTCACCAAACACTCAAACCAAACTGACTGAAAAATTCTCAAATAAAACATCTGCATAAAAAGCTCCAAAAAGCAAGAAAAATATCTTGAATTCGTGCAGTGCTATTATACTCGAGTTGATTTAAACCTCTGAGGCAACGCTGCCAAGTAAAAAGGCTTCAGCTGCCAAAATAAAAGATGAAGAGTGACGCGCTCCTGCTTAAGGACAATGCAATAAATTTTATTTCGAAATTCAAAGGACACGATCATATTTCAGAGTAAATCTAAAATATACTTATAAATTAATTGTTTTGTACTTTTTGTTTTGAAAAGACGTCAAACAACTTATAAATCCTTCGGAATTCTGAAAGTTCCTATAAATAGTTGGTTTAATATGCTCTTGCGGCTTAATTTTACGAGAGTACATTTTATTACAGCATCGCTATAAGTACTTATAGGGGTTACTCTTTATAACTTAAAAGGATGCCGAATATAACAACAGGGTAGGGCTTTTACAGTAAGTAGCCACCTCACCTTTGATTACCATTAAAAGCATCTCGTTAAAAGTTTGAAACGTCGTCACTGAATCGGTAAGACAGTAGTGCCCTGTAAAATCTATGTAAGCGTAGATCAAAATTGTGTGTTGGAAGTTATTTATTTATTTCAGAGCAAAAAATGTTTTTATTTCACTTCATGTACGTGTAAGTACGGCATTATGTGTCCTGCTCTCTTTTAGTGCGGGGTATGTGAAACTCGTGAAATACCCACTAAACCCTTTCTACCCTCTTTCGGGTTTTCTACCCTCATCGTCAACATTGCCATCCCGACGGCGTATTTGGTCCGTTTTAGAAATATCCTCTTTGTTTGCTCCACAGTATGCTACATAATTGCTTCACGGAAGGAGACTAATGTAGTCCAGCACACATCGCTGCCGAGCATAACATGCAAGACGCTCGGTAAATAGAGAACATTACCCACAATCACCATCACTGTGGCCATGAGAACCCCAAGTGAGTGTATTGCGCTTATCGAACGGTTTGTAGCACTCATAGCAAACCGGGAAAATGTATCTTTGCGCTATTTTAAACAAGTCCTTTCCAGCATCAGCCGGAACTTAATCTTCCCATGCTGCCATGATACTGAACAGCCGAGGTGCGGCTGAATACTATCTTCTAATACTACCTGTCTCTCGCTTACGGTTAGATCAAAGTATCTTGGGTAAAAGATCTAAATCTTAAAATCTCTTTCATTCTAGACCTACTTAAAAAAATAAGTAACAATCTGAACATTTTTAATTCATATTTAAAAATAATAAAAAAAAATGCAATAATACTGAGATACGATAAGATAACAAATTATAATATACGAGTATATAGATAATTGAATGTTCTACAAGAATTTATAAGAGTATATTTTTTTCTTCCGTGTCATCAAAATAGCATCGAAAATTTTAATTTTAATTTTCATTATAGTTTTTATAAATTTCAGTATATTAATCCTTAATTTTATTTAGTTGGATCCGTCGATTGGTCGCCGAGAACAGAAAAGAAATGATCAAGAAAAATAATTCAAACGAAACCAAAAATTTGTTACTTTTGTTTGTTGTTGTTTGTTTGTTATTTTTTAGTTGTAGAGTGTTAATAACGTTTGGACGCGATATTTTGCAGGTTGTTTCCAGTCAAAGAGTAACAGAGGTTACATTTTCTTCCGGAAAATTGTACGTTTCCTATGAGACAAATTATCTTTTTCTAATTTTTACTTAAAAACTTGTTTTTTTTTACGTTCACAAATAGTCATCGATCCCGAAATAATTATTAATTATTTTTATCAGGCGTTTCAAAAATTTGTCGGTCCTGATGTCATACGTCTAAATTTTTCTCGCAAATCAGTCTATTTATTGCTATAAACCGTATTAAAATCCGCGCTATAGTTAAAGAGATTATTAGGATCTGTAATAATAGTGAAAATCAATTTTCAAAACCAAACACTTGATCGGTGTGCAAACCCAAACGTCCCAAGCTTATGTTATCTGACCTTTGTAATTTTATTGACGTATAAGCATTTGAAGATTTATATAAAGTAAAAAAAAATAAATTATAGTATGTTATGGTATAGTATAGAACGGTATTACACAAAAACTAATAAAAAACACAAACCCACCCTCATTTTCAATAGCGGGAAATAAATATTCTTAAAAGTACAAAAAAAATTTCGTAGAAAGTACTAAAATCCCATGCTGATGCTTGCGATATGTTTAAATTATTTAAACACTAAAAATTATATAATTAATTTAAAGTACCCTCATATTAATTTATTTATTATGACTCTAAAAAACTAGATCAAGATTAATATGTATTGCGACAAAATTCCTTTTAAAATATGTAAACATGTTATGCAAATTTCAGGCATAAAGTCGTGGTTCAATCAACCCATGCATAATCAGCACGCTTTTCGTGCCTTCTATCATACTTGAAAATCTTGTAACAACATCTATGAAAGAGATTGACTGAGGCGCTCGCTATTCAAATGTTGACATCCGAAGGCAGATAAGATGCTGTGACACATTTTCAGTTTTATTAATTTAAGCAAGGCATTGGTGATCACGCGATTTACTATATCAGTGTTAATTAAAATGTTGTATAATTGTCAATTAATGCATTAAGTTTTATTATGCTGAGATGAATATTTATATTTCTTTTGTATAATAATAAAGCAGTTCTTCATGCTGGTTTGCTTAGCCCAATGGTTAACTGGTAGCGAATGCATTAAGCATTAAGCTTGCCATTTGTACCATGATTATATTCTTTGGTCAATAAAGGTTAAATTTATGACAGAACTATACATAACGGTTAATTATAAGACCATTCAATGAACTTCGGAAAAATAAAATTGTATTAAAAAAAAGTCAAAACAAACTCAACAAAATATACGGTGCAGTTCAACTTAGTGATGATAAGTTCTCCACCAGTTGATAAGTGAGTAGTAAGTGGTCACCACCGGTTACGAACATCTGCATTACCGCTTTGAAGAAGAAAAGAATAATCGTCATTTATGTGTACTAAAAAATGTTTGCTTGGGATGCGTGGATCTACGCCAAGACTAACATTAAATTGTAAAATTTATTTTCTGAGATGAATAATAATAGCTTGCGTATAATAAAATGGTATGAAACTGCAAGTTTATTGTGTTTAACTATGACGCGTGCATACAACTATTTAAAGTCTATTTAAAGATGTGTGGGTTAACAATCTGATTCTGTTTAAATGGGTCTCGTTTAATAGCTTAATTCCACAAACGCCAAAATTTTAACCTACGCTAAGTATACAAGATGAATTACTCGCATAAATTCTTCATTTTGGATATTCAACTTTTAAAACAACACAATTACTTTCACCCTTGTTTTAATAGTCGTAACGCATACAAACGGGTCTGTTAAATCCATAACTCTCATGAAGTCAAACGAAATAAATGAGTAGCTATTTATAACAGTAAAATGCGTCAAACTAAGTGGAAAATTCCTTTTCACTGTTAAGTCCTCAGTTTTAAGAGGCAATAGTAAGCCTCTAGATTGTTGCGAACACAGGACTTGACCTAGATCCAGGAAAGGCTTGGGATTCAGCGGTTATCCGGATAGATGATATGAAGGATTAAAATGGAGAGTAAAATATGTTGAATGCGATAAAATTTCTCGGAAGAAAACAGATTTTCTAAACGAAACCGTTTATAGTTTTAAAACTGTTTTAGTTAAGAACAATTGTAAATTCGCTCTAGAAAATAATTTACGATTTCAAATTATTTGCAGTATCGATTTAGAAGCATCATCTAAAATAGTTAATTAAATTCAAGTAGTTCTAAGAGTCAACTGAGGTAGGAAGCATCGAAAACTATTTGAACTTCGTCCCTAATTGTATGTAATAATTTTATCTTAAAAATAATTGTTTTTAAATATACATTAAATATAAAAGATCGGCAATGAATTGGCTTTTCTTATGTGAATATGTAATGAACAGCGGGGCCATCATGACCTTATCGTGACATTTATGATGACCATGGGTATTCATCGTTTATCATGCATATTTGTAACATCAGAAATTTCACTAAAGCGTTGACGGTCAAAAAAATGCTAACACACTTGTCATTGCGCTCCTTTACAATCTAAACATGTCAAAATGTTTCACGGTTGATCTCAAAGATAATCTTGATGGGAAATTTGTTCACAATTTGTAAAGCCGTAGCTTGGTTAGCACAGCTAGTAGATTGAGGATATCACCAATATATTTCGGGTCAAGGTGCGATTCTCAGAAGGCAAGCCGTGTTCAGCAATATCAGTTACCTAGAAGTTAGTGACCGTATTTGCACACAGATCATGTACCGCGTTCGTTATTCGTACAGCCGATAGCACGTGCGCAACTCACCGGTCCCAATAGTAAAGCTCGTAAAGTCTGTTATTTACTCAGGAGCTTCTATGCCATGTTGATAGCATTGTATATCTAACTATCAATATAAATTTATAAGATAGTAACAAAGTTTTGTCTTTATATTCATGCTATTTAAATAGATTTGGTTAATGACTCCACATGACAAAAGGCATGTTGTTATTTTAACCTAAAAATGAATGCATTTGCTTTACTCTGTATGTCTAGTTATTAGGCAAAAATTACGCAATTTATTGACAATGACAATGTAATTAAAAATGCTTTTTAAGGTAAATCTTAACTGAGAGCCAGGAATTTCTAAGGTGTTTGGTGATTTCACCAGGTGATAAAATATTAATGCTTTAGGTTTGGCAACCAAATCTTGGCATCTACTCCAAAGAACTTTTAATCACTTCATATTTTTAGCAATAAGCGTTACAATCTATAATTGTCCCACAGCTGGGCTTGGGTTTCCTCTCACAATGATAGGAATTTGCCTGACACTACGCTGACTACGAGATTGACAGCAAATTTCACACAAATTTGAGAACATTATGGACCCTCAGGTATACAGGTTTCCTCACGATCTTTGCTTTTACCGAAGTAAGTGACATTAATTTGTAACACGCGAACTAGAGTCTCTCAGGAGACCGATATTTCAGCTGCTTTATCGTTGTTTTTTTTTTTTTATTTGAGCTTATCAGCATGATGTTTTATATCATCTACTTTTAAGTTAATATTTTAACTCTCTCAAACATTGGAACCCAAATAGTAAAAAAACATTTTCCAGTTTTTTATAAGGAGAGGTAGATTGGCAGGCGGGTAATTCTTACAGATTTGAAGTAACCGAACATTCTTTACACTTATTAGAAGTGATGAAAAATATTTTAAACATTAACATCGTCATCATCACCACTACAATGGCACACCACCGACACAGTAATGTTATACCACCTTTGCTCCCACCATCACCAGACAATAGCGATACCACTGCCATATCATCGCTTTAAAATGTTGTTAAACGACCATGGCTCAACATAACCATAATGACATTACCACATAGTCATTACGCATTTTTCTTGCATAACTTTCCCCGTTACAGAAGGGAAAGGGATCAAAGTTAATTCTACCTTAAATGTGACGAATTTGCTTTCATTTATTTGGTTAAAGTATTTTGTTTCAGAAATTCATGTACGCATATTTTTTTTATGTTAATAACCGACAAACGAGCAGACGACCCACCTGGTGGTAAGTGGTCACCGTCGCCCATGGACATCAGCAACACCAAAGGTATCACTGATGCGTTGTCGGCCAGGAAATGAGAAGGTAAGAAAAAAAGGTAACAAAGAAAGTAACTGGCTCTCAAGCCCCCAGCCGAAACACGACGAGTCGTTTGGCGGCTGACTCAAGCAGGAGGGTACAAGCTAGCCAGGCAGGCTTCACGGAAAGATAATAATACCAGTAATAACAGTTTAATTAACTTTACCATTTCATCGGCAATATATCGGGATATAAAGGAATAAAAATTAAGTGCTTAGCATGATTTTTTCTCTATAGGTAAATGTGTGTCACAATAAATGTAAATTTTAGTCTTTTTCTTTTATATGAAATACTCAAAAGTATAAGGTCTAAGATTATCGATCACGATGAGATTAATAAAAAAAACCTTGTTTAAAAATCCTTAAAATAAGTTGTTGCACTGTTTAACAATCATTTGCACTGATATAAATTACGTAGCCCGATTTACTCATTCATTATCCCTAAAAGCGGAGTTAGTGCTCCTTTGCTTTTTGGAGAGCTAGACGTTGGCGTTGATATCTTCCGTTAGCAGTAATAAAGTGGTTATTCAAATTAGCTTTTCACGGCGGAAATTAATGATGATGCACATTTTTAATGGTTAGAAATGACGTCGCGGGACAACTTTCATACCTACCTGAAAATAAATGCAATTCTATTCCTTACCTTTGTGGGTAGGTTCAATTTTAAATCAATAGCGGTCGCAAAATTATGGAATGTATGCCAAAGTAGTGACATGGATGGCATTTGGCTACCAATTAGAAGCATGATAACAGAGATATATCCACTATTATGCCAGAGGTATACAGAATAAAAAATGCGTATAGGTTATATCGGAGTTATCAATGTGTCTTAAATGAGAAAAAACGACAGCTTAGTATTCCTGAACCGTGGTAGCGAAATTTTCACTTTTCTACGTTGCTTATAATATACATAAATTCCGGTCAAGGAACATTAAAACGTGCCCATTTCCCAGACACGATTTAGTGCATCTTCCACCATGCAACCGTTGGTAAAAAACATAGTTATAGTAATCTGAATCCACAAAACCTATATTATATTGTACTTGAATCATTGCACTAATAAAACTTGTAAAATCTTCAGTGTCATTATTAACTTAAGTCATTCAATTCCGACAGATCTTTGCCAATTCCAGCACCTGAACTGATCGAAGCGAAATTCTTTCTCGTAGCTTACTGGCAGTCACAGGCGATAGGATTCCGGGAAAGCTTTGCTAATAAATCCCTGAACATTCCAATGACGAAATTAATTAAAAATTCTGGTAAAGGCTTCATTCAGTTCTTAGAAAGAGTAGACTTGAACCTGCAAACTCAAAAATATTCTATCTTAATAATGTTGATTTTTTAACTGAATATTTGTATAAAATCATTTTCTTGGAGGTATGTGAATTTCAGAAACGATTTGCTTTTTTTATAAAGAAACAATCAGGAAAAATCTGTAGGTTTACTAAAAACTTCTCACTAATGTTCTTAATCATGAAAATATGCCTGCGAACAATTTGGTCAACGAGGTGAACTGTTACTTTACTATTTCTTATTCTGAGAGGAAGCTACCGAGGTAACTTAACTCAAACTAGTAATAACTTGGTTCTTCTTCTTCTTCACGTGCCATCTGCATTAAGGAGGTCGGCGATCATTTGTCGATACGTCTCTTTATCAGCAGTCATATGAACTATTCCCTTATAATCAATGAGATTCTTCTTCTACCTAGACCTCTTACTTCCTTTAATTTTGCCTTCAATTATTAATTTTAATAAGTTGTATTTATTGTTCATGTATACATATCCAATATAATACTTTGGTTACATAGCTATATATAATATCAACACTAACTCTATCTAGATCTGACTATCGTAGTTTCAGTTTTTATTAAATCTGTAATCCTCTATGGAGATTCTCACTTAGTCACGGCTGCGGGCTTATGAATGCAAATTCAATTTCGCTCTAGCCGTCTGTTCCCGACTCGATTCATTCATTCGAATCCCTGTAGCAGATATACTGGACTGGGTAAATTAGCCAGCCTTCTAATTAACCTTCTTTTCTGACTAGGTTAACGAACCATTTCAAGAACTGCCATGCTGTCGTAATAAAGCGATGTGATGATTTTCAAAAATCTTACCAAATTTATATATATTTTTTATTTCACCTGCGTTTAACATATTACAAAACATTTCGGGTTTTGTCACCATTAATAGTTACTACTAGTGCTACTGTTACTATGTATTAATTACATTAAAGTAAATGGTAAATTGATGAAGGAAATCTTATCTTTAAGTTAATAATCAGTAGTAGTATTTATTTCATTAATGCAGCTAATGTTATTTGATGTTTTTTGATTGAATTATTTTTGATTGACTAGTTTTACGACCAACAGTATTAGCATAGTAGATTTGACATCCTTAATTTGTATAGGGATTTAAATTCACAGGGTCACTTTTCTGCAATTATTTGCATATCAAAGTTAATCATGCCATTTTTTGGTGCAGAAAACATTAAAAACACCTTCGTATGTAACAGTTCGATATATTATTCTCGAAGATGGATGAAGTCTACCAACCTGCACTTTAAATCCCACCATCCTGAGCCCAACAGTAGGATTATGATGTGATGGTATGAAGACCGATTGTCGACATTTTTCTTAAATATTTCATGTGTCTCCAATTATACTTCATTTTGTAGTATTTTTTTTTCGACATATTTCATTGTCGTTTATTTTGTTTTGCAGAATAAAAAGTCACGACAACTGGATTCATTCTATCCACCACCGGACTCTAGTGCAATATGTCAATGTGATTGGATACCGGCTTCTATTAGATTTTGAATCCCCGGTTACCGCTCCCGGTTATCTCAGTTAGTAACGGCCACCAGCTTACGAATGCAAATAGAATTCGCACTATACTCGTTCTCGAACATCCTGAAGGCAGATTCAATGGTACCAGGTGTATTTTAACGTTATTTTTACTGAAAGCAAGTTAATGATAAATTACTCTTCACCATTTATGTATTATCTCCAAAATCATACGTAATGCAAAGCCGGCCAACCTATTTTTGACGGAAACAAATATCTGTGACGAACGACATCCTACTTAGGTTACCTGATACAAATGAGAGTACGCATTTCGTCGCCATGCTAATGTTTGTATGTTCCTCCGGGGACATGTGCTGTGAGCGTTTGGCCTGCCTTGAAGACAGGGATCTATGTATAAAGGCGTAAAAAGAGCCCTCCTTCAGGGCTGGCGCTGCATTGGCGACCCTTGTCGGGTTGCACATGTCCATAGGCGACAGTAATTGCTAAACGTCGGGTAGCCCGTCTGCCTTTTCGACTATCTTTAAAGTGTTAAAAAATCGTATATAACTCCTACTCTTTTTTAGTTACCAGAATAACATATTAATGTTCCACAGTATAAAACTGTCTAAGCGCACAGGTCATTGTCATAGGACACAGAGAATCCCCCATGCTAAAACTCCTTGCATCTAGGTATTCGAAAAGATATTATTATTATCAGCTTAGACCCGAAAACATGCATTTATCGGTCCTATAAAAAATGTCTGCACGGGAAAACGTACCCGAGACTCTTCCTAAAGCCCTTCTCCCTCACTACCCACTTGACTGTCGGAAATCCACATTACTGTCGTATATTTATCGTGTTTCAGTAGATTGCAACGGCTTGCAACTTTTATATTAGTTTCAATTGACTTTTAAATGACGAAAGATGTTGACAATATTAGCTTTTGCTCTATTGAGTAACCTTTCTCCAGGGATGTACCAGGTCAAGTGTTGATTGAACATCAGAGGGTTTGCAGACTGCATCTAAGTTTAATACGAATGAAAATTCGTCACGACAAAAAAGGATAATGAATGAAATTATTAAGGAATTTAGATTGAACACCAAGTTTACAAATATAAATATTCTGATATAAAAGATTCCATCAAGTGCGGTACATTTAGCAAAGTGATATCAATGATTGTACAGATTATTCAGATTGAATTCTTACATATGAAATACGATCCGGTTTTGGTATTTCTTATCTAAAATGATTCTGCAATTCTTATTAGATAAATCTCTTTGGATGTCTCACTTAGGCGTGAGGCTTGCGAATGCAAATATAATTCACACTCCCTGTCTGGTCGCGGAGGTGGAATTGCATACTTCTTACATTCCTATATATACTACGATGGAATTGCTTAGATAGGTAATTAAGCAACGGTGTATTCTGCCATGAAAATTTTACTACAACAAACTAGGTATATAAGGATTAGATCTTTGTAGGTGAAGACCTTGGTTTTCGGTGTGATGAAGGTAGATGTGTCATTTTTGCGAATTAGGTGTTCCACAACCAACCTTGTATTATGATTCCGTATATTGGATAAAAAGGACACTTCGAGAATTAGTAACTTATCACTCTGATAAACAAAAAATATTGGGCAAAAATACACGAAACGTTATGCGTTTCTTGGCCATATGGAAGTGGCCTAGAATACTCACCTCAATCCCATCCTGGCAGAAGGGGGTGTATAAAAGCCGACAAAAGCCAGCCTGCTTAGTGGTAGCGCTTCGCGAAAGGATTATATTATCATTATTATTATTAAGTCATTAATGTTATTGCTGATATTATTATCTTTCTATGAAACCTGCCTGGCTAGCTACCACCTGCCTGCTTGATCCAGCTTTCAAACGACTCGTCGTGTTATGGCTGGGGGCTGAAAGCTAGTACTTTATTTCTTAGCTTCTTCTCATTTCTTAACCGACAACGTATCAGTGGTCTTGCAGATATGCTTGGGCGACGGTGACTACTTACCAACAGGTGGTTCGTCTGCTCGTTTGTCGGCTATTAACATAAATAAAAATACGTGGAAATACTTTAAATTTCCATAGAAATCGAAAAATACGTCAAGATACTATTACCATCGTACAGCGACCACGCGAGATTGAATTCCATCAGTTTATTTTAAGAATTGGAAGTACCATCGACAAGAAGATCCACATGAAATTAATTTGTTATCATTTTTAATAATCTACAATGAATTTCAAATAAGAACTATACAATCATGGTTGGTGTTAACCAATTCTCTCTCCTAACGACTGGTAGAGACCGTGGTTGCCGAGCGAAGGATTTCGGGTTCGTATCCGGCCTGAGCAAGCATATATGAGACAGATAAACGTTTAATCCCGGGACTCAGTTGAATTTGGACTATTATTACCATAATTTCGTTAGTGCCTCTCGCGATACAGAGAGTCATAAACCGTGAATGAGGCTGTTACTTTTTTATTAATAACTAACAAACTACTTACTACAACTACAGAAATAGTATCTGCACTAGGACTAGGCTTTTCTCGTTCTGTGAATTAGAAGTTCATATTCATAACTCTTTTATTTTATGGGCGGATTAAAATTAAACGAGCTTTAAATATTAGGTGACGCTTACTGCAATACATTAGTGAAAGCCGTAACGAAATCGGGTAAGTTGTTTCTGAGACTAGCGCGTACAAACGCACAGACAAACAAACAGTCAAAAATTCTAACAACTATTGTTTTGGCTTCCATTGTATGTACAGAAGGCGATCAGTTAGAATTTTATTATATTTATACATACGTGTTTAAAAGTATTACGAAGATCATTATAAGATCACATCACATCCTTTTCATCTTCACAGTTCAAAAATCAGACTCGTCGACTTATCGGAGTGTATTTTAATTGACATAAATATTATCCGCCCGTCAATTATGATCAGCGTGTATTGTCAGAACAATTTATGATGATGACTTAACGAGTTAACCGCTCATGCAGCCTCGTCTATTAACCAAGAAGGACATTTTTTTTAAACGAAATGAGGAATAAACGGCTTAGTTTCAAACGTTTCCTGATATCCACATTTAATCTTCCGGATGGTAATAGAATATCAGAACAAAAGGAAGGACGTGTTTATGTTAATTAGCCCGGAACATTTATCCAGGTCAGTATGCATCGCTTTATCGTATGTGTTGTCGGCATGTGATGTAATGTTAGTTTATATAATAGATTAGAGAATAATAACGAGGAAAATACAGACACAAAAACGGGAAAAATGGAGGTTCATTGGTATGTGTTGTGATAGAATTATTTATTCCTGGCTAGTTGCTCTTTTTGGAATCAACTCGGAAATATATTTAACGTGTTTCAGTTGGAGGGTCAGTAGTATGAGAATTCTCAATTTATATTTTGGTGGAAACGTGATCAGATCGACAGACTGACTAAAGAAAAAAAAATCTATGTTCTGGACATACTATATTCGAGGACCCCGTTACATTTTTATTATTAGTAGAAGCTAGTCACCGATTGCCATTCGATTTGTGGCAATTGTAAATCGACTCAATTAAGCATTACATGGTGAAGGGACAACCGGTGATCGTAAAATACGAGTAACTTAAGCGCTTTTATGCTTCGGACTACAAGATAAGCCGTCAGTCTCAGTTATCGCCGGTCATTAAGCTATTTCAGAGATTTTCAAATACCGTATAAACTTGGGTTACTACTTGATACTTCGGTTAGCTACTTACTAAATATACTGAATCGTGCTAGAATGACCTCCAGGCTTCCTTAATTACGCGGTGACCCATAGATTTCAGTGAACTGGTACTGAGTTGTAACCATAGAAATATATATCAGAAATTAAGTTTAAATAATACAAAAGAAAAACTGAGTACCAGAATTGTTGCGCAAATCAACTGCAGTTTCATTGAGACAGCGGATGGTATATTCAGGATCCAAATTCAAATTCAAAATAATTTAATCATATAGGTATTCTGTAAATACACTTATGCACGTAATTTTTTGCTTCTACTACCGCTTCGAAAAAGTGCTTTAACATTGAGGAGAAGAAACGGCGATAGAAACTCCTCGGCACATCTTTTAAAACAATACATGGTATTTACAAAAGCTTAAACCTGTGCGGAACTGGTTGCGACACTATTATTTCCAGGCGTCCTTGTCATATATGTATATACTATAATATAATATCCTTATGTCTATACATTGTATTTTAACGGGTCGCTTATAAGTTCCAATGGGTAACTCACGTATCAATTTTAGAATTTTATTGTAAAAAAATCGCTATAACAAAACAGATTTCTTCAAAGTTTGTGTGCCGTTAACTCTAGAAATCTTTTTACTTTTGATTTGTTAATTCTTTCAATGATTGCAATTCAGGTATTCGCGGAGACCATAAATAAAAATCTAGCTGATAACTTAAGCTAGCCTAGTGCAGATATTTTACAAACCGAGTACCTACTAACCACTCCATACGTGAATATAAAAAAAAAGAAAAACAGACGAAAAAGTTAAATCGGCCAGCAAACAGTAAACTTCTCTCAAAAGCGAAGCCTCTGGTAAACCGAGCTAGCTTCAAACATTCAATAGTGGTCGGGCGTTCGGTTAGAGAGATTTGAAACGACATGTACGTGTTTCCGCTGCGTAACTTGCGACGGAAAATCTGACTTATATATATTTTTGTATATTTACGCAGAGAATCTATTAGATTTCTAACATATAAAATAATAACATACGAAAACAATACAAATTACAAAAATCATATTACATGTTCGTTTGCGCTCTAATGTAACTAGAAAGTTAAAAGTTTATCCAGTGAAACATAGTTGAGATATAATTCAGTCGCTATCAAGTTTGGTAATTGATATCGGGGTATGGTATGGTATACTTGTGGTCCTAAAACGAAACTATGGTTATTGACTTTTTGATGATTTCTGAAACGATCCTTCATAAAAGTCCTGTTAAATTCTAGAATTCCATAAACTAATACTTGGCTTACCATTTCGATTTCACATTAAAGTTATTGTGGATTGTATACAATTTATTATGAGAGGTACTCGTGATATATATCCATACTAGCTATGCCTGCGACTTCGTCCGCGTGGAATTTAACAAAAAAGTTATTTAGTAGAAGTATAAAATTAGCCTAAGTTACTCCTTATTACATCAGCTACTTGCCAGTGAAAGTCCCGTCAAAATCGGTCCAGCCGTTTCAGAGATCAGCCGCAACAAACAAACACAGATAGACAGACAGATAAAAATTTTAAAAAATAACACTCCAATTTTATTTATTAGTATAGATGTATGTCGACATTTCGACCCAGTTGCATGTATCGTGGTCACGGGTAAAAATCGTATCAAAGTATTTACGACGACTTTCAAAAATTTGAAGCCAAACATGATGTACCTACACGAAACGTTTTCATTCAAATCACTAAATCCAGCGATGCACTCAAATAGAGCTATTCGACTGCATGCGCTTATAAGATAAATTGTAACTGCGGTTTCGAGCTGTCCAATTTACGTTTCTACAGAAGAGTTTTTCTCCACAGAGCTCAGAGGATGCTGGTTTTAGTGAAAAAGTTGCTGTCGCGTCTAAACCGTAAGCCAACGAACATGTACCATGAGATAAGTAAATAGATACATACTTGCTGCGCCGCGCTATGGTTTCCTATTTTATGGGTGACATAAATATACAAATCCGACATCAAGGTATGGGAACAAACATTTGTCTCTCACACAAGTTTCTGTTTGAACTGGAAACAAATCCAGGTCTCTATCTGCATTAAAATAAGTAGAAGGAAAATCAATAATGAAGAAATATAGTGTTTTTGTTTCTGCAAACCAGCAAGCGGTCTACGACATCTTAAGGTAGCTAATATATTTCCTTGATTCTATTTTTTTTTCACATTTATTCTATTTCGTTATTTTGTGTTTTCTATTTCTTCAATTTAAAAGAGACAACGCCTCGCCTTAACAACTTAGGTCTCTCGGACGATTTTAGATCTAGATATGTTTTAGCTATCGTTACAAATATTCTGAATGTGATAATTTTAAAATACTACTGAACGGCTTCTCATACAGTTTTTACCAACAGTGATTTGCGAGGAGGTCTTTTATGAGAGGTTAAAATAAAAAAATTATAAAACACCAAATAAAAATTGAAAACATTTTCTCAGGTAACTTTACTGTTTATGAATGTAAGAATCATGTTTCTCGATGCAAAGTTAAAGCGGGTTATGAATTAAATATAATTTAATTATTTATTCTACAGTGGCACAGCAAATATCTCGCCTAATTGAGACGGAATATCATAAATAAGCTCTAAATTACAATTCAAGGATGCCTCGTTATTTGTCGGATTTCCCTAAAGAGAAGTCCCTTACATGAAACACCCCGAAATAAAATTTGCTAATATTTGTTGCTTTTCAAAACAAATCACATAAGCTTCACACCAATATATGTGTGTGTTTGTGTGATTGTAAAAATTACAAGCAAAGGTTACTAATGACGTGACGTCATAATTATCTGGGATGTAGGTTCGTAAATAGTGTTCTGATATTCCATACAAAACACAATACATTTTAATTTACTTTTTCCCTTTGCAAAAAACATTGCAAAACTGTTTAATCAACCTAACGAACCATTGGAGTTGCTCGCATTGTTAGTATCGAAGTCAATAGACATTGTTTAAAAATTCTGCTTCAACAACCAACCAATCAAAAACCAACTTCGCCAACAATGTTGACAATCGTAAATAGCTCCCTTGTGGTACTGTTTGGTAGCAATTAACTTATTTTCTGGTAAATCTATAAAAAATCTAATAACTAATAAGAATATATAATTACAAATAACACAGACAACAACAACAATTACAGATTAAAGATCTCAAAATATTCATAATTTTACTAGTATTTTTATAACAAATTCATTCTGAGACAAATATGTGAAGGCTCGATTGAAATAATTTGGCCGTAAAAAGTAGTGAAATCTTCTAAAGAGCCAAGCATAAGGGATGAATTGGAAAAATGAATAATTTTAGCTCAATTGTCTGGGTTATATTATGTTCATTTTATATATCTCTCTAGAGTATTCCTTAAAGTATCATTAAACTTTTATTAAGAACGTTTCTTTAAATATAAGCTATACATGATTGGCGCCATAACTTTTTTCCTGGGAAATAAATTCAGGTATTCTACCTTTTCTTGGGCTGCCATGTCGTACTAGGCAGCATAGATATTGAAATCTATATACCTAAATAAAACTAAAGAGATCTGCCGCTGTGCGCACATTATGGAAAAACTCTGTATAGATTTCAGTTAAGTTTTATTTCGCGACCCATATAAAATGCGAAGTGTTTTAGCTAACTTACGGCAAGTCGACCTTTATATTTCGTATACTAAATACCACACGCTAAAAGACTGATTATTGCTAGTAATTTAAAAAAAATGCGCGCGTAACGACGTCGTTCTTTCGCCGCGTTTATACCCTAGGTAGCCGGAGTCACATCACATCCTCCAGATCCCAGCGTGAAGCCAAAACAATAGTGAAGCTACTGAAAATACAATCTGGGGTTCAGGGATGGGGACGATCCCTATTGCCGCCTAAATTAGATAGTTATTTTCATTAGTGGTCTCTTCAAACAATACAAACCCATCTACAATTAACTTAAGTTCCTCTATTTCGTTCTACGTGATAATCACGTTAAATTTCTCTACGTTTCTGCATGGTCTATTTTCATCGTTATAATTATTGTATTATATAATTATCTATCTATTTTCTATGGTCCTTTACATCTTTTTTTAGTTTGAGTTGTTAGTTGTGTTCCGTGCCACACTTGCCTTCGCGATTAACAGCGACTACATGAAGCACGAGAAGCTTCCCAGATTGTCCGTATTGCTCCGCAGATGGATCCTTAAGCATGTGTGGAAGTGACCAACTTAGAAATTATTTTACTTTTCGGTGTGATGTTTGGAAGTCAGCGATATTTGAATGGTTTTCCTCAAGAGTATTAATATACATGCGACCGATTTCTAATGTAACTGTAATTATGGAAAGCTTGCCTAGATTATATGTATAGCTGCAATAGTTTCTTAACATCAGATCGACTAACCCATTATCGCATTATATATGAATAATGTTTTACAAAATAATGGACTCTTTGTATCCCTCCATTTTCCGTACTTACCAATTCGCTTTTTGATTAAATCTCTTTGAAAGATATTCAGCAGCGTTTCCCTTTTTCAGTTCGAATGTTCTTTCGCTAGCTTCATTAAAGAATTTTGTTGAGTTTATTCACTTTAAGGTGATATTTCGTTGCAGTTAACTTTCCGAAGATATTTTATTATACTACTAAATGATAAAGGATATAATAACCAATATCAGTAGAACTGTACTCGTTGTTAAATATTTCATACTACACTGCGATAATTTTGTTAATATTTTCACAACGAAAAACTTAATCATTTTCACGTTTTTCGTAGGAAAAAAATACTTATCCAATAAAGAAACAAGTTAAATCTGAATCCTCAAACATATAACTTCAAGGGTCCCTTGGGTTTCAAACTATTGAACTTGTGTTCTATAAAAGCATAAATTTTCTCCCTCACTGCTTCAGTTTTACGTTATGACGTAAGTACGGTCTGTCTCGACCATTTGTGAAAATCTCGTTGAGACTGCGAACGGCTTACGGTCCTACTGTGTTGTGAATGAGACGAAAATTGCCTGCACGTTATAACCAGTGATACTCCACAAGGGTATGGTTACTTTGGACACTGGCTAAATTAAACATATTAGTAAAAAAGGCCAGATGTATTAAAGTTTTAGTCTCAGAAATTATTCTCTATTGAAATTGAATCTAACTATATTTCTTATATTATTGGGTTATTGGATGTTAAGATAAATATTTTTTTTAATCAACATTGGTTGATTGTATGGTGAGTTGTAATAAAATTCATATAAAGTTCTCATTTTATTGGACACACAGTTTGTGATTGGTTTCTATTAACATTGGATTTCTGATATTTTAAGGCAGGTAATTGTGAAATATAAAAAAGTTAACTCGTTTTTAACCATTACCCATATAAAATATTAGTGCAATCTGGCATCCAATCCACCAGATTTAAAGTTGCCGAAAGTTTTTTGGGCTGCAGAACATTTCAGCTTAAAAAAACTTCAAATAACACTTCAGAATATCTTACGGTTACTTAACAAATATGTTTACAATGTATTATGGACCAATAACCTTGGAAATTGCAAATAATACCTAAAGACTGAGATGTAAAGTTATTCCTGAACTTCACGGCTACTGAAACCTTCTAAACTAAAGCACTATGTTGCCTGAAGCAACTTGTTTTGCAAAGCAAGTTGATTCGAACTATTTATGCTATATAAAGCTATGCTATATAAAGCTTCCTACTACAGAACAATTATATATATATAATATAAACACAACTTTTACATACAAAAAGCTTAAAAAATTTACTGATTGTTGCAGACCAGATTAAATAACATGAGTGCTTAAGTATGTGAATGCAAAATAATAATAGGTTACTTTTGATAATTCACTCTTCATTGATCCGAGGGTGCGTGTTAAATGGATACGACAGAAAGACTGATAATAATATTAATAGCGCGCGCTATTTCTGCTTCCGGTTCTTCATTTCCGTAGCCATTTAATAAAATCACTTCCAACAAATGACAAATTCCGAGAACCAAGAAGTCACACATCAATAAGGAGCAAAAACTGCATAACTGTCTTTATTAATGTGTTACACAATACATGTTGGATACCCACCATTGAACATAAATTATTATCTAGTCATGATTCTCGCTTGCCTTAAACGATCATGTTAGCCCACATCACACACTGGAAGGCGTATCCAATCAAGTGTATCTTGTACATGTTGACTTGAATTTACAATTTATATGCCATGTTACGTAAATAGCACTAACCCATATCTTTGAGAAACTTAATAGGTTGGGGAGAAAGTATTTTCGCTTTTCAGTATGTATGAACTTGTAATAAAATCTATTTGATTATACCATTTGCATCTGGCCGGTTTTGGTACCATTAAAAAGATTAAATTTTAAAGAAGATAATTTCAAATTCAAATTTGGAAAATGTGTGATTTTCATTTGTTTTGGCATCTTGGCAGTAAACAAGATGAGTGAGTGTAATGAAGAAATAGTAGTAGCGAACGTTTTAAACATTTACTACAAAAAAGATAAAAATGCAACGCAGGCCGAGAAAAAAATTTGTGATGTTTATGGACCTAGTGCAGTGTCTGTGAGAGTAGCACAAAATTGGTTTAAGCGTTTTCAATCCGGAAATTTTAATGTCAAAGATGCACGTCGCTCTGGTCGTCCTGTCATGGATAAAATGGATGCCATTTTTGAAACAGTGGAGCAAGATCGGCATATCAGTAGTTACGACGTAGCTGAAGAAATGTAAATTGATCCCAAAATAGTTTTGACGCATTTGGGTAAAGCTGGGTACACAAAAAAGCTCGATATTTGGGTGCCACACGAACTTACTGAAAGAAACCTCATAAACCACGTCCTCATTTGTGATTCTTTATTATAACGTAATGAAACCGAACCAATTTTTGAAGAAGCTGATAACTGGTGATGAAAAGTGGATCACGTACGACAAGAACGTGAGAAAAAGGTCGTGGTCAAAGGCCGGTCAGGCTTCACAGACTGTGGCAAATCTCGGGTTAACTCGCAACAAGTGATGCTGTGTGTATGGTGGGATTGGAAGGGCTTCATTCATTATGAGCTGTTACCGCCAGGCAGGACCATCGATTCTGAACTCTACTGCGAATAACTGATGAGACTAAATCATGAAGTGACTTTTCATCATGATAACGCTAGACCTCACACATATTTAGCGACTCAGCAAAAACTAAGAGACTTTGGCTGGGAGATGATGATACATCCACCGTATAGCCTGGACCTTGGACCTTTAGATTTCTAACTGTTTCGGTCTCTTCAGAATGCTTTAGGCAGTGTCAGGTTAACATCACGTGAGGACTGCCAAAACTACTTGACGCTGTTTTTAGATCAGAATCCCCAGAATTTCTATAGCAATGGAATCATGTCCCTACCCACAAGATGGCAAAAAGTTATCTAACAAAATGGTACTTATATACTTTAATTAAATAAAAAAAAACTTTATTAAAAAATGTTTTGAATTTTCATAAAAAATGCGAAAACACTTTCTCCCCAACCTAATATTAGATTACAGTTTTCAGACTTTTACTTAGTTATTTGAGGTTAAGTACAAATTTACAAGATGTGAGTTTTATCATTCCAAATAACTTTAACTAATAATCATTGTTCTGAAAGTTTTTTGCCATTTCTTCCACAACTGCTCATCGTACCGACACGCTGAAGAGTTGACATAGTTTATGGAAAATTTACTACTGAAAAGTGTGCGTATGAACTTACTTCAAATAAATAATTTTAATAGCTTCAGTGACCATTTAACCCTACGTGAACTGAATACCCATTTATTATTTCTATAGCTATAAAGCATTAAGAAGATCATTGGAATAATACTGGTCGACATAGATTACAATGAATTAAACTGACTAACATTAAAGACTAGGCTATAAATCTTGTAATCCCTATAAATCTTAGCTTGTTAGACTAGTAGCCAAAACTTGCAATAGAATCCGAACCTCTGAATAAGTTATTGCCTTCACCGGGAAGTCAAGTAATGAAGCCCTATATTGTTAGAAATTGCAACTTGCCATGTTTGAAATGAAATCCGAATGCTTTATTTTAGGAACATAGAAATTCATATTATTATCCGTTTTAATACGCAATTCAAAAGTAATATTGGATGAACCAATATTACTGTTGAATTGCGTATATAAAACAATAACAGGTACGTATTATTATTATTATTAAAGACGTAATAACACAGAGTTAAATTGAGCTCCGATGAATGATTCAATTAAAATTTAATAAAGGAACAATAGAGATAAAAGGCGTGTTATGTTCGCAGATAAGACACTGAGCAGCAGATAGATAGCCAGAACCATATTTACTTATAAACCCATTTCCACTTTAGGTCCAATGATAGCAGTGTTGACGTACATGTCAACATTTTCAACTCATCTTTTTTCACTTAAAATTTTCAACTCTACAAACATGAAATAAACATCAAAATGCTTAATAATAATAACTAAAAAAGTTCGCGAATCTTAATCAGTCACCAGCCTCATTAGCCTACAATGCCTAGTTCAGAATTACTTATAAATCTTAAAAACATTTGATTCTAAAATAATTCTTCCTTGACGATTCCTGGGTACATAATGATTGACGCTCGACGGTCGAAATACCAAACCGTTTGAAAGAGATTCAAACAAAAGTTTACTATATTTTTATTGCTTTTCAATATAATGGAAAAGAATAGTAAAATTAAATGTTATAATAATAATGAACAATGTACAACTTTAACAATGAAGTCATTGTAATATTTTATCCCAATCCTTCACGGATGAATTCATTGAGGGCTGTTACTTTAAAATACTGTCAGAAAGCATTGTGAGGCATAAAAATGCAAGTTGATAGTTACTGAATTCACTGTGCTGCAGTTTTAAATGAAGCCGCGTTGCAGCTTAATAGTATAATGAAAACTGACTTCAATTATAGCCAGGATTTTTTTGTCAAAAACTTGGATACAACGGATTAAAATACAAGATGATTTTGACTGGCTTTTCTGTAATATATTTTTAACGCCGATATAGATTGGATTTTTTTTATATGTTCGGATAAAGTAATTTGAAAATAGCAGAAGAATTTTAACGGATAACAGCAAATCACTCATATTTATAAATTTACCAGAGTTTACTCGCATTATCATATATTAAACTATAGCCACAGTTATATTAATTACCAGCAACAATCAGGCCGTTAATAACTGCCGTTTCCGCGGTAAACACAAAGGGTAGATTTGCTTAAAGTCTGGCAAAAACAGCTTCTCTGCATTTTGATAATATAAGAAGCGAATCATTAATATACTGGCAAAAATGCACCGTAAGTTTTAAAAAGTGAAGTGATACGAGAAGGAAATTTGGCAGGAATACGTTAATATTCGAATTATCAGAAACTAACACAGGATTAGTTCTTTTAAAAATTTATTTAAAGAACATTATCTCGCGCCTTATTTTGCTGCTCTCTCACCCCTTTTTGGTATGTACATATTTATCTATGGTATGTTGTAATATATTTGTTTAAATATTATGCATTAGGTACGTTTATTTTCTTTGTTTAATTTTTTTCGTAGGTGAATTTTGATTTATAACGTGCACCCTACCTATTTATCATAAAAAACTTTACTGGTATAAATAACCAAAGGTTAAGTTATTGAAAGAAATTACGGTTTAGCGATAAGATCGCACATACAGTTCTTAGCATTGTATTGTCAAATCTATATTAACATTTCTGGCGTATAATAAAGTATGTAAGATAAATAAATAAATGTTCCTTAAGTTCGTGCCGGTACGTGTGATAAGATCAAAAAGTTGAGAGGTCACTCCGAACTACTTATGTATATGTATTAAGCAAGATAAAAATGGAAGGTAAAAAATCTAGCAAATCGTATGTTTATTATAAAGTAAAATGTAAACGGAAATTAAATTTACGTTAATAGATAAACTACAGCGTCTATCGCAATACCGTCTTGCAGTACCAAAAATAGCTGCGATGCTAACATTAGAAATTTAAGACAAATTAAAAAATGTTGTACCAGTAAATTTGCCTCAGCTAATGGTGAGATTTAATTAAAATGCTATGGCACGCTATGCAATTGGGTAACTTTAAAATCGTTCGTTAGTCTTATCGTCTGTATGAAAGAAATGTTATTTATGGAGTTTAACCGTATCTCTAATGTCAGTGTTATATCTCTGAGACGCGGACGGCTTTTTATTAGATTTCATGTGAGATGGTCGTATTTGACGGTTGAGAGAGTACTATTCGTACTTTAATAGGCTACTTCAGTGTCCGAAGCACGAATAACGAATAACAAATAACTATGTTACAACCTAAGGATTGCCTTCAGACAATGATACTGTAGAATCCAGTCCCTACCTATGGCATCACTAGATATCTGAACATTCTCTAACCAAATCAAACTAACCAGTACTTCCAGCGATCTAATGAGAGCAACCTAATATTGTATCTGCGGAGTTTTAATTACGTAACACAAATATTCCTACGAAGTACTCTGTATATTCGCAGACCCTTGTTAAATGCTTCGCTGAGTACAATTGCTGCTAATTCGACGATGACCCTTAACGCTGATGACGTCAGTTCTTCCATATGTCGGCGAAAACTCTGGCATAATGATGGGCCAAAAAAACTAATGGTTTGAAGGGTACAAAATAATGATGCTCATTACATCTTATGTGAAACTAAAAGCGTGCTAAAGTAATCAGCTAAATCGAAAAGCACACACTCATGCACACGTTAATAATGTAATTTTTAACATAAGATAACCGTACTATTTAAACCTTTTCAAAGGCATTTGATATTAGCAGCTTTTGATATTTTAACTCTGGTGGCTACAGTAGATGCATTAACCGAGACATTATTTTGTCCTGTTGAATTCACGGAGTAATTTTTTTTCTAATGACCCATTGACAATAGATAAGAGTTTTGGAATTTGACCAAAAGCTTTGATTATATATTTTATTACTACTCAAATATAAATTACTTACGTACTGACACGCTTTCAACACTAAGACCAGTGAAATCAACAAACTAATCGACACAGGAGCTGGAATACACAAAATTTAACCCACATTTCAGGTTTTACTGATACAATTGTCTTTTAAAAGTGGTAATTAAAGATAATAATTTAGGTAAGTCTCAGTTTGACATAGTTTTCCTACAAAAATGATATAACGATGAAGCTTTTACTCTTTACAATAGAAAGTAAAATTCTTAAAATTCTTGTAAAGGAATCGATTTTTTTAACAATCACTACGCGTATTGCTGGACATTAGATAGAAATGTCTAAAATGTTTTGAAAAAAGTATATTAATAATAGTAAAAATTGTATTAGAATCTATTGCGTAATTATACATACATATATTTCACTTATGTTATATGATGACACCCTTCGTTGCCTGAAATACTAAAGTTTACAATTTGTCACGGTACTGGAAACAGTTTACTTGTTTTTATCAGGCGTTTTACAGGATTTTCATATTTACCTCATACCCTTAACATTCACTATGAATTACTCTCACTATTGGTAAAAATTGCATGAAATTCCGTCCGATTTTGAGGTTATGGATTTCAGACAAATAGAGAAGGACATTATAGTATTAAGATTAATTTTCAGTTTTCTACCTACAAACGTATAAACTACACGTTTTCGATCAGTATACTCATGATCCTGTCAATTAATAAGGAACCTTCCCGTATTTTGTTAATAAATTGATAGTCTTTGTTGACAAATTATTATCAACACTGCCTCTAACCTAATCTACCCGTAGTGGTGATCAAGTTTTCCTATATAAATATCATTTTGACATAATTTACTACCCAATCCATTTAATCAAAGTTTACAGAACATTTTTCTCGCTAGGCATTTTATATATAAAATATTTCGACCTGTTATATTACGGAGCAAAAGTTTTGTAGAAACAAATTTGAAAATTTCGGGAATAATATGCAGCCATTCCGGTGTATAAAAATATGTGAGTTCGCAGACACGTATTCGACTAGATGTACAGTGAAAAGTGGTAACCCGGTGCTCATGAATCTCAAATGTTTTATACGCGTTCTTCTTATATACGACATCAGTTTTTAGAGTTTGACCTATTATTCAGTGCTTGATTTCTTTTTTATTACACTACATGAAAGCGGTTTAAAATTCCACAGCAATAATAACACTTGTGATAAAGCGGAATACTGTATTTTTGTCTTTTGTATTTTGTCTATATTGTCTTGAGGTTCGAGGATGCAAATCCAATCATATAAGATACTGGTTCTAAGAAACTACCGATTTTGAATAAGCATTTCGAAAATACCGTCCAAAGCCCATTAAGGTTAAGATTACAGTCCAAATGGTGTCTACAAATTTAGATTTTGAAGTAGTATTATCGCTGACAACCACATTATACTTTTCATTTGCTAAAATACTATTTTTCGAAGCGAAGCGAGGAAAGTTTTATTTGTTATAAACGAAAGAGACTACTGGCGGATCTGGTACTCTAGTTGCTGCTATTATATTTTGTAGAGTGAGTCATATATACAATATTAGCTTTGCCATAAGAGTTAGCAGGAACTCGCACCCATGTTTGCTGAGCAAAACACATATGCACAACCCACAGAGCGAATTAAGTACAACTTAAAATAATGAGTCTCGCGAAACTATACCCTATTTCCAGAACAGTAAGTCGTATTTGATTTGTGATGTCTGTACCTTTACTGGTAATTATAGTTTAAATGGTCACAATTTAATCTGTGAACAATACAACTTACTGAAGAGAAATTGTTATTATCAGGGAACAAACAATATATAGTTACCAATTAATATTTATAGTTGCTTGATAGTAATGATATTTAATGACATAAGAACTGAGAAATGAACTGTTTATAATATTATATGAAAATCTTTTTTATACTCCATCCATCCTGATGTTTAAACCAATTCCTCTGCTCACGGCGCAGCCTACTGATCAATAGAGGTGGTAATTAAAATTAAAATTCAAAATGATTTAATTATATAGGTATTCTATAAATACACTTATGCACATCTTTTTTGATTCTACTACCGTATCGAAAAGGTACTTTAACATGGCGGAGAAGAAACGGCAAAAGTAACTCCTCAGCACATCTTTTAAAATAGCACATGGTAATTACAAAAGTTTCATGGTACCCGTTATCTTCATTTGTGTATTTCTGGGTTCTGTTTAATTTAAGTTTGACATCATCGGTTCTCGTGGATGGTGATTTTTTTTTCAGGCTTTTTAACTTTTTACCACCTTTTCTTAAAATAACAGTAGAAAAAATTTTAACTGTTTCTGTTGGAAATTTGAGAATTGTTGAAAAATAAATTCATTGTGTCTTTTTGAACGCCAAATGGTCTGTGACGCCAGTGGTCTGCCTTGTTGTATTGACAATGGTGACCACATACCATTAGTTGCTCCGTTTGAACATAAATAATGAAATTCGGAATCGAGCTCACATGGGAAAGGGCTTGGTACTATTTATAGGACTATCCAGGATAGTTTTCTTTCTTCAGTTAAAATATAAATAAATAAGATTTTCATTCAGGGTTGCCTATAAACTATAACTAAGCTAAGAACATAATATGTAGGTACATTCAAATTACGTTTTGTATTTTTTGTAAATTTTGGCTCAGTAGTTTCGAAAGTAAAGAAGGTGATGGTCAATTTTCTTTAATATAACTATGCATTTTGACATCATAAACAAAAAATATAAACATGTTTTCTTTAAGACACAAATATGTACAAAATAAAGTTTTAAATTTGATATGTTACATATAAATAAAGAACTTACTTAGTATATTTATTCATATTTGGTTAGGAGTGCATTTCTAACTTTACTATGATGCGTGATTACGATGTCATCTAGTTTAATATGTAAATTGAAATAAAATGAGTGTAAGATAATTAAACATTGGAAGCTACATAGAGTGCTGGAAGATTAACAAACTACGCTTTGCTTATCTCGTTAGGACTTAGAGTAGGTCAATCTTACGCAGCACAAGTCTTTTCTGATTTAAAAACCAAACTAACACGGAGCCGAGCAATATAAGTATAGGTACTTATACCTACTTACAATATTGCATTACGCATCGTTCGTACTTCGTAACTTCCTTTACCTTTTAGGTGTTCGAGCTGCATCGGAAAATTTATTCATAGTTCCGTCATAAGAATCTCACAAAACTCGAAACTGTTCCCCGGAGAGGCCGGGTATCTGTTCACAATCCAAACCGCAGGGTAACAAAAAAAAGATTCACACTATGAATAAAACATAAAGGCCTATCTTAGAGTTACCAGAAACAAACTTGATATATATCAAAAAGTCTATAATTTAAGAAACAAAAGATATTACAGGTGGTTCAATTTACCTTGAGCTTTCGTGTAGGCTCGGCTGGGTAAGCTGACACCAGAAATACGTTTCGAGTTACGCCTCAAGAATATCATCGCATGATAGATGGATGAAATCCTATTTAGAAGTTCATCGGTAACATCGTAATGTAGAGCGAAATGTTATTATACTGGTTTTATCGATTTTCTCATCAACCCTAAACACATTCTAAAATTCGATTGGCATAATCGCAGTGGAACAACGGTTCCCCAATCAAACCTCCCCAATTTTAGAGAACAACCCTAATGAACCCATCAGGGGAACGCAAAATACAGCTTCGGTTGTAGATAAATAATTATAATCTCCATCTTAAAATACCACATCAGAATCGTTCTTTACTTGACACATAAAATATTTAATTTAAAATTCATATACATATTTCAATGTATGTATGTTGTGGAAAAAAAGGGTTAAATGTCACGTTTTTTAAATACGTAGCTATTTTATGTATAATTGGTCAGTTCTTACATTTTTAATTATTAAAAATGCTGTGCTTTAGGTAATCCACGTGAAACATACAACTTGTGTTCCGACAATTGTTATTTGTAACTTGGAAAAGTTTTTTGGATATTTTTACGTGATGTGCAACCTATTAACATTGATAAAAATAAATATGTGGCTTACCTTTTAATAATCCCGGGTTTTCTACTTCACTCGTTCGAACCTCTGCATATAGTAAATTTAATATAATATGCATTTGCTTGATATTTTTTAGTGCACAACAGTTTTTCTTTAATATTTTTCATTCATTGGTTCACATCAGAGATGTAAATAAATTAACGTTCTTTACTATTGCACTCCGTAAACTTTTTCCGTACACACAAATATGTACGATTACTAGAGCCCAACAAAACATCTGCTGTTCTGACAGCCGGCTTTTTCAATGCTCATGGTTCTGTGCGGAAATACCGCGCCTGCGTCTTTCCGACGGGCCAGCTCAACACAACTCTACTCTATGAACGTTGACGTCCTTCTTTCAAACAAATCGCTTGCCGTTCGTATCACAAGTTCCCGTCAAGTGAAACCTATAACCCAACTAAATTAAAATATTTCCTTTCTTTAAAGAGGTTTTATCGCAGCGTCGTGTAACTAAACAGATGCACTCAGACAGATTTTGTTATATTAATGTTAAAGTACAGAGATGAATGAAGAATTTGGAAAATAGGTTCATACATATTATTAAAAGTAATAATTTTATTACATTACTGAATTTCGCTACTATTTGGCCGACATCTATAAATGCCGAGAATAAATAAATACAATATTGAAAGTATCTACCAAAAACAAATAGTAGATGGCACTAAGGATGATTTAATTTGTTATATTTATTTTCTTACATTGAAACTACTGCCATCTACAACGAAACCTATTTAATAGTAAGAACATTAACAAGCAAGTAGTACACACAATGTGAAATAGATGGCAATAATATTATACTTCCAAAAAAATTGTCTGTAAGAAAAAATGTAATAAAGAAAACCAGTACATCGATTTTTAATGCAAACGGTAAATAAGTTAATGTTTGAGCAGCATGACTAGACATGATAGATAAATATTTCAGCATGTATATGGACTAAATGAGGTAAAAGTGATTAAAGTGATTGTCATAATATACAGTCAAAAAGTATCATTGTCATCACTGTCAGTCGTCAGTCTGACAGTGTCAATTCTAGTAGGTACCTATTTAACAGTATTTTCGAATGTCACAAACATCTGTAGCAGAATTATTGTCTAATTGCCAACCTCTTTGACTTTTACCATTTAAAATCTGTTAATCTCGAAACATAAATAAAAGTGAATGATTTAATTAATTTTTCTCGTCTTAATTGCCATTTCATATAAGTTTGTGTCCGAAATGTTTCGACCACTGAATAAGATCAGTCGTAAATTAACGGCAGAGAGGAAATCTAAGGATTTTATTAGGAATAAAGTGATTCGGCCCACTTCTATCTTAAAGCCAGCGGAAAAACTAAAGTTGTACAATAAAGAGAATAAAGAATTATTCGGTCCCTTGTTAGAGACCAGCAAGGAAAAGAAAAATCGTTTGCAGAAAGCTGGTGAGTGTTAATCCGGGAACTAAACAGAAATGTATGCCGCTTAGCTACTATGGCTTCGGTAACCTTGCCTATGTCACTATTTAATTCAACTTTCTATAACCGGGCTTCCTACTAGTTAAAATAGAGACACATCCATGGTAACTGCTATGCGTTGCAAATGAATCAATAAATTTAATTTCTTGTTATAGACACGACTGATAAAGTGTTACTACAACAAAGTCGTAGTTCCTTATCGACTTTTAGTCGTAGTAAACAATATACGTGCCAAGCCAATAGAAAATCAGGATCTTGTGAAGTGTTGTTTTGATCATATGACTGACACATTTGGCGCCGTGTGATTTTATTCCTATGTCTATTCATACAAAGCTCTACGCAATTATATTATTATCTGTCGTTTGCAGCTAAAAATAACCAGACTACGTCGCATCAAAACAACTCTTCGACTCCGAACTCGCATAATGAAAGTACGCAAAAATTTGTTCGAACAATAACAAATGAAGACGTAATTAGATACGCGTGTGTTCCAGTGTCTATATTAGACGTTATTAAGTCCAAAATGTGGCCGGGTGCTAGGACTTCATTTAATTTCGCTGGAGTGTTGTTGAACAACACCACGGTGAGGAGTTTCACGACTGTTTCCGTGAGAAATGCGGCTCGAAGCTCCCCCGCGCAGCCGGGATTCGCCAGCGAGGACAAGATTATACAAATCAAGCATCATCAGAATGATTTTACTCAACAGTTCCCATCGGTCACACTGATTTTAAACAAAACAATGTCAGAGGAAACTAGAGCAATTCTAGAGAAGTGGAAGCAGGATAGAATAGCTGAAATGGGTTTGGATGAATTCAATAAATACTATGAAGGTATGTTTGTTAATTAAATTTCCCTTATGAGACCTTAGACTAGATTCAATTTATAATTTAATGCATCTTTTTACATTTAAATTTATTGGATCAGTTACTTCTGTGGTGATTAGATATGTCTATGCATAATATATTAGAACAGCTCTATTCTGTCCAAAACATATACAAGAATAACACAACATTGAACTTAGTTCAGTTTTCGTTTTATTTATTGTATTGCACTAGAAAATATGTGTAATTTTTTATGCATAAGTATATCAAAAATATCTCTTGTTTCAATAAAATATTATTATGTTTGCCTCCAAGAGACATTTTGGTGATTCTAGAAAAGTTTCTATTTATTTATTAAATATACATTAGTTGTTGATTCATCAATACCTAATTTGTTATGATAAGTACATATCTACTAAAGTTATTAAATATACATTAATTTTGTTAATGGCATAAAGTTAATTGCTTTTCAAATATATTAGGCTTATATTTCAACACTTTGATGTGAGCCTTTTGATATGAATAGTTACATCATTGTTTTATTGTTTAAATAATATTACTTGTTTAGTATCTTAAGTTTTGTGAGTAATAACACAAGACTGAGTGAAGTCCTAAATGTTATAGCAAAGACTGTTTTATAATTGCCAATTTCACTGTAAGCCATCTTATATTATTGTCTGAACGGTGTGCACTAGTGTCAGTTGCACTAAGACATACATAAGGTGGTAATGATACTCGAGAGTGATATTAAGAATTCATCAACCATTTTGGTTTTTTATTAATAGATGGAATGAAAACCTATTAACAAAAACAATAATTTGTGGAAAACTCAGGAAATTTCCAACCATATACACCGAAAAATATTGCTGATATGATATGATTTACTACATATATGTTCCATTATGTCATAAAAGGGTTGTCTACCAACTACAGTATATTAATTATTAAAAACAATTATTTTCATGTCTATTGAAAGCATTTGAATTGACATTGATAACAGTTATATTTGTATTATTTATTTATATTGTCCTAACATTTTAACAACTATGAAATTTCATGATATTTTTACGCATGAAAGTATTATTACAAATGTTTTATGACAACATTTATTGACTTGACTTCTTATTATGGAACTGCCCTAACTTCCCCAAACTCCAATAGGACTGCTGTCCTGTGAATAGATAAGTACTAAATATTCCTCACTCTACATATGAGTAATAACTTATAAATATGACAAAATGTGTATTTTAGGAGATAAAGGAGTATTATCGCCATGGAACTATTATTAGAGAATTTCCCTGTTTGAAGTACTTCACAGTAATATTACTTCCCCGAATAACTGAAATTAAGAAGCTTATTTGTAGGTCTGCTTTTACTGTATTTTGTTATGCTTCATTTATCAAGTTATGCTCACCAAGTGCTTATTTGTTGTTGTGCTGATTAGTTGATTGATCAGATATCCCAAAACGTTTGCATCCTTTCTTTTACAATATAGGAAAGAGATTGCCTGCCTTGGTAGAAGACCTAGATGTGATGCAAAAAGCAGAAATATTGTCATGTTATATTTTAGAATTGGCTTAACCAATGTCAACCAGTGTTTTATTATTATTCACATGATAGAGCAATCAACCATGCAATTGGTATACTGTGATGGTCCCACATCAATTCATTGTTTGTAACAAGACAGTGCCAAATACATTGGTACTCCTGATATCCAAAAAGAAATGTTTCTTTTTCTAGAGTCACTTACTAGTCTTAATACCCTTACAAACCGTCAAGCAAAGTTGTCTAACACAAGTTGACAGTTTTATTCCCTAGTTAAATTTTTAAGTCTTTAAAATGGTTTAAACTCATAAGATTTCCAGAAAAAATCTTATATCAGGCTATCGCGATATGGATTTTATCCATTTTTGGTTTTATAACTCGTGTGTTGTATCACAAAATTCATATAAGGCAACAAGTTTATTCAACCTAATATCTGTTTGTAATAATTCATATCAAGGATGATATAAAAAATTATGCATTTTTTCTTACTCCTAATTGATTTGCCAACCCAAATGGCGCAAGGCGTCTTGGCATATTTACAAAAATGTTCATGTGTTGTTAGGTACACATGAATTTCGTAAATATATTCTATATTATCTGTTATGAGGTTGTTAGTAGTATTCCTTTGACTACTTTCACTGGCTTTGTCGGCATCTGTACAAATTCTGTAACTACATTATGATTGATTCACTCAATAACATCTTCATTTATTCACATTCTTGTATTCTTATATCCTGTTTTACCTACATTCGTAATCATCATTACAACCCATATCGTCCTACTGTTGGGTTCGGGTCTCCTATCGAAATGACAAGGTTAGGTACAACTTTTTTAAGTGTCTTTAATTGGAATAGTTTAAAGCACATTTTACTATCAAATGGTTACAATAAAAATTATCATTTTATGCCTCGGACACTACGACGGCGACACTTTTAAATGAAACCTATTCATGCCATTTGAATATGGCAAATTCTTACTACGACCCAACTTCACCACGTCGAGTGTAATAAATCACACTTTGCCCGTCATCTGTTCATGTTATTATTAGGACGTCCTGTCGTAGATACGAATATGTATGTACCGGTGTTGGTTCTATTGAAAAGCAAATTTTTATTTAATTAGTTTTGTGTATGGGGCTCCATTCATGGTTTGTCCAAACTAATCTCCCATACTCAAGTTGCCTCCTGCAGAACAAAGGACTAGGGCACTCTAGTAAAGTAGTAAAATCCTTCTTGTTGGAAGTCATTGGACTGTGAATCAGCTACTGAATTGTTAATGATACGATTGCCTGCTAGTAGGGTTCTTTACGTACCTGGCTTGGCTATCACTTGACTGGGAACCCTGGTAACTGATGTTACGGGCGTCCAAGGCGGCGCTGAACACTTACCATTAGGTGGCTATAAAAAATGTCTAATGTGATTGCTCGGAATCTATTGTAATTCAATCAGTCTTCAGAAGAATATAAAAATTGTTGTTATTTACATTTATATCGGTAGAATAGAGTTGGTATACAGTATATGAAATATGATTCTTGTATTATGAATGTATCCAACCACAAAACAATTTTATTATCGGCATATTGTAAATGGCAATTGTAAAGTACTTTGAATTTATTACATTCCAGTTCGTGCTCATTATAATGTTGTTTACTTATTTGTTGGCAATGTCAATATTACAATAAATTGTTTGATACGAAAACATTAAATACATAGGTACTTGAATGTCACCTGACAGATATTATTTAAATATCAGACCGTGAAATTAGTTCGGTTTCCGGACTTTTTCACTTTTGAGTCATGTAATTTGATGTATAGTTTGATACTAACTTACTGCAAACATTGAATTTTTAACAAATACCTAAATATTGTAACTAAAGGCTACTGTACTGTATTTTAAGTACATTAACTATTGTATCAAACAAAATAAACGAAGTGCAACGAAACTATGCAGGTAAATTTAGTGAAATGTTGGTATATATTGACCTTAGACATTGAGACAATTTCCTGAACCATGTACCTGAATATTGAGTGTTGGGAGCAATACATGCAAAAAAATTACGGCTTTACGCTGGAAATACACTGAATACTGCCGATGCTTGATCGTCAACATGTCGGTTTCCAATTAAAGTACATGTTTCCTTATTTCTTCACCTTTAAACCAATTTGGTTATTTTCTGGATAATTATCTTCATGCGACTCGGAGAGCGACCAGACTCTATTTTATTTATTCAACTTGAGTATTCCCTAAGTAAGAAATCTGTGCTTGAGAATTTTTAATGCATAATGCTTTCGAAAAAAATTACTTATAAAGTTAACAGTCCTCCTGGAGCTGTTACACATTAAATATTGATGTGGCGATAGTATGCCCTTAGTTCTAAACAATTATCTCTATATGGAAACCTATTATTATACGAGATTCATCACTAACTTAATGTATCAATCAACAAAAATACTGTGTAATACTCAACTACTATCATATACCTGCGTGTTATGCCTAATCCAATAACACAATCATGGTCAAGCGTAGGTAGTATGTATAGGATTTCCATTGAGGCTTTAAAATATAAATAGAATAAATCTTTTATACTAAAGGGACATTTATGACTAAATTATTCGTTATAAATCTATCATAATTTATTTTGTTTAAATAAAAATAGCGATAATATAAACTGTTAGTGCTTTGATTCATGCTGAAATCTTTGACTGGATGGCATAATACGTAATATATTAGGCAAGCGTCGTGTAACATGTTTTTACGTCTCTATAATTAAGAGGATACCGGAGTCGGGCAATGAAACGGTTAAGATCATAATAACTGGTTCCTTTAATAGGCTGCTTTCAGACCAGGAGGTATGAAGATCGTAGTTTAAAGTAGCCTAAAAGTGTGCAAATACTACACAACTCGAAAAATCACAGAAGTGTGTCTACGTGACCATAAAAAATGTATATAACTGATATGGTGCTGGTGCATCATGACTATAGGACTATTGGAATATTACATAAATTTCGAAATATAAAAAAAGCTTTCAAGCATTAAAATTTTCTCACTGTGAACTTGCTATGAAGTAGACGTTTACTAATAATTATAAAATTAAACGGTATCTCAAAGTTATCATATCGTCAGTATTATAATTATGAATTTAATAATATTTTATTATGCGTATTTATACTTCTTCCAGCCCAAATGGCAGTAGGAACGAAATTCCACAACACTCTCAAAAATTACTTCACGCAACCACAAAGTCAGTTAAGGATTGAAAAGGAGGTGGAGGGAGTATGGATCTCAGTTGCCGACGCATTGAAGAACATATCCTCACCCAAGGCCATAGAGTCTAATGTTGTGCATCCCGTGTTGAAATACAGAGGCATTTTCGATGCTATTGCGGATTATGAGTAAGTAGATTTATTTTTAAGTAAGTTTTGCCTTATTGCTTTTTAGCAATCGACTACTTCGGTGGTCGACTATATTTTACCCGATATAAGTTCAAACAGATGGGTTTATATACAGGGTGTAAGGCAAACGCTCCCGAAACGAAGACAGGTGATAGTGCTGATGATACCTTTGATGATGAGTGAGAAAAAACATCGATTTGGATGAAAAAAAATTTTTTTTTTACTTTTTTTCGCATTATTCACCCTTTATAATGTTAGTACACCTAAAAGAAACTATAATTTCATAAAAAATCATCACTTCACTCTAAAATACAATGTACAATACAACAGCAATGTAATTCACAATAAAAACAGCTGAGCGCGGGTTGATTGCTCGAACGCCGCGCGTAGACATCGTGCGTATCGCAGCGGTCCGCAGTTAGTATCTACCTAACTTATAAACTGCCGACTACGCCGTAATAACCAATACTAACAATTACTGTGTCTCTACCTACTACTTTCATTCGAATTCACTGGTTGAACAAATCAAGTACCGGGTTCGATTCCCCGCTGACGAAAAATTTACTGAAATGGAATTTTAACATGAACAGTCAGGATTTTTAATCGAACATGTAGGTATGTTTATGATTCCGTATTCAGTTATGTACCTATTCAGATCCGTTTAGCAATAAGTTATTTAAAAATAATGTAGGTATGAAACCGCTTACTCCTCCGTGGTCTTAAGAAATTTTAGAAAGATTCAATTTACCTATTCTACTTTATCCTGTTGCCATATTCAGAGACCCTAAACACGTTAGGCATTATTAAAAACAAAAGAAATGTAAAAAACATAGGTAACTATGATGCACACCATAAACTTAACCCTTTTAATTACTTTAATTAAAAAATATTTTGCTTATTAACTAATTATGTACAAAACATTGCATTAGGTATTGTTGCTCAAAGACACGTGCCGCGCTGTCGGCGAGTGTAAAGGATTTGCATAGGGATGGTACGATAACACTGAAGTATCGATAATTTTACTTGATAGAGTATCGGTCGTAAAGTATGAATACTTACTCATATGAATCGTTTGTTTTGTAAAATTTAGAATGAAATAAATAAAAACCGTAAAAAGTATTGATATGCGAGGGTGTGAGTGTGTTACGTTTAACGTTTAATATTCTGTATTGATACGAAATTGTAAGTGGTAAGGATGGTCCCATTTTGAATCAGTCACAAAAATTAGAACACAAATACACTTTACGTATTTATTTCAAACTGAAAATCTCATTAATTAAAATAAAATATGAGAATTATTTTCAAATTAATAATTAACTAGCGATTTAAATTGCAATTTATTTTAAGTAATTAATTCAGTATTATTACATTTTTAACTTGTTCTAAAGAGACACAGGCAATCCTAGTGCGGGGATGTGAGTGTGTAAACGTTTTTATACAGATGAAATAGTTTTTGTAACTGTTAACGTGAGTAACTAATTAGGGATGTTTATTAATTGTTAATATAAAAGAAAATAAGAAGTAACAAGCTTGTTGTTACGTCAGGGTAAGAAAGAATTAATCACTTAATTTTATTGAAAATTACAAATCTAGCTTCTAAATTCCATAAGCAGACCACTTAGTACCTATCCTATACTTATAAAATAAAAGTTGGGAATATCTTTACGGTTTATCGATATTATGGAATAAATCAAAGTGCCTATCGCAAACACAGCAGCAAGGACGTAGGCTTTTGTTTAGCGGCATTTTAGATTTTTAACACAGTTCTGTGTTGACCTTCATGCGCGCATGAGTGATGGATAAGTTTCGTTAGTTAAATTTTTGTTGGAATATTACTTTATTGTGACGTTTTGTGTTGTGCCTATTATAGTTTTGTTTAAAAATGCCTAACGCGTTCATTTGGAGTGCTCGTAAATACGGCAACATGTTAATTTGCCCTGGAGATGCTCGCAGAAATGCTTCACGTGCGTTACGAATTTACTGAGAGAGATTCCCGACCGCTCGACATCCGGCTGACTCTCGTCTGATAACAGGAGCATTCCAGGGAGAATGCGGTTTCATACCTACATTAATTTTAAATAACTTTTTGCTAAACGGATCTGAATAGGTACATAACTGAATACGGAATCATAAACATACCTACACGTTCGATTAAAAATCCAGACTGTTCATGTTAAAATTGCATTTCAGTAAATTTTTCGTCAACGGGAATCGAACCCGGTACTTGATTTGTTCAACAAGTGAATTCGAATGAAAGTAGTAGGTAGAGACACTGTGATTGTTAGTAATGGTTATTACGGCGTAGTCGGCATTTTATAAGTTAGGTAGATACTAACTGGGGACCGCCGCGATACGCACGATGCCTACGCGTGGCGTTCGAGCGATGAACCCGGGCTTTTATTGTAAATTTCATTGCTGGTAATTTTTTTAGAGTGAAGTGATGAATTTTTATGAAATTATAGTTTCTTTAAGGTCTACCAACATGATAACGGGTGAATAGTACGAAAAAAAAGTTAAAAACAAATGTTATTTTTTTTCATCCAAATCGATTTTTTTTAATCATCATCAAAGGTATCATCAGTACTATCACCTGTCTTCATTTTCGGTAGCATTTGCCTTACACTTGATTGATCTCTATGCCTTTTCAGAGGTCTATAAAAATATTCTAAAAAATTTATTTGTCCAGTGGACAAATATGTAATTAACATGGAATTAACGAGTAAACTTACTACTTTTTTTAAAGAGGTCTTTTTCACCATCACGTTGAAGACCCTAAAAGATCATCTCGCCTCTTTGGGGCAGGGTAGTATTATGTGAGATTCCTATCTCTTCAACTGCCATTTGGTGCATGCGAGGAGGTTCCGAGATCTCATGAACGGACCGATCTCTCTTCTGTACAATGTCTTTTCGTCCTTTGCTTTTGCCTTCTTTAAAAAACACGATAATTATGAACAACAAGCTAATATATAGAGTGACCAAGATGACCGTGAGAGGTTAAAATCCCAAACTCTAATGAGTGACTTAGTCTCTATTAGGTACTATTGTATTGATTATTAGATACTTTAGGATTGAGGATTTTACAGAAAACCAGCGCTGCAGGAATTCTGTTTTTAGAAGCTGCAGTACAAACTGAGTGAAGCCCTATTTCAAAACGTTACCCTGCAGAGCAGGCAACAAGATATAATCATAAAAATTAATATTATATTTAATATCCTATAATAACCTAATGTACTGTATTGTGAAATAAACGCTTTCGTTCTTTCTAATTTCTTTTCTAATAGCTTGTGACCCTGAGACCTATTGTTTCGAGACTTTTAATAACAGTGATAAAAGCAGACAAGTCTATACTATTTTGTGCCGTATTCAGCAAACACCATAGCCCAGTATCTTGTGACAATTTAATCTTGCTGATCTTAACTAAGCACTTTGGTTTATAGGAACACACACGCGGCTTAGATGATGTGTTACTTTAAAAAGTACCTTTTACCAATGTTAATTCCAGAGACAGACCAACATTAATCGAGTGGAAAAAGTCTGACAAACCTCGCAAATCCATCACTCAGACATACGACAATCCAATCCAATTAGCAGCATACTTTGGTGCCGTTTGCCATGACCTCAACTACAAACATTTGAACGTTAGGGACGCTCTACTCGTGATCGCCTACACAGACGGCTCCAAGGCAGATGTGTATCATCTGACGATGGACAAGATGAGGGAACATTGGGCCCAGTGGCTCATCAGATTGGAGGAGTATATGATGAAGTATAGTAATGACTCAGAGAAGATATTGAAGGGTGGCAAGAGGCTGTTTGAGGAGGAGCTTGCAAAGCTCTAATTTTTTGGTAAGTAACTATGTGTTTAATTTGCAAGGGTAAACAGTAACAACCAGGTTCGTCGCTCTGTTCCTCAATGATGAAGTTCATAGGCTATGATCCGTGAACTAACTTTAAGGACATTGCAACATGCCATATAATTTTATTCAAGAGACCTATATATATATATATATATATATATATATATATACTTAATATAATTTATATTGTATGTAATCATCATTATCATTACAACCTTTGATTTTCCCAACGCTTGGAGCTTCCTCTGTGTCACAATGAGAGGGGTTAAGACAATAATATGCCACGCTACTCCAGTGCTGATTTGTGGGTTAGAAACTTAGCTATCAAAATGCTGAAACTTTTTATGCCCACCGATGGCGTATGCCTTAAACAAATACCATCTAACGATAACCAGAAGCGCAGGCTACGCATGTTTTTGGAAGCAAAATAACGCACAACAAATTTTTCCTCTATCGGTCACCCATCCGACGCGTTGAACGCGCCCGTAGTTTTTAACTCGTTAATTCAATTACAAAATGACAAAGGCCATCATTGCTTCATAAATTTTTTCACGTTGCTCATCACCTAATACGTACATATACAAATTAACGGAAATATTTGACACCAGTTTTTATTTTGTTCGTAGTACTTCGTAACTTTGTAGTATGTTGGCATAGGTTAGAAGTTTTTGCTTACATTTGTGCCAAGAAATAAATCTAATAATATTGACATACACATTGTTTATGTACATGACATATTGTTTATGCACAAATTGTGACACATTTTTTTATTAATGATTCTTCCATCGTTGATTGATTCGCATGACACAATTAATAATGAAGGATCTTATTTTCTAAAGGATTTCAGGATTAAATCTTCGATTATTATAATTACATTTTCATGCCATACTACATATTGCTAGCGAATTAACAAGTGATTAGTGAACTCTTTTCTCACATTATGATATGTTATCGGATCTATATGAAATCGTGAAAAACCTTCTTATCTCACTAATATCAACATTATTTGCATTCCAGGGAGGCTATTCATCAACTCAAACGGATCTTATCTTTACTTATATGAAGATAGCGTCACGCAAATGTCTTCTTCATATAAACCAAAGTAGAAGACTGAGAGGAATAAAAATATTAAATTGAACTTTGTTTCAAGGGAATACGGTCTAAGGTTGCTTGAGTGGAATTCAATAATTGAACGTTAAAATTTTCACATTAATATGCGTGGGATTAAAGTATAAATTTTAAGTTTTTATGTTACTTATACATTCTTTCAGCTGGTTGTTTCGTATGTGATAATGGTAATACATTCTGCTAAATAAACCCTTGAATGTCCGATTGCGTCCTAGTGTTTAGTGCCTTTATGACTTGGTAATTTTAATTTATCATCGCCTTTATTATGATACGCCTATCACTAAGGCACAATATTACCAATATGCCTTATTAGTATCCGTTTATCACACTTTATCATATTGCCACGTGATACAAATCTTCATTATGAATATAAATAAGTAGTACGGTCAGCATCACAATGGTAATAGAAGTTGCTGCGTAGGAAAATTAAATGTGTGTCATGTAAGGAAATACAGATTTTATTGGGGTATTTTAAACAACCATTTATATTGGGAAATATTAAGATGTGCTGCGTAATTGGACACTGTATTTCATTACTACATATTACTGATTTAGGCTGTACTGTTTCTCTCAGTACCTTGATATACTTGCTACGACCATACAAATGAAACATCGTTTTGGAATACTCACCTGAAATCGTTCAGATTTACGCTCGGTTCTTATAACCTATCAATTTCCTAATTAACGATTTTGTTTTCTGTAGACAGTCAAAAAGAGTCCCATTTCATTGATACAAATGCGTTTCTTCGTATATTAAAACGCAAATATGCTCTTTCAACCACTGTAGTATGATCCTTTAGCCAACAGTTAAAGATTATGTTATATGAATCTGCTGTTAGAAAATTATCATTTGTTGTGTAAATTCCAAAAATATAAACAAAGAAATATCTCGAATAATAATCACTACATAATATGTACTACGTAAAACGTAGTAGTAGTTTGTCGGAACGCAATAATCTCGAACTACTGTATGAATTTTGATGCGGTATTTATCGATAAAGAAGGGATTGTGAGGGATTAGATGCGTGGAGTAAAAATGGTTTTTTAAATGTCTGATCAAAACAAGTGATATTTTTTTCGGATGGGGTTATTCTTCGTGAATGTAAGGAACTTTTTCTGAAGTAAAGTGGCACTCACTTTATTTACTAGTAGAATCATACGGTTTCTTAGCATCCTCATTTCGCTCATTCATTCAATTCATTCGTTACAATATTATCACTTATCAAGTCCTTAAGTTAGTTCAAATTCAAACTTTTGAACATTACCTACACAAACGGTAAATTGTAAACCCACTATATTTTTTTCTAAATGCAGACTAGTACCTTGACAAAGTTGTCAACGTCAATTTTCAATTATGCGTACCGCGAAGGATTGAGAGAGTCTGCTCGCATTAGTATTCCATTGTCATTGCCATTGTAATGTGCATGACCTGGAGTCAAGATTTTTGTAGGTCAAATGCTTTACCTTCTAAGGCTACATCCTCACGTAGCGCCAGGCGGGAGTGTAGTCAAGCATTGTCTTGTAATAAATAAAAAAAAACCTTTTTTTTTGTATCGCCAAAACGATGTAATTTCCTAGTCAACACTATTCATTGTCATTATCGGTACAAATTTATGCAGGTTAATACCAAATTTAATTTTAGCGCTGTCATGATAGTAGCGTTTACTCATTGCTTTATTTGAATAACACATTGACACAATGGATATTCAATATTCTTGAATCTAAATGACTCATTGTATTGGATTCTTTATGAAGTCATGTAAAGTTTATTCATTTACTTTATAAGTTTTTTTTTTATATATTCCTGGTTAGCGTAATGTTTCGTTTAATTTAAGTACGTAATTTAATTAAAACTTAATTGTTTTTTCTTTCCAAAACAAAAAAAAACTTATTGAATCGTATTTTCATTCAATGAAAAAAAAGAACTGTCTGTTTCTAAACGTAAAATTCAAGTGACGTGAAAGTTGCTCGCGCCTAGCGAGTTGTTGAAAGAATTGTTTTGTGTTATTAAATTGATTCTACAACACAAAGCCGTAATTTGTATGATTAGTTTGCTATGCCACAACGGTACAGCGCAAATGACGTCTTTAGTTGATCAAGCGACTCTGAAGTTGCACCATGGTGTTGGGATAACTTCCCGATTATTTTATTATATCACAGGTAAAACCTGCAGCTTGCAATTTTATTTAATAACATGGGAAAACATGGCATGGTTTGAACCCATATAACACAAGGATATAGCATTGTGTTGCAGGCAGAGCTACGCTACTAGCAAAAATCAACGCTGGTAAAGTATTTTTCTAGCCATCTAACATAAGGTCTAATATAAGGCTGTATAATTATCTTTGTTTCTCAGTTATTAAAGTACCTATTTATATGATGTTTGTTTTTATTTTTTATATTTACTTACACATGCCTACTATTCGTTTGATACCATTATCAACCAAATACACTTATTACAAATTGCCATGAGATGAAAACGTCGGATATTTTACAGGGTAATTTATTAGTGAATATACCCTGTAAAATGTCTTTTTGATACCATTCACCAGGAAGAATTTTATCACGTACTTGCTATTTGAGATCGAGGGAAAAATCTAAATGATACTCTGGGGAAGATATCAGGATATTTGGGATTTCCCTCCCATTAAAACCCATTCGGCAACCTATTGGGCGATAATCGGAATCTCATGTGAACGTGTCATACAAATAAGCCTTTTATCACTAACATTGTTGTACAATTAACTACCTTAAAAATAAGGTTAATAATTTATACTGCCATATATATTTATAGATTTATATATACTATGTACATCTGTAGGCACTGTTGAATTTAGTTTTATTGTAATATTTTGTGATAAATATTTGTTTTATGATACTAATGTTCTATGATTTTCTAAATTTTGCCTGTCTGTCTGCATGTCCTTCTATAAGCCAAAAACGTCTCGACCGATCTTGATGAAAAATAAAATATAGAAATAACGCCATTGCAGAACTTATATGCTTAATAAGATATCGGTAGACCTTATAAATAATCAACTTTGTAGGTTTATAATAATTATTTTATGTTGGTAGCGCCGATTATTTAGACATCATAATTGTACAAATGTTTTATTCCCAACTGCTTACCGACTTCTTTCTTGTTGTGTCCGTAGAATTTACTACACTTAAATTTTATATTCTAAGTAAAAATACCTACACCATTTGAAATTCAAAAGTGGAACACAGAATAAAAGCGACCATTTAGGATAATCCGATCAACATTAAATTCATACCTGCCTACTTCTTGTAACTGTCAAGCTATACGCGGTATACACGGATATTCACCACTAAGGGCGTCATCGATGCTTTGAAAGAGTCCAATACCTAACTGGTTTCCGAACGTTGCAATCAAAATAAGCAAGTTATTTCAGGGTTGATTTTGAGTGACATATATAGAATCACTATGAACTATGCTAGTCGTACAGATCCACCGACCTTCAATAGGAGGAACCGTATGTCACGTCCACGTCTTTTGATTAGGAGTTTGCACCACGAGCAAGAAAGATTGGCTTGGACTACCTTTGAATCCGTATAGATCTTAACAGCCCCACTACCTATATTTGCTGGCGTAGGTACACCACGCGCAGGCCAATCAAACGATCACACACTCACGCCTCTGCATCCCTGTACTATTTAATTGCGAGTGGCACGAACGTACAATACAGTACGAATAAATATGACATCACAAACACCCAGAATCTGAGAACAAACGTGTATTTGTTATAAAATATCTGCCCCGACCAGGAATTGAACATAGGGTCCGTCACTCGGCCGGTAGATTCATTACCAACTGAGTTATGGAAGCGGGTATGTTGAGATGAACCCTTTATTTTATTATCTTATATAACCACGCTTTTCTTTATAGTTTTTTTTATTACCATACAATAAATGTCAAAGTATGGCATATGGCAGTAAATATATCAAAAGTTCAATTTGCAGTATCACTGAGATGTTCTGCTACACCGGGGGTTATCCACTCGCTCCTACTTCTATCTATGGTAGTTTGCTAGGTATGTACGGTACTCTGTATTTGCTTGCATATTGTTTGATGTCAATATTTGTCAGTTTGACACTCAGCTGATCTGAAGTGATCTATTTGTTTATATTAGTTTTCTTTTTTATTGTATAAATAAATATTTAAATCTTTTGTTTTTACAAATATGCCACCTGTTACACTTAAAATATTACTTTATTGAAATGTGATAATGTTTAGAAAATTCAATGACTCGTGATTTAACTTATGATTATTCATGAGTTCAAAGTTTACAAACAAGCATTTTTCAATAAGTTTTTGTACCCACAATGTTAAATTGGGTATAAATGTATGTGAAAATTACATTTTATTTGGAAAGAATTTTATAGTATTTTTTTATAAATTATATTTTTTTACTGTACAAATAGACAATAACGTAATTGTAATTATCATATCTTTAGTTGGCAAGTGGACAATCCCGCTGCTAGTGGTTAGTCTCATTCGTTAACAGCTATCCGGGTCATATTATTTCTTCATAAACATTTCTATTCTAGACCTTTGTTTGGTAGTGTAGACAATCATTATAATTTTTGTGAACTTTTAACACTTTTGGATGACATAAAATTGACAGAGAATAAATCGTTTTTATTTTTACACAATGGCAAAAAATTTTCAACGTACCGCTCTACTATTTCTTAGCAAAAAAAAACCAGTGTTTTCAACTATATTTATCCGCACGAAAATTACTCATCCAAATATATTGAAATCAGTGTATCCAGCCTTAAGTAATTTCAACTACACTGTACACGACTTCATTTGGCAAAACTTGGACAGGTGGCCAGACAAGACTGTGACTGTGAGTAAACATTTTCATTTTTTATTTCAACAAAGTTCTGTTGTTCTCATATGTCATGGTAGACAAATGTTAACAACCATGAATACCATTGGAAACTGGATGAATGGTCATTAGTAGTATGATTGCATAGTTGTATCTGTAGTTCTGCAGGAAAATCAAGCCAATGTTGGGCATTGTTGAGCAAAATGGTGAGATTTTTATTCTGAGAAACAGATGTACTAATGGATTAAAATGAAAAGCATTATAATTCATTCAATATCCCCTAGCTATTAGATGCATTTGCCTTGAATTATTTTGAATATAATTGTCCTTTAAAGCTGACCTTCTATAATGACAAATTGAGTTCTCCTTATAATCAAACTTCTCTAGAATTAGTATTTGAAGATTAATAAGGTCTAGTAAAGTATTATCGTACCAATTTTATTTGTACTATGATCTGAGAATTATTTCAGGTTTGTGCAGTCACTGGTCATGGATATACGTACGCGCAATCCCACAGGATGTCAGTGTCCTTGGCTGCTTCTTTGCGAAGCAAGCTCAAATTACAAGACGGTGACACGGTTGCCTTAATCCTGCCAAATATTCCCGAATATCCCTGCACCGTTCTCGGTGTTTTGCAAGCTGGATGTGTCGCCAGCATGATGAATCCAGCTTATACCGCGCGTAAGTAGTTTTTTTCCATCATATCTGATTTGAAAAAGAAACAAATTTTTCAATGCATTATCGTACTAAATGGGCATAATGCCAGGAAGTGCTAAGTGACCTTTACAAGGATCTGCTACAAACTATATCTGAAACTGACTATGGCTTCAGCTCTTAAGAAGAAGAAGCAACAAGCTCTGTTGGTATTATCTGTGTGTACAGTTTCCTGGGCTTGATCCTAAGTTGGAGGAGATATTTATGTGACATACGTTATTATTCTCGGGTCTTAGTTAATGTATTTGACCACTTTAATTCATCAAAAAGTCAGTGGTTAGTTAAATTGTCGTAAGTTATGTCGCCTGAAGGCCTCCATTAATGAATGCGATCTAACGATAACCATCGACAGATTAAGGCGCCTTTCAAACACGGAACGTTCAAGAATTTTTTTTTACTAGCCAACACCCATACAACTACAGATTGTATCCAGATTTTTTCTAGAGACCGAATTAGTCGGTCGATAAATTACGATTAATATATGCTTTTGTTCTATCAGTCCAGCGTAGTATCTGGTGTGAAATACTTTTCAAAATACCTAATCCCTCTATGTTGTTGGTGTATATGGGTTATGGCTATGGTAGGCAATCGGGTCCCAGTCCCTCAGTCAAAATAAGGATACGGTATCTCCTGCCTGTCATAAGAGGCGACTAAAAGAGGGCTTCTGGGGTTACGGGCGGCTAGGGTGGGAGCTCAAATCGTCCAGTCAGCGACCCCGGGAAGGGCGACGGTATACGTGGCCGCAAACCGCCGTAAACATCAGAAGGTGGGGGATGAGTGGAGGCTCATCACGGGCAGAGCCCGGCAGGGCTCGCACTTAGGACTCTGATTGCGTTCCGTTGCAAATCCCGGGGTCCTGTACATAGCGCGGAAGAGCGCCACCGAGGGGGGGTTTTAGTGCGGTAAAAATCCCACATAACCCGGTGTCGCTCCCACGGCACCGGGTACCTTTTGAAGGTTTCCCTCCTCAAAAACAAAAAAAAGGTTCTATAAAATAAACTACATCAGAGTCTTCTAAGTTCATTACGGATGTTCTACTATTAACGGTTTTGTCAGGTTCAGCTCTACCTTTAAACTGTGAAGTTTGGCAAGACTCGGATCGGCTTCTTAACGGAGCCAAGTGCAATTTTAGACTTAAATTCTTAAGTTGGACATCTCACATTCTTCGCCGTGTAAATTTGACCCAGTAGTCACGTTCTTATGATGATATTGATGATGGTGAGTTGTCTTTGTAGACTTTAACACATGCGTTTCCGTTGTCTTCTGTTGTCGGTGCCTTATTCTTTTTTTTCCGTCGAAATGAGTATACGTAGGTGCAATGATGCCTTTTCTTACATCTTCTCCTTTATTCTAAAGTATGATCTGCATGTTCCTATCCTACACCCAAATTTAGAACGATTTACAATAATTTTTACAATATTTATTATAATAAAAGTGAAACATTCAAATTTTATCCAGTTCTTGCTTAAGTATTAATAATGTCGGCAATGTTTTTTAATTAATTTATTAATTAATATAAATAAGTCGGTCGTCCAATTTTCATAAAATTATCAAAGGAAACAAGATTTAATAAAGGTATAATTATCTGATATAAATTATTTAAATAATTGGCTATTGAATAAATAATTACCTACATATGGTATACAAGGTGGGTAGTATACATGTGTATTCGTTAAGTATCGCCAGTATCGGATGATCATTACAAAAGATGTATCCAAAATGGGTTATGACACAGGATGTACACATCAATAGTAAATGAACAGCTGTTTAGGAATTGAACGTGATATACTTCTAACAATTATTGTATTACTCTATGTGATGGCTTCACAGTGAAAGGGAAATATGAATAATGAACTACTTGAAGATTAGTTGCGTTGAAGATTACTCAAAACAATGCGACGAAATCATATATTATATGTGTATCGTATGTAGCTGTATATTTTTTTTCAGATGAACTCAAACGACAATTAGCGCTTGTCGACTGCAAAGCAATAGTAACGTCAACGACTTCGTACTCCAACGTTTGTTTAGCGCTGAAAGAAAACAAGAGTAAAATACCCGTGATCCTAATATCTCATGATGGAGTACCGGAAGACGCTATAAAGTTTGCCGAATTCGCTGAAGATCTCTCTATTGACACCAGTTGTTTAAAATCCGTGCGGAGAACTCCAAAAGATGTTGCTGTCATACCGTTTTCTAGTGGAACTACTGGTTTCCCTAAAGGCGTGATCCTGACCCACCAGAGTTTAGTGGCTATGAGTCTAATGATCCACAATCCTGGTATTTTAGCTGTGGAAGAAGCCACTGGTACGTTTTTTCAGATTTCAGATTGTTCGAAATCGCTTTTCTTGCGTGACTTATGTGACATTTTTTTTTGTGTTTCGCTTGTGTTTAATTGTACTATACTGTAAGTATATATTAGGGATGTTATGTAACTGTAACTACCGGATTTCCGAAATAAAAATATATCTGTAACCGTAACCGAATCCGTTAACAAAGTTTAGAATAATTTCGGATAGGGGCACTCGAAATAACACATTATGCCAGGTTTTCGCCGGCCTACGTGATACACTATCCTCATCGCTGTCATCTAGACAGTTTTTATTATTAATTTATTTAGGCTATTGTTAATTTCTATGATTGTAATATTAGATAATACCTAGAAATAAATTCAAAATGTTACCTTGTAAATACATTATATAATTATGTTTTTCCGATGCCTAAACCATTTAATATCCGTAACAGTAACTGAGGCCGTTAAAATATTATTCACATATCCGTTAACCAGTTCCAAAATTTCATATACATAACGTCCTTAGTGTATATGTAAGTTTCAGAGTGAGTTACAACCTTCTTAATTTAATTTACAGTATCACACCAATCGGCCATTCCTGCTATATTGCCGTTCTTCCATATATTCGGCTTTAACGTTGTCATGATGAACCTGATGACGATGGGCGTTAAATTCATCACAATGGAAAGCTTTAAGCCAGATCTGTTCTTACAAACAATAGTTCGACATAAGACTGATCATTTATACGTAGTGCCTCCTATTGGTAAGGTTTTTTTTTTGTATAGATATGAAATGAAATGAAATATTTGTTCGAAGTTGGTTTTTACAAACAATTTTCGAACGTCAACTTACGCCATCGCTTCAATAAATCCCTACCGTGAGTGGTCCCGGAAAAAGAAGCGGCAAGAAACTCCCGAGGAGTTTTTTTTTAATAGGTAAAACAGGTTGAGTCAGTGGGAAATAGCTTATTTTGCTCCGGGTACTTTCTTAATGTCTTATTCGCTAATGAGTTCCGAACTCTGCTCCACTACCTGAAAGCACTTTAGATTGCATTGCCAGAAGCCACTTCGAAGATTTAATTTCCATAACGGCATTATCGATTGACCTGGTCTAATATGACATGAAGTTGCTTTGAGAATCTAAAACTACTGAACCTAAGAATTAAGTTGCCACAAAATTTTGCGGTTAACACTCGTAGAGTCTACTACCCTGATGATGCTCTGTTTCGGAGCGAAACACGTGTTGGTATAGAAATATATGTATATCATCATACATTGTTTGTGGATTGTTGCAAAATAAATTAATACTAATTTAATTTAATGTATAATACAAAAATTCAGCCTTTAAATTCCCATTTCCAACTGTAAATATTTACATTTTGTTTTGGTTTACTTAGACTTGACTTATGTTTTTTGGCTTTCAGTGGTTTTCCTGGGAAAGCACCCGGCTGTGAAGCCAGAACATTTGTCTTGTGTCCAGAGCATTCTCTCCGGGGCAGCACCTCTCTCCGAACCTGATATAGTAACTTTACTTCAAAAAAACGTGAGTAGACATAGTTTTACGCTGTATCTATTTCGTCATAACGAGCTGTTCTTGTGAACCATTTGGAGGGTTTAAAAAATTTTGTGGTTTTTGATAACTCTCCGTGTTTCGTTTGAACAAACGATCAATCGATGACCTGTGATTGTTTCACTTCGATAAGCTTTGACGTAATGCGTCAGTGAAGCGACTTTGTGCGGGAGTGTGTCGTTTAGAGGTCCGTGTTTAATACGTTGATAAAATAGCATATGGACAAAAACACTGATTGCTGCGATGACGCGTTATCGTGCGTGAACCCGAGGCAACTGTTTTTGTAAATAAAATGCCATAAATAAATACTCAGTCATGGATAAAATATATTGATATTTTTCGTTGACAAGTAAATTTATTGTTGCTTGTTTTTACAGATAATTTTACGACATTCATTTTTAATACATTTTTTGTGTTGTGTGTGGGGGGAAATGTTTGTCTGATTTACCTACTTACTTATTTAATGAACGTTGTAGAAATATTGCAAAATATTATTAACTAATAATTTTTTGTATGTTTTGCTATCATTTCTTATTATTTTGTTGAATCTGAGGATAAAAATACGAAGAAATGTAAAGCGCTAATCTTCTAGAAGATTAAGTTCTGTTTTTTTCCCTTGTACTCAGTTTGAATTAAGAGTATTTTCATCTTGTAAAAAAAAATATTTCGATTCTTATAGCACTTCACAGGATTCTGCTTTGGCATCCTTCGCTGTTCTCGGCATCTAACTTCATTCAGATCATTGGTTCAAAGAAATTCATTGTTTTCTAAACAGTGCAGTGTGTAATCTACTATTCTTGGTATGATAAATTTGTAATCGTTTTAATAGTCGTCTTTAACTGTGTTATTATGGTAATAATGCCTACATATAATTGTATACGTTTTGGAGATTATTGTTATCTGGTTTTTATAAAGATATCAAAGTTCAATGTTCGATTCACTGTTTATCTAACTCTTTTACCAGCCCGCTTTGAAATTCACTATACACAAAAAAAAATATGAAAGCAATTTTCATAATATTTATATTAATAATGATGTATGATAAATTTGTTAATATATAATTAATAATATTAGATTTTATATAAAAAAAAAATTCTATCTTTTATAAAGCTTTCGTGAATCTGTAAACTAAGAGAATATTTATAGCATTAGTTATGGAGTATTAAATGGTGGTTCATTTACATGTTTTTAATTTTTTAGAAAGATATAATGTTCCGCCAAGGCTATGGCCTAACGGAGACGTCCGGAGGTATCTCTGTTGGCTATAAAGACAACACGAATTACGCGTCAGTTGGCCATGTCTTCGCCAATAGCGAGATCAAGATAGCCGATTTGGAAACTCAGGAGGCTTTACCTGCAGGAAAGGTAAAAACGGGTGTGACATTTTTTGTCGCTGTTGTCATATGAATGTATGAAGAAATATAAAGATTATTGAGTTACATCATTTAAATAGATCCACTAATGCTTCTATTTCGTTATTCATCAACGTTACCATATTCAAAATACAAAGAGATAAACGAAGATTGCCGAAAGCTTTTAATAACGTTCTCGTACTGTACTGGAGCAGACAGACACCACAAAGAAAAATTTGCGCTAGGAAATGAGGTAATGTGGGTCTCAACTCCTATTGGAGCACGAATTACTTTTTATCAAGACCCAAGTGTGCATTTAGTGACCATATAGGCTTACGCATAAATTTGCCGTGGCGCAACTGATCTATTATATTAAATCTCAATGTGATACGTTAATTTTGTTTAAAGATTTTGGCTTTTGACCATAGTTTTGTAGCCAATGACCGAACAGATTACTAAGTGTTAAGTACCACCGTACTTTTCACTGCCGTACTATTCACATACTATTCACTGCCGCCTATGAATTGCTTGTGTTATCGACGCGAAGAAGGAAGGTGATTCCACAGCTGATTTTAAAAGCACTACTTATTACCCAGAAGGAATAGAATCTTTTCACTATAACTCGCCGACAGAAATAAATTACAGAGTCCAAAAAGCGTTGAAAGAGATATGGCGCCATTGCATCTGATTTTCAGCAGGGTGCACCTTGACTATTGGAGGTTAACTTAGATTCAAAAATGAATGGAGCTCATTACACTGCAAAACCCTGAATGTTCTATAAACTTTTAGGAAGGTGAAATCTGGTACCGCGGTCCGAATCTTATGACGGGTTACTTTAACGACGAACAGGCAACGAAGGAAACCCTCACAGAGGACGGCTGGTACAAAACGGGAGATATCGGGAAATACGACGACAAAAATTACTTGTATGTCACAGATAGATTGAAGGAGCTTATAAAGGTGAGTGTATTTAGACTTATGTGCAGTTATTATTTGTAAGATGTACACTTGTTCATATTTACCAGGTCACGGGTAAGTTGTGCTATAATTTTTTGTTTTTCGTATGTCTTCTTCTTAGTCGTATCTTCATTACTGAAGATCGTGCCAGCTCTGATGGTCCCTTATGCAGTTGTTCCGCAGTTGTCTCCAGTGATACCGTTCCTCACTTTTTTCGTATAAAAGACTGGCCATTATCATTTATATTTAGAATTAAAAATAGGATTGTTTCAATTTAAATTTTCCCTCCCCCATTTCTCTCGAGCTAAATTATAATATCGTGTCTCATTGAATAATTGGATTTGCCGGAAAATATTTCACGTTATGTTTTTTACGACTGAAGCAAGAAATCAATCGATTAAAGAACGTAAACTCGTATTACTAATAATGATATACTGGGAAATAACAACTATAACAGGGCGGCCTCATGACGGCCACAAGTAAACTATTTTGGCTAACAAAACTCTTGTATATATCAAATATGGATACCAAATTGCAAAATCCTATTTAAGGAGGATGAGAGCGAGAATAAAATTGACAACGTAAAATCGGAGGCGGGCGTTGAGTTGAGGCCGGCGATAACAGTGTAGTAACAAGTTATGATTACACCGACCTTCACGAATAAAACAATACGATTTGAATACCAAGATAACGAACTGGTGTTGCCTAGTGACTTAGCAAAATGTAACAATAATACAATATAGTTGTTAGTATCACGGGTTACTTTGCGACAATTCATTGTATTGATATTAATATTATCCGCAAGCACTTGCGGATTGTTGTAAAGTAAGTTAATACTTATTTAATAATAATACAATATTAACTACACAAGCGAACCTGTCACTTTTTCTAGATAAATATTAGATTGATGCGCATAAACTTAGGAGAACTAAAACTACTTTTTACCAAATTACACTTGCTACACTAATCGAGTTAAACAGTAGAGAAGAAGAATTAATTATGTTTAAAATAGAAGGTTTAAATTTATGTTGTAATACAAGAGAAGCGGGAAGAATATATTCAAATTCAAAATACACATACAGTTAATATTGTGTTGAAAAATTTGCAATGATACAAATTATAATTATGTATTGGCAATTTATAGACCACAGAACAAACACAGGCTAGCATTTACTAAACAGTTAAATAGAACCTTAGAAAAACTAGCCCCTAACAAGGATATAGCTATTATGCCAGACACCAGTAATTAAAATCAATAACAGTTACATTTACATGTATAGTGAACGGTATATGTGAAAAAGGAGTGGCGTGTGGTCGAGCGGTGTAATCGGGTTTCAATCACTAGTGCAGTGATTCTCAACCACTGTGCCGCGGCACTTTTGTGTGCCGCCAAATTTTGCAAATATATAATAATGTTAATATTATTAAATTATATAATTTAAAAAGAAAAATATTTTTAACATGAATATATATTTAAATCCACAAAAAAATTAATTATTTTATTATTTGCTTTGCAACGCGTTTTTTCTTAGTGCCAAATTATGATGAAGCGGCGTGCATAGCAATAGGAATATGTCTCAAGTCGGCGCACACTTGCCACTTCTGCGTACAAAACGTGTTGTTTTAGTGATAGCATTGTCATTTTTACGACCAAATATAAATGAAATTATCAAAAAACATCAAGCTCAAATTTCGCATTAAAAATATTTTTATTATTAGCTTGTAATTAATCCCTTAATAAACGTTTAGTTATTATTGTAGTATACATTAGTTTATTTCGTATATTTAAAATTTTTGTCATAAACTATTTCTGCAGTGTGTTGTAGTAAGTAAATAATTTTTATCTTTTTCTTTGTGTGCCGCCAAATTTTGAAATCGTTAAATATGTGCCGCAACAAAAAAAAGGTTGAGAATCACTGCAATAGTGGATGCGTACCGGTCGGCCGGTATGTGCCAATCTGCTCGCACGCTAAATATTTGGCCTCTATCTTGACACATTGAGAATGATGAACGTACTGAGCGCCCGGCGGAAATCAAACCCGAAATAAGTAAAAAATTGGTACGGGAACATATATATATATATACTTTTGAAAGTAAACATAAAAGGGAGGAGATAAGAGAATGTAATGCTGATGTAATCAAGGCGTGGAAACTTATAAATAAATGGTTAGAAAGGGAAAGAAACAACATAGATTACATAATTTTAAAGTACGTAGGCAAGCATGCACGCTTGCAAACAACTTGTAATCATGTTGGCTACAGTTTTAAGAAAAAAATCAGTAATTTGAGGCACGATTGTGAACTTAAATGAATAGATAGATCAAGCGTTAATGAGTGTGATTCATCCATGAGATTTGCTGTCGTAAGTTTTAGTTATGTAATAGCGGCCGTACTGTGCATAAAACTCCTGGCGTCGACAGAAAAAGGGCTCATGACGTAATATGTACATCAAAATAGAAGTCTCATATCAGCAAAGTTATTTAATTTGTATGTTAAAAATAATACATATCCATCAGTATTGAAAGTCGCATTAATTCAATCTATATGTAAGTAAGGCAGTCACTTAGAATATAAAAATTATCGCCCGACTGCAATTTTGTCGATAATACACATAATAATCGAAAAAATATTTTAAACCTCTGACATCTTGCGACTTCGACAACAAGTAAACAAGACAAGTAGTAAAAGGCTCGTGGCAACGGCGCCATAAATAATTTAAGGAAGATAAAACACATACATGTACGACTGTCATACTCGTAGGATCAGTACAATGCAATTATAGAAATAGAGCATACATTCGATTGTTTTCATAATCATTGCCATCAGTGGCCAGTTGAATGTATTACGACTTATAAGTATTTAACGCTTACTGTAGATATAAATATATCATGGAGGCACCACGTAGCTGACGTGTTATATTAATTAGTCTAAATGCATGAAGCTTTACTGGTGAAGAAGAGTTCTTTAAATATATGTATTTGACAATACAATTTTAACCATAGAATTTTATGTTAGTTTCGCATTACTTTCTGAGTAAAATGTAAAATAAACGTGGTGATTCAACAGTCGTTACATGATATAAAATGAAGTAACGTAACGTGTCCTGTCGTGTCGTAAAGTGATTTGACGTGACGTGACGCGGTGTAGCGTAACAGCGTAGTATACATGGACTCGCTGTCACACTTTTCAGCCGTTAGTATTTTGTATATTGTTGCTTCATGATGCATCATTTGTAAACATTGTCCGTACAACATCCTTACCAAAACTTGAAGCAATTCGCTTTATGGCCATTAGGGGGTTATTAAATTTCGGGTTATGAATCTATAAATAAAATTTTAATATTTGATTTCCAGGTAAAAGGTTTTCAGGTACCACCAGCAGAGCTGGAAACAATTATCCGAACACACCCTAAGATTCTCGACTGTGCAGTGATAGGGATTCCTGATCCTACCACAGGGGAATCCCCCAAAGCGTTCCTGGTGACCCAAGCAGGTGTGACATTGTCCCCTGATGAAATAATGGATTATGTCAACAGCAAGGTAGCGGTTTTCAAGAAAATAAACAGTGTACAGTTCATTGAAGACATCCCGAAGAATCCTGCTGGTAAGATTTTAAGAAGAGTATTGAAGGAGAAATATTGTTAAGAAGGAAGCAAGTATAAAAGTAATCCAAAGTCATCTAAGATGTCTTGGATCCCCTGACAATAATCTAAACTTCTAATGACCTATTAGGTTTTAAGGGACGAATAATTTTTAAGGTTTTGTTTGGGGGTAGTTTTTATATATATTAAGTCTTATATAGTTTATATAATCTAGATCATTTTTATAGCTTTATATAATTTTGTTACAACATTATTAATATAAAAAAGTTGTTTTACATGTTCGACCTGGTCGTTGTATTTTGAATTTTCTGAAGTTCTAAAGCTAGAGCAGACTTTTTAATGTTTTAAAAATAATAGTTCTTTTATTATTGTTAGATTTAATTAAACTTATATAAATTAATTATACTTATATTAACTATAAATTATACTTAATAGAAAACCTACATATTATTATTACATTAAGAAATAGCAACCACATTGGTTTAGGAATGGGCTTTTGTTTGTTTATTGGTTGGAGCCAGTCCGCTAAAATGTTATATTGCCCTTTTAAGAAAACAGATAATTTTTTCGGGATGGAAAGTCTCACAGATTATGATTAATAATATAAGTAACATTAATGCCAGATATTATTTAAATTTGTTCAGTGATTTTAGTGTGATTTTAGTGTGATATGTAAACAATACAAACAGAAAGATAGATAGAGAGGCAAAAATGTCAAAAACCGTTTTGAATTCTTAATCGATAACAAAGGCTATATTAGAATATCCAGAATATATTCAATGTATAGTTTTGGTCCCTTTATAGTTTTCTCATTCTTAGATTTGTTATTTGTTTGGGAAATTTTTAGTAGTATTTTAATTTAATTCCTGTCAATTTTTTATTAGGATTTAAATTAAAATATGTTTATGTAGTTGAGAAATAAAATAATTGCTAATTTCAAAATATTATCGTATACTATATTAGTTACGAGATATAAAGATATTTTTATACTCATTTTATAAAAATATATTAATAATGTACATTTGATATGTGCCTTAAAACATTGTAAAAAATGATTGAATATCAATATTTTTCATATTTTAATGAACGCAATAAATGTAAGATATTTTTAAAAATATAAATAATTTTAGTTTTCTGTTCATAAATATATAAGGATTTTATATTTTTCTGCATTTTAATTATAACGTTGTTTTTTTTAATAACAGGTATTTTTGAAATAAATGTATTTATACATTAGTCTGAAGAAGTTACTTTTGTTATTAGTATACTTATATTGAATGTATAAAAAATCATGTATTTTATAACATAACTTTTTACTGAATTTATACTGAATAACTGATATAAAATTATACTGAATTTCAGTAGAAAATAACTTATATACAAATAAAGAATGAATGTATTAACCCTTTAATGTTAAGTATATCATGAAATATGTCATTGCTACTTTAAAATTGTTAAAATGGATACCTACTAGGTATTATATGAAAATTATTTTATCGCAAATTGAATTAACTCGATTACATATTACTATTATTAATTATAATTATTATATTCATATGATTCATTAATTAATATTTAATTACTACTTATTAAGTTTTATGTAGCCAAGTCAAGGACACACCGTATTTAAGTTAAACAGATGTTTTTAAAATATATTCTCATTAATATATTATAATATATGTAAAGTATATCGCTTCTAGGTACAGAATTCATAAACCCACAATAAACTATGTAGGAAACAAAAAATATTATCGTTTTAAAGTATAGTATATTTGAGTTGTCAAGGTGTCAATTTTAAAATAAATATATCTACAAAGATAATATTGAATTAAAACCTATTTCAAAATAGCATTTTTTTCTACAAATAGGGGAATCTTGTAAGGCCAAAGAAGCGATGGATGGATTGTGTGAAGGATGATATGGCTAGAATGGAAGTTACTAGTGAGATGACGTCTGATAGAGAAGTATGGAAGAAAAATACATGCTGCGCCGACCACAAATAAAATTGGGATAAGGGCAGGAGGACGATGATGATGAGGGGAATCTTATAAGGGCTCTAACCCTCCTTTTTTAATTAATTTCAATTTTTAATTCGTGCATATATTTACTACTGTCACGTGATATCACGATCAATTTCTATTTTTATTTGTATTAGTCTTCCTACTATAAATGGAATATTACCAATGCCAGTATACGCAGTAGGTGGATATTTAATTAATTAATTTCGTATCCTTCCAGGCCCGATTGTCATCATACATACAATTAACATTATTTGAAGTGTTATGTATTTAAGGCTCCTTTTTGTAATCCATCACTGTTTTAACACTTATTGTTCAAATAATGATCGGTTTTTAATAAGGTTTTACTGTTAAAGAGTGTCTTAATTTAGCAGCGGTAGCATCATATTTACAACGTATACTTGTATCTGGGCGGGACTTATTACATTTCTGCGGACGTCGTCACCTCATTGTATCCTCAAATAGCATGATGTTAGATCTATAACGACATATTATAACTTTTTTTCAGTAAAAATTATTACGGTAGAATTTGAATTTTGGACATAATAATTGGAATGTGATGGGATGTAATGAAACGGCGAAAATAAAATGAAATAAAATAAAATAGAAAGACTTTATTATGTCTTATTGGATAAAAAATATTGATTCATAGTTATAGTAGTATGTAAGAAGTTACGTAATTTTAAGCATATTCTATTGAATTATCTATTTTTTCTAAATGCATTTTATATCTACTTTTTAATCGTTATGTATTTTTTTCAAATTAGATATAAGAAAAAAATAACTTTTTATTACCATAGGATAAAATGTTTAAAGTGATATTTTATACATATTATACAATTTAAATGTACTTTTGTTTTATTTGTGTTTCCTTTTCTATGTTAAAGCCGTCACAATTTACGTATTGTCATTCTTGCAGTTTTGATCGCCACTGCGTTGCAGAGTGACATACACAAATAAGGCATTACAAATAAGTAAAAAAAAATATATCTATTTTAACTATACCGGGTACTTACAATTTTTTGTGTTTTAGCGATATTTCGACCCAATTATATGAGTGAGTATAACCATACGAAACAGATCGTGACATGTCCGCGATGATATAGGTTTAAAATCATAAATATTTATGTATCACCAGGAAAGCGGAATGTCGCTGCCTGTATGCTGTTACACCATTAACGAATAGTTTTAAGACTTTATGTTACAATCTTATATATTTAAATGAGCAATTATTATATGTATTTCAAGAGTAATTCAAGGAGGGTAGTTAGCAAGTAGAGATAAAACCCACTATGCATAATTAGTGTCGCAAATAAAATGGGTATTACACCCTTCGCTATAGCCTGCTTCTATTGTCAGCGGGGTTTACAAGCAGAGGTTTGCTGACTCAAGGATGGGTGGAGCCCCTCACAAGCCTAGAACAAACACGAAAAATCTTTAGCATTTACGTAGACTGGGTAATGGATATATTCCTATTGATATTAAATATTTTAAATGTGTAGATACGTTCAATAAATTTCGACCTAAGTAAAGTATATTAATCCTCTAAATGTATCGAATGGTTGTGGTACAGTTGAAGATGTTCCACAGATTTTGACAGAATGTGTGCGGACACAATCACTGAGGTTACAGTGTTTCGCAAGAACAATGCAGATTGGCCAACTAAACAGTATGTTGGCCTGTCTAATGTCAAATGAAACCAAGATATTGTGCGGGCTTACTACTGTAGAGGCCTTACAAAACATTGAATTTTGATTTTGTTTTGTGTTCTAATTATTGTATAGGTGGTATGAAATATATTGTTGACCCCTTACGGGACGATGTGGTTGCTCAACGACAAAGTCCCTTTAATCTATACTAATAAATAAATTTGGAGTGTTTGTAATATTAAAATAACCGCTTTTTACTATATGCATATGAATGTATACGGTATATATACCAAAATAACATTTTTTTTAATTTTGTCTGTCTGTCTGTTTGTTCCGGCTAATCTCTAAAACGGCTGGACCGATTTTGACAGGACTTTCACTGGCAGGTAGCTGATGTAATAAGGAGTAACTTAGGCTACTTTTATTTCTACTAAGTAACTTTTTTGTTAAATCCCACGCGGACGAAGTCGCGGGCACAGCTAGTGATAAATAAAAAGAAAGTAAAATATACCTGTCTATCTTACCTAGTATGTGGTAATTTTATTTAATTTATTTGACCTTATTCAATTAAAATGGACGACATCGACATGACACACATACGTTAATGTATGTAAAGTAAAATATATTGAAACGAAGAACGTGTACATTTAATATAATAATATACATATTTTTTAATTGTACAAAATAATAATAAATACAAACAAAACTATGTACTGCAGTTCATGAACTACCTGCCGACGTTGTTGTACAAGTAAGACTCTTTTTCAAGTATTCAACAGTAACCACTTTAATTACGTGTTTAGAGTTAAGTGCCTATCTATATATAGCGATAAATTCATTTGTAAATCGCGTAATTCCCTCTGTTTACTCTTACTCTCTCGTACTGTTTTGACCTCCATTCTTCTCTTAAAATGAGACGAGTTTAACGCGTAGCGCAATGGAGGAATAGTTCTGGAAGTTTCAACTTTTTTAGACTTCGTTTGTCTTTGTAAATTTAATACTGTCAATATCAAAAACAGTACAGTGGTACTATTCTTAGCTAACTATCAAATAAAGCCCAGTTTTAAGACGACGGTTCCGAAAAATGGTACATAATAAAAATCTGAAAAAATTAGATGTTATTTTACAGTCCTTGGTCTACGATCTCTGGTTACTTGATACAGAATAGCTTTTATTCAAAAAAAGCTCATCAAAAAAAAACGCAGTTAGGTCTAAACAGATAAAAAAATATGATTTTAAACTAATTTCATCGCGGAATTTATACATTTTATTATGTAACGGGTACTCACAATACGTTTTATTTATTGCTAATATTTTGATCCAGTTGCATGAAGTGTGGTCACGGTGAAACTGCAGTGGCGGGGAGAAACCATTAACAAGCTAGTGGTAGATTAATCTATCGCTAGGGATAAACAAACCATTGACAAGCTAGCGATTTACAATATTATTAATTTTTATTTTACACTAGTCGATACCCGGCATGTGCTACTACGCTTAAAAAAATTAATGTGCCTAATGCATTGTTTTAGTGGTCTAAAACCATCTTCGCATTACTGCCTTTCAAGTGTAATCGGTTTGGGGCATATCGCTAGATTATACGTAATAATAATAATATTAATTTACAATAAATATTGTAAAGAATCACGCAACGTTTAAAAATGATATGTTTTTTTTTTCAAATTTAATGACTCAATGAAAAAAGAAATGAACCACTGCTTGATTTTCTTATACTGTGACGCGAAGATTTCTTACGAGTTCATTGCCTTTAATGGCGCATACGGCGATCGTAGATAAACACGGCGCGCATTGGACCACAGAGTACTTTGGCGTTGGGCTCATCGACAGGAGGGCAGGGTAGCTGTCAAAATGTCTACAGCGGACGGGTTAACAAGCGAGTTTAACCTTTCTTAGCCGACAACGTTGGTGTTGCACCTACAGTTAGGGATGTCCATGAGTATTGTCTTCGTATCAATAAAAGCTCAATTGTTCGCTCGTTGACCGACTGTTAACATGACTTCGGAAAATTCCAGCTCCGAATTTGTATTATGAACTCTGTGCAGTAGAAGGATGTAGCAATAAGTTTTAAACTATTGTAGGAGCCCCCTGTCAGGAATGTCTTGTATAACAATAACAGTATACTCGTACAATTATTTAATACTCTGACTACTTTTACAGTTTAACATTACAACAAAATTTGGTACGCTCTGATACCATCATCTTTATTAGAAATCTTGCTCACTTGCTTGTCTAAGACCGAATGTCATTACAGGCATCAAAGCCACTTAAACACTATTATATATATATATACGAAGACTACCATTGCTTCGATGTTGCCAGACCCATTATAATATAAGGGGACATTTATTTCAAACACATTTCGTAAAGTTTTCAGGAGATCAAATTACGCCATCACTAAGTTCCTACCATTAGTAACCACGGAAGCAGAAACTGCTAGAACGTCCCAAGGACTTTTTTTACTTCTGGTGTCAGAGAACTTGTTTTTGAATCCAGTTTGTAGTAACCCTTTTTTCATGAGACTACTAGGTTATTGGAATCCTGATCTATTTAAAGGTACAATTTTGTGAAAACAAAATATAGATAGGTAGCTATAGCTTTGGATCATATTATGCAATAAATATCGCAGTGTTCATGAATGGTATTTTCCATATACATAATATACGTAATAGACGAACACTGATCTCATCATCGCGTCTTCAAAACCTAAATGTGTTTGTGTGTAAAAACGACACGTGTGTGAGTAACTTTTAGTGATGTCAAATTGACAACCATGCACTGTCGACGTGAATGTTAACTATTCCATCACAGGTTTTTTGCTGTATTTCATTCCTTCTCTTGATTATTTATTACATGTTAAAATAAATAATAGCATGCTAATTCTAGTAACTTCTCTTTACTTCGCTTCGTCTAAACTTAACCTTATTGGAGAGGATTCTTTATATTAACATATCTTTTTTATTTGTAAACTGATTGAAATAAAACAAAACGTCATTAAACGGCACTAAAGAAAACAATAATAATAATACTTATTGGTTTTAATTAATTCTCTGATGTAAATCGATATAACTTATTGCCCTCGGAAATGAACTAACCAACAAATTTTGTAGGGATAGATTCTTAAGGAACAGAATGTCAGGGATTTCGTCGTCGTAGAATGAAATAGTTGTCCTCAAAAAGTCTACAATAAAGTTTGTGAGGAACCATACCTATCTGATACAACATTCAAATCCATTTTTCTTATTGAACTGAATTTACAGGAAACCTTGAAGTAGTAAAATTTGTCAATAAATATGATATAACAGATATAAAATTTGCCAAATTTTATCAATGTAACGAGCCAAAGATGCATCTTTATAACAGTCTAATCTACTTTCAGTCCAATGTATTTACAAGCTGTAACGGAAACTGAAATGGCAAAATATGAACAAATGTAGGTAAAACAAAAAATATTTATTTATACCTGTTTAAAAATTATCCACCTATCGATAGATTTTGTGCAAGCCCTATACGAAACGATATCATTTTCACGTACAGAATATCTTTTTATCTTACACATAATTATGAAAAATAAGTTATTATTCATAAAATGGAGTATTTACTACATATTATTAATCTTTATATACATATTTTATGATCAGCTTCTAATAAGCATTATGTAAGTTACCTGTAAATTGTCTCTTTATTTGGTTTTGGTTTTGGTTTTGGTTACAAGTAACTATGCAGTCTAACAGAGAACACGACATCCTCGTGTTTACTGCTTTGTTCCAAATAAAATACTGTAAGATTGAAAATAAACTAATAAAAAAATAAAGAGCTATTTTTTGACAGGAGACTAATGGAGAGTAAATAGTTTGAAAACAATCCTACGGCCATATCTCTTGCGTCTCTTTCTCGCAAGTAGGTTTTACCGTAAAGCTAGAAATCTCTATTGCACTAGTATATTAATATGGTATTTTCATAATTACTGATAGGGAAGAGTATTTCGAGCAAATGTAAAGGGTGGATGGATATATTTAAGACGGATATTAATCGGTATTATTATATATGTTATACTTATCATATTATTATTGTACAGTTTATGCATATATAATTTTATGCAGGAATATATATTTTTAAATTTAATTGTAAATTTAAATTTATAGGTTATTAATTTTTTATTTTAAGTTAACTTTGCATGTATGATAAATATTCTTTTTTCATTATGTATTTATGTAAATTTATATTTATTAATAGAAAAAACATTTTAATAAATATTCATAAAGTAAGTAATTATTTTGATAATTCGGATATATTAAAATAATTGTACGGGGTGAGTGGAAGTACGTTGACAGTTCTTTAGGGGGATGTTATCAACCATTTTCGTGTATTATTATTGTAGTGGGAGAAAATGTTAATAGGGCAGTGAATCCTATGGCTCGTTTTTACTTATTACACCTACAGGGGCGGTGTTATCACTTGGAAAAAATAAAATCTACTTATTCTCGTTATCAAGGCGTATTTAACGACCGATATTTCGGTTCGACCGTACCCCAATTATAATAAATGGTCGCAATAAACTCATAAGTAATGATAACAGAAATATTATGTTGTTATTCATTTAGCAGTTTCTACCTACCAATAATTTCAACACAAACTATATTGTCCTGAAACATCGGCCCACACTAAATCAGCTGAGTCAAAGTCCTTGCGATATTTGGTTCAAATTAATAGGATAAGGTATTAGTTTTATCACTAGCAGGTTGTTCGCTGATACTAATTTCACACCTTAGATGGCCATGTTTTGGATATTGGAGTAATTTTTTAAAGATACCCGACCTGCAGGAAATGCTGTTGGCATTAGGAATGTAGAAATATATCCTATAAAAACACTTTAAAAAGTCTTGTAGCGCATTCCCGTCATGTAAAAAGAACGCTGAGTGACAGTGGAGGGGATGCTTCTGCGCATTGGTGTAATCCCGCATTAAAACACAAGGTTGTTTTTCTAAATAGTATAAACCAAAGTCGCTATTCGTGACGCCCTCTCTGTTTGTTCGCTTATTTCTCCTAAAGTACCCCATGCAGTTCGATAAGGTTTAAATTTTAATTTTGAATTTTTTTTTCGACAAAAATACATTCTAATAAAATTTATAAATAGCAGAGAAAAATCAGTGTTTTGAGATCGTCTGGAAAACGATTTTTCGGGTGCTTACATAGCTTACGCTGCCTAAACTTTAGGAGATGTGTTAAAGTAATGTACCAAGTAATTGTAGGTCTTAAAAAGCCAACATATAAGTTCGCGGTGTTATATGTTTATATCCTAAGATTGAGTCATAGTAACTATTTTTATTTCTTACATATAATTTATTTTGACCAATATTAATTGTTATCCATTTTAACATGTTAGTTACCTTGGAAATTTAATTGAGATCAAAATTGCGACATTTACAAGTATCTACCTAGTGCAACATTAGCAGTTCCTCCGCCGTGCCTTACCTGACACCACCAATTTGGTCGGTACATCGCTTACTGCGCAGGTATTGCGCCAGCGCCCTTTTTACGTGACGGGAACTATACACTTAGAAGTTCTTATACCTCCAACAGAAGTCATTTTGGCAACAAGGTCATGGACTTTTGGCTACAAGCGATCATCCTTCCCCACGAATACGCTCGCGCTCGCGCCGCTTTCATATGAATCGCTTTGTGAACTATACGAATACTCGTCGGTAGTACGTCTAGACCCGTTAAATTTAGCAAGTTAGTCGAGTGCGAAACATTGTCTAGTGCTAGTGTGTGCTCGATGAGATCTCTCGCGTTCAGTAGCCTGTTCGGTCTCGGTAAAAATGCGCGTAACCTTGCACAACATGGCGCGAAAAGTCGTGCTCCGTAAAATCGGAGAACTGAAATCATCGAGGAGTCTGAGTACTAGTGCATTTTGTTTTAAAAATGACAAGTTCATAATTAAATCACCGCTACAAGACATCGTGTTGCCAAAAGGCAGGTTTTTGGACAGACTGTGGCAAGATTCCTCGCATTTTAAGAATCATGTAGCACTTGTGAGTTTTTGCTTATTCTTTTTTTTATATAAAAAAAAAACATATATTAATTGAATATTTTTAATGGAATGAAATTGAATTTTCTAAGATTTTTTTAAACGAATCACAACATTGCTTTTTGACGACCCCGTAGCCCAGTTGGTAGTGACCCTGCCTGCCGAGCGTGGGGTCCCGGGTTCGATTTCCGGTCGGGGCAGATATTTATGTGACAGATAAATGTTTGTTCACGGGTCATGGGTGTTTGTGATGTGATAATTGTGTATGTCCATGCCACCCGCAACACAGGGAATCCTAGTGCGTTGGTGTGAGTGTGTAAACGTTTATTTACTTATTTATTGCTTTTGAACGTAAAAATATCAACTTAGTTTTAGTACAATATTCGAAATTTAAACTTGCTGCTTTAACATAATCAAGAAAACGTTACGGCAATTATTGCAATGATGACCACTACGTACATAATGTAACCTCATCATCATCATCATCTCAGCCGGACAACGCCCACTGCTGGGCACAGGCCTCCCAAGGATCTCCACGACGATCGGTCCTGCGCTCAACCTCATCGTAATAATAAAGATTCCTTTTTGTTTGAGAGCGTATACTTCATGTGGTCCCATTTAAATTTTATGAAAAAATACCGCCTCTAGCAGTGACAAATATGTAGAAGATGAAATTGTTTCACCGTTACGGAAGGTGAATTTTACTTAAAATTCGGACAGAATATTATATTTCAATATTCATGATGGAACGTTTGCTACTTTTAAATATGTAGAAATTTTAAGTAAACTGTTAAACAGCTGAATAATTTGCTTTTGGCTCGAGCCGATTAATTATTCTTTCGCCAATTTGGGATCCAGCTCATTAAGTCCGTATATGAAGAGAAATGTTGATTCAGCTGTTTGGCGGAAATTCTTAATAAATGCAATGATAATGATATGCTAAATGCAGCGCAATCCTTGAGAGGTCGATTCCAGCTGTGTATTGAAACAATGGCCATCATTTTAAACACTTAATCAGTTGAGGTATAAGAAGTAGGTAATATGAAAAAATAGAAAAGTATTATGTTAAAAATTAGCTCTTTCCTTAAGTTTGCCGCATGTAATTACTTCCCAGAATTCGATCATTATTCGCGACGCTATCGAATGATACCGTGTGTGTGTTTTTTTTTTCAAAATCAACGGGTTCCATTCCTGGCTAGGAATATTGATTTTTGAAAAATCCAAATATGCTGTTTTAGTTTTCATAGAATTCGGGGTCGAAACTCTATTGAGTAGTTTTCGCTATTACTTGTAGTTTCGGATTTGTCAATCCTAGCCAACTTCAAAAATTCACCTATATAGCGCAAGTGTCATGAAAGATGAGACTATTGCTTTTTTTTTGTTACCCACAAATGTTTCTTTTCTCTCTGGACCTAATTCTAAAGGTAACGTAAAAGAAGTTGCTAATAGCTAGCTATTATCATATTTTTACAAAGCTGAAGAATGACATTTGATAACATTTCTTTCCCTGATAATGTATTGCTTCCTTTGCTGTTTTTGTTTTATTATATTCTTGATAGTGGGTTAGTCAAGAATAAAAAATTAACGGAGCTCATGAACTGATAATAAAGTGATGACATTTTATCTTGTATGTTCTTTACGCCTCGGATAGGCTCGGAGATACTCGTATTAACGTAGGTTAATATCTTAATAATAAAAAAAACTTGGCTTATTTACATCTTTTACTGTATATTTGTGTTAACAGCCAGCAAATAAACATTCTAATTTCGTATCATTGACTTGCCGCGACTGATACCAAGGAACCTGGAAACACGCGTTTGATCTCTAATATTGCAGGAAATACGTGAAAACATTTATTAATTCATTTTAGGAGAATAGGAGATAGCCAGGCAGGTAAAGAATTTTACATAAATACTTCTTGGCTTAAATTCGGTCGTAAAGACTCCAACTGTAGAGTTGAGTGGAGTCGAATAAAGCGTGGATGTAATTATTAGTATTTTGTGTAAATATGTGGAAAAGCTAGTATAGAGGTGCAGCCTTTATTGGAATGGAACTAGATTGTTGCACATAAGTCATGAAAAACAGCAAGTATGTTGACTATTTAGAAACAATTAGGTTTATAAGATGTTTTATCGGTGTCTGAGATTATTTAATACTTTGTAAAAGTAACAAAATTGATCAAGGTCTTATATTTAAAAGCACAATAAACAAGTCTTATGTCATACTAATCTTCTAGATTACATTAATACATTAGCGAATGGGGGGCGTTGGCCAACTCCTAATCTTTTGATAACAAATGTATTGTAAACTCTTTTAACCTTCTGGATTATTATTAATTTTAATAGAATTATTAACATTTTCATGCATAACCGATGTGAAACTAAATCACCTGTAGATACTATTCTAAACAATGATTGAATAAATTTCCTTTAGAAAACATAGTATTTGTTAGAGTTTTAAATACCATTGAAAGTCAACATGGCTTCATTGATTTAGCAATTCATGAGTTTTTTCCCTGAAAAAGAGAACTTTGGATGACCGAAGTCACACGAAGCCTACAAGGTCTATTAGAGTGCGTAGATTTTTTTTATCATATGTACGAAATCCTGCGATCAACGGACGTGTAACAGCACTAGGCGTCTTTAAAATTAAAAAATTAAAATGATTTTGATGCTATTCGAATGTAAGTGTGTGTTGATAATTCGTGAAGTTGTTTATAACAAATGTCGCTGTTAAGTTCTCAAAAAAGAAATTAAGTTTACAAACATATATACATATATATATTTTACAATCAACAACAGTTGGGTTCAAATTTCGACCAGGGCAGACATTTACATATGTGTAAGATAAATATTAGATAGATCGAGGGTGTTCATGATGTCATATTTGTGTATGTCCATGCTACCCGCAACATAAGGAATCCTAATGTGGGGGTGTGAACGTCTTTATTATTATTATATGTCTCTCAAACTTAACTTTATCGGGTCTAAGATATAAGTGAAACCGGTAATTTGGAAGGTATGCTCGGAGACATGGGTCAACACATAGAGGTCTCTTTGAGAAACAAGAATGTAAAGAAATAATAATGTAATAATGTAAAGAAATAAGCATGTAATAAACAAGGCAAATACGAGTACCATCCTCGATTGAATAATTCGGTTACAACCGATAATGATCTCCGCTCTGTGTAAAGTAACTATTAAATGTAAGTATCCGGGTCCACTGTGATGCTATTACCTGTAGGTTACAATTAGTATTAGTGTGCTAATATTGAACATATAAAAATATACTGATTAGTGTATAGTTTCCAAAATGCAACATCAATACAATTGTTAATGTAGGATTGTAGAATATATAAGCTCCAGTCCAGTAAAACACAATGTGAGATCACTTGCTTTTAATTATATTCCATCACATGCTTTTAATTATATTTCATACATAATATCAACACTGAAAATACCATTAGCCTTTAACCGATAGGTGTTGCTTCCAACGACTCTCGCCACCGACTGTGTAAAATCACTGTCGACGTAATTCCTAAGAACGCTCACCAACGCCACCAAGTGGCGATTAGTGATAGTTGACATTATAATAAATTGACATACTTTATGTGTAACAATATATAGAAAAACCGTAATATAAAGATAAATAACATTATAATTACTAAAATACGCTAACAGCTGTTAATCTAAGATATTCACATGACTTTAATAATCATAGGTCAAATTAAACAATATTATGTAGACGATGATTTGCGAAAAAATTTGCGATGATTTCGATATGACGTCTATGGAAATCACAAAATATTGCATACATTTTGTGTGTACATAATCATTCTATACGGTCGCTTAGAATGACGTACATATACAGAATATATGAATTCCAGGAATGTTATTTGCATATTTATTTTTTTATTTCAATTGTGCCGAATGTACCTATTTACGTAAATCGTATCAAATTTAATAAGAAAAAGTAATGTTGTAGCTGGTAGCTGACTTTTTTTAAATATTATTTTATACAAGTATCCGCGGTCAAATTGTTGCTTTGAAGTAATTAATATTCCTTAGCACATCATTTCATTTCTATTATTTCGGTAACGATGCAATCTTTTTAAGTTTTATAAATAACGAACTGTACGTTAAGACTATCTTAAATTTGACTTGAAAATAAACTACAAGGAAAATGTTATTTGCAATGTTCTTTGAACGGCAGGGAAATAGTACATAGGTACATAGTACAGATAGGTAGATAGGTACATTTATTAACGTTATAGAACCCAAAACAATAGTTGTTAGAATTTTTGTCTGTGCGTTTGTTCGCGCTTATTTCAGGAACGGCTTAACGGATTTCTTTACGGTTTTCACTAATATATTTCTGTAAACGTCACTTAATATTAAAAGTGAATAATTTCGTTTCATTGCAATCCGTCCATTAATAAAAAAGTTATAAATTAATATAATTCATACAACGAACCTCAGTTTGTGTAATTACTAGAATTACTGTGACTTACGTCTTATGGACTTAAAACGAAAAAAAAATTAATTCAAACATTACTTATCGATGTTTTTATAAGGATTGCTTTAATCCAATACTTTAGTATCTGGGATGATATGGAGCTCCGTAACCGTAACCGAAACTATCGGATTTCCAAAAATAAAATATTATCGACCCCGTAATCGTATCCGATAAATATGTTTCGGATAATTTGGGATAGGAGCAGAGTCTTCATGTAACATAGGTTTCGCCCGCCGAGTCGATCCACTAGCCGTGTCGTTATCATTTTAGACAGTTTTATTATTTTATTTTAGGGCTATATTTTTTTCTGTAATTATAATATCACATAATTACAAATAATATAGTCAAACTTTGTCAATAGATAACATTATTTTTTCAAGTTGCAAATAATCTAATATCCATATCCGAGATTATCCGAAACAATCGGATAATCCGAAATAATTTAATATCTGTAACCGTAACCGAAACCGGTAAAATATTATTCTTACACTCGTATCCACATCCAGATCCGAAATTTCATATCCATTATATCCCTATTTTGTATTGAAACTATTATTGACCTATCAAATTACAATACAAAGGTTATTGTAAATTCTATATTGTAATTATTGTATGGGAGCCGCTGAATCCTGCATTTGTGTACTGAACTCGGCACGGAGTTTAATTTTGGATTATGACAAAATCGTTAGTTTCGCGCTTAATTTTTTTAATTTCCATACTTAATACCATTTATATTTCAAAGTCAGATTACATTCAAAATTAAAACCAGAAAAATGTGGGTGCCCTTATAGATCCCTGTGGGAGCCCATTTTTTTACTACATACATTTTAGTCGATTTAAACTTTATCTAGATACATTGAATACTTCTGTTATACATTATTGCCTCATTTCTTGATATCGTCATTTGAAACTAAAGTTACAATTCATGTAATTGTAGATCATATTGTTATAAGGGTCGTCTACGTTACAATACGCTTAGTATTTATTATTCAATAAGTGACGCAATTGATACTAACGTTTTATGACTATTATTGTTCCGTGTTTAAGAATTATGTATATAAATAATTAATGTAAGTTAATTATTGGTCAATCCTTTAAAATGATTCTGTAATGAATAAGACTAAGCTCGAATAAGACTGTAGTTTAAAAGAAGAGGAAGAAGATATGTTATTACAAAATGATACATAAAAAAACGAGTCAGGTTTTAATATATTTTCCATGACTCTTTATTTTTACTTTACTCTCCAGACCGTCACGACTCACGGCACTGGATTCAATGCATGTAATACACTGCATTTATTATTTAGTTTTATATTTTTGTATCTTGAGAACCGAATGGATTATTAATTATGATAAAAATTTATAATACCTATTGTTATTATTACTTTCGGATTATTTATAACACTGGCTGACTCGTCCCCACTTCGCTGGGCGTCAAATTTTTTTACTAGTGATGAAATTATCTATGTGATTCTTGGTACTGAGTGTTTAGGATTTATTTTCTGTTTATTTTATTTCTTGTTGGCTGCTAGTATTTATTGGGTGAGAATGTGAATTGTTTAAGACTTCTGTGTATACAATGTTTGATGTTGTGCCATTAGCTGCAGCTTTATAAATGATATCGGTAAATCCGTAGGAGTCATAGGTGTCCGCGGAATATAAGCAAGTTGTCTCACTGCTGGCCCCATGAGGATCGTCGCCACGAATATACTGTTCAGCAACTGTTTTATCAATAGCCTTGTCTGGTTACACATATTGGGAGGGATCGAGTTTCTTAACAGCATGATAGGAATGCCGAATTTTAACATAAGGATGTGGAGTAGTAGGCCAGAAGGGCTTAAAGAATTTAAAAATTCTTGAAGATAATGTACTGTAGCCTCAATATTAATTTGTTCAAATAATGAAACCTGACAATAAAATACAATTTTATTGCCATTCCTTCATTATTTATTTAATTACATTTTCATAAAACATTAATTACGTACGTTACATATTCCTTAGTAATTGCAATGTGCTAAAAAAGGGTATAAAATTTTCTTGACGTATTGTGTAACCTTGTTATTGTTAAGTTTTACCGTTTAAAAGGACAAAAGATACTATACAAAGTGCTCGTCGACTTACACGTAAAATCAATTTGACCATTCAATAACCTAAAATACGCTATGAATGTCTATAAGTACATGTATTGTGCTGAAAGTTTATTGCAAACTAGATTATTACTAATTTGATACCAAATAATTTTAATGTAGCATCTCTTCAGTGTTAAGGATAAGATTAACAACTTTGTCCTTTCAGCAATGCGCGGACACAATGAAATCATACACATACAGGCAACTTCAGAAAAATATGGCCGTATTTGCCACATCTCTCAGAAGGAAGTTCGGGTTGGAGGAAAACGATGTGGTATGCGTTATGTTGCCTACTTCGCCAGAGTTTGCAGTAGTTGCCTTCGGGTCCTTGCAAGCTGGATGCGTACTATCTCCCGTCAATCCTATCTACAAAGAGCGTAAGTTTAAATCGGTTTAAGGAAACGGTATTCTTAGTCTTGGTTGTGGACGTAGAAATTGTGTGTATAAAAACAGTGATTTAACTTACAACATTCCCAAGTGGCAGTAGGTAGCGAATAAAATCAATGAGCAATTTTGATAAGGATGACTAATCCTTTCTTTTAGATTTAACCGTACTTGTAATTTTACCTTCGCAGTTTGCGTTATTAAACACTGAACCAGGAAAAGATGAATATAAAATGCCATGCTGTTAATTTGCGTCTCATGCAAGTAATAAACGCTTATTAATTTTTATCGTAAGTGTTGACTTGAATCATCAAATCAAAACAAACACTGACGTATAGAAACATGCGCGTGCACACGTAGATACAAATAAGTACACACATTTTTGTTTTTAACAGTTATTTCTTTGTAACCTTGCCTATTTATAAGATTTTCAATTATTTTTTTGCATTATGTTGTTAAAGTAACATTATCATGTTGTGTTTCTTGCTACCAGGTCTGTTATAAAAAAAAACCTTAAAGAGATTAACTTGCATATGTTTTAAAAGAAATAAATAAATATTTATTGTAAAAATATTGTATATAGATATTTTTAAACAAAAATAAAACAGATCGATTACAGAACTTAAAATGGTATTGCAATTATGTGGTAATGGAAATGGAATAATTGGAAATGTATAGTGGGTATACTTGTTATGTTAACATAACAATATTTAAACCTAACATGGATTTCGTTTTTCTATTTCAGTTGAAATAAGCCATCAAGTGTCAACGACCAACCCGAAGGTAATAGTAACGATACCGGAGTGCTATGACATCGTCTTGAAAGGGCTTAAACATGCAAAGAGACAAGCTAAAATAGTCCTTATTGATAATAGTAATAAATCATTACCCGATGGAACTATCAAGTACTCTGAAATAGCAGAAACGGGAGAAGCTGACTACGATTTGCTAGACAAAGTAGAAAAACAGGATGAAGATATCGCTTTTATTCCTTTTTCTAGTGGTACCACTGGACTACCCAAAGGAGTCGAAATTTCATATAAAAATCTAAAAGCCGCCATTGAAATGATGCAAAACGAAAGAAATTGTTTCCCAATACTCACCCAAGGTAATAATAATGTTCAAAGATATATCAATTATAAAGAATGATTTTTTTCATAGTAAGTCTGATTAATGGGCCTTCGTTCATTATCGTCATTAATTTCATAGTGTACATTAATAAATCATGTCATATGTTGCGGTTGGTATACTTGTTTAGGATTTTAAATTTAGTCAAGCGACGGATTTGAACAAAGAGATGAAAATAAAAAAAAAATACGAATATTAAATTCCAAATACTCTTAAATATTTCCCAATTTCATGTAATGTTTCCGATAATATACAACTTTCTTCTTTGTCTGCCATAGAGCCTCAAAGTTGCAATAAAATGCAAAACTTAGCAAACACATATTTTATTATTTCAGAACCACACTTAGCACACCTAATAACTTCCACACAATTCTCCACCATCTTGCATTATCTCTTCTTCGGTACCTTCCTTTCGTGTATCACTTTCATCATCATCAAATCAAATTCATCAAAGTCTATAATCTTTAAATCGTAAATACTACATTTATGATTACGATGTAATTTCTTATGTGTTACAATTAAATTTTTTGTCATTATTTTTATGTATAGGGTATATGTTCAAATTTAAATTGGCATTGAAATTGAAATTTATAAGTATAACTTATTTAATATTGTCAAATACATCAATGTACAAATGTAGTTACAAATGACTCAATTTTTCGAAAAAAATTAGTGTAACCTGTGCTTATTCGTAAATTGTTTCTCATGTATTCTAAGGCATTTAGAAGTTTATAATTTAATACTAAGTTATTGTAGGAGCTATTGATATTCCTATATATAAATACTACTCTGTACATTTAAGGTGATATTCAGGACGTAGTACCCTGCTTTCTCCCGTTCTTTCATATTTATGGTCTCATTGTTTCGCTGGTCGGCCATCTGGGTAAAGGCTGCAAATTGCTCACCATACCAAGATTCTCAGCAACGTTGTTTTTGGACATACTCAAGAACCAGAAACCGACGTTACTCTACATAGTGCCACCAGTAGGTGAGTGGTAATTTATTGTTCAAAATAAATAAATAAATACATTATTTACTTAATAGGTATATATGTACTTATTATGAATGCGATACGACGTAATGTTTGATAAGTTAAATTAATTTTTCACCACAGACTACTTAATAAGCTTGTGACGCTCTGTCAGGTCTATGAGACATAGTTTTCTACTTTAAATTATCCATAGACATAATACTACAAATGAGAGTGATAACATGAAAGACATAAAATGGCAATGTTTATATAAAAAGTACTATTTTTTTATTTTAAGTATTAAATATCATAATGTTTAAAAGCTTTATTTATGATTTAAATCCGACGCCATAGGTGATTGCGAATGAAATCAATTCGATATATTTATATTTTCTTACTAATCCCCCAAAGTAAATCTCATAACCAGAATTAGTTTATGGCATACGTCGTTCATTCTTAGTAAGCAATAAGTCAGCTGGAACAATGTTATTGGTTTTATCATCTATCGCATCTAATAATATTCTTATCGTATCACACAACCATAAGTAATTTTAATAATCGCACAAATTTGATTATTTTGCGTTTTGTAGGTTGCAAAAATATGCCTTATCATGACAAATATTTATTGCAGTTGTAATGATAACATTTTGTACTTTGATCTGGGCTTATACCATTATCATGATTAAAATGTTGTATTTGGAGTTGTTGAGTTTATATTTTGTGAATCCACCACCCATTCTAATAGTACTTTCTTACCTTCTCTGTCTTTTTCGTACCTTCTCATTTCCTGGCCGACAGCGCATTGGTGATACCTTTGGTCTTGCTGATGTCCATGGGCGACGGCGACCATTTACCATCTGGTGGCTCGTCTGTTCGTTTGTCGGCTAGTAACATAAAAATAGTAATCATTTATATAAAAACGGTAGAAATTATCTTCAGTTTAAGAGACCTCCAAACATAACTGGCATTGGCTGGCATTTATGTCCAAATTCAAACCTGGTTTTGTTATTTACGGGGAGTTTTGCTTTTTACTTCATATGCAGTAGGTTGACAAAGTATGGTTACGAATGGTATAAAATATGCCAGATATTAATTTAACTCAGACCTCCCAATGTGGACTAGACAGAGTGCGTAATAATGGTTTGGATTATTGTCTTTTTATTATGTCTTTTAGCAATTCTTCTGGGCAAGCATCCGGACGTGACAGAAGAACATTTTCGTCATGTCAGACATATTATTTGCGGAGCAGCGCCATTAGCAGCTACTGATGTTCAGGCGATTCTGGAAAAGGGCAAAGTAAGTGACATTAAAAATGATAATATTAAAAAAAACTTAGAAATAGACACTTTTATAGCAATACAAACAAAAAAGGGGGTGAAAACGCTAGTCAAATTCAAATGAAATTCAAGTATATATATATACATGCAGAATTCTTATGCGGCAAGTCAAAAATCTGATTTTGTGCTACCCTCAAAACTCTCATATATGATGCCGAATTCCCACGCAAAATTTTTCTCTACACACAGTTTACACAGTAAATGTCACTTATATTTTAATAGGCCTTTCTAATGATAACACTCGTAGAAAAGTATATGAGTTCTCATTTCATGATGTAACATAACGTTATGAAAATACAAGAATGTAACGTTGAGTCTGTTGCAACCCATTAACGCCCCGCCGTTGGTTATGGATCTCTCCTCGTAATTGACGAGTCCTGGAGGTTACGTTTCGTAAAATTGCACTAGTGTATATTGGTGAAGTGGTCTATCCTAGTGTCAAAAAGTTAAGTGTCACGGCTCTCCAAACTAATGAAATGTACAAAAGATTTTGCTACTAGCAGTCCTCCATCCAAATGTTGACTTTGATCACGTACAATTTCCATTAATCTTTGGACTCTGAGGTACTGTGCAATACGTAAATGAAGCGATTCTTGAGATTATTAAGGACATCTTGATAAGCGATAAAACTTATCTAATTAATTCTAATCAATACAATTTCTCCTTGAAACTGTTGACGCTTTAATTAGCGCACAGTTGAATAACACTTATATCGAGTGATTATAATGGCTGCATCAATTATAGTGAATGAATACATTGTGGTATTTACCACATCAACGATGAAATAAAATCAGCCAACATTTACAAAATTTACAAGATAGATGGTCAAAAATATACTTGAAATAAACTTTTTCTCTTATAGTATTACCAACGGTGCTTCCCGACATCGTTCAGGTTGAAAAATGTATTATATTTACAATCATATATAGCCTATTTCCATCTGGAATAATATGATTTTAAAATGGTACAAGGATTTTTCAGATATATGCCGTGGTTCCAGAGATACTTTCCATATATACACAAACTCACAAAATTGACAATCTTTCGACATAATATAAGCATAGATTATAAAAAACATATATTTACTGCCGATAAAATGGAAGTTACTACACATCCAAACCGTAAAACTCTTCTAATCACAGTATTCTGTATACAATATCTATGACGTAATTATGTGTCAACCTCGAATTATCTGCACATAACCCCAAACTTCTGCTTTGTTTTAAGATTGCCTATAGAATAAAATTTGAAATATATTGCAAAATATGTCGTACCTTAAACGCGGTAATTTGTTTTATTATTATTATTGTTTTGTTTATTATATCTATCATTATAATATTCGCGAAAACATCATTATTAGATCATATTGATGTTGACCCGTTTAATGTACTGCGGTCTGTATAAAGGCTGCTTACTCCGGGAATAGGGTAACTTGGCGGGATCATGAGTTGTTGTGCCGTGAGAAGAAGACAAATTTAAGCAAAATGAATTACCGGAGCGTTCTCGTGGAAAATCGTATAATTTTTGAACATTTAGTCCAAATAAAAAGAAGAACACAAAATTTCTTTTGGCGTTAAATACATTCGGATCCCATAGTTTGCACCACAAATTAATATATAAGTTTGACATTCGTTGCAATTGCTGTAGTTTCATTTCTCGAGTACGTTCATGTTTTTTTTCTTTTTGTAGTACTGACGACAGGTAAAGGTTTGAAATATCGAACTGTTCAGTTAAAAACAGAACCATTGCCCATTTGTCAACATTGGTAAATAATAATAAATAGAATAATAATAATAATAAATAAAATAATCAATTATATAAAAATATATCAGTAAGTGTAATTTCTTACTGTAGTTAGCGTTCCATAGAAATTTTATGTTTCTGGATTAAATAATGTCCAAACATGATTTGTCGTAAATAAACGAATCGTGAGAAAACGAAACGAAAATTGCTTTTTTTTTTTGTATCAAATAATTACCATATACCAAGATATTTTCAAATTTAATTTCTGAACGAGTCATCGATTCTGTCAATTTTCACCTTTGCTTATAATATCATCAAAATGGTGTACATTAGATAATGAATTCATAATCTTGAAATGGGTCACAAGTATATTTTTTCTGAAACGCTATAAGCTTTGATATAACCCATTTTAAGGATATCTATTAATTACTGGACACTTGGTATAATGTTAACATTGAATAGAAATGTCAATATGTATATTGTTACGTCATTGAGAAGTTTAACATGAAAAGTATATTTCATCCATTTATTAGCTCTCCTAGCTGGTGCCACTTCTACGATTTTCGGATCTTCTGTATTAAAATTCACTTAAAATGATTATTTAGGTACATAATATGTTTTTAATCTGTCTGGCCTCTTTTGGTAGACACCAATTTTACTGACGTTCCGTTGAGATCCTCTATAAAATATGGGACGGAATAGTTTTAGACCAGCTTCAATAAGAGAAATCTTGAAAAAAACATCAGTGGTCGACCGTACTTCACTGGAGGATCCGGGCTTTCCTGGAAAAATGGATCTCCTGAAAATAGGTAGGAGGAGAGGAGATGAGATGAGTTGAGAGGAGATTATGCATAACTGATCAAATCTCAGCTCAATTAGAAGTGACAATTGATAGTTGTTTTGTCATGGCTATTTAGGATCTCTTATTTGTGTATGTCTGTGCCACCTGCAACACAGGAAGTCTTAATCCGAGGATATGAGTGTTTACCGTTACATTTATTTTGCCCGAATGTCTCCAAGCGGTTAAAAATAATATAACTGATGCCAAAGACCCTTTTTTGTGGAGATAAACCCGCATTGACTTTTTCAGGGTAATATGGAATTCAATCAAGGATATGGTGCAACAGAAACGTCGTCTCTCGCCACAACGACTTTGAAAGGAATCAAGGATACGGACTTTTCCGCGTGCGGCGTTGCAATGGCGAGCGTCACCATGAAGTTTGTGGATCCACTTACTGGCAAAGCAGTTCCTATTGGAGAAGTAATTGTTTTATTATCACTGGTTGTATGTCGAATCGTTGTAGTTTCTCAGACTCGCTAAGGAATCAGTATTAACTCTTTAATGTAATCTAAGTACAACAAACATTGACAAACAAGCAACGAATTATCGACGATATTCCTGGTTGCAAATTAATTCTCCTGGCAGCTAAGTTTCAGCCTTATTTAATAATAAGGAAGTACTTAGCGGGAATCGATTAAGTAATACAACTCATATTTGTTCCACTGCTGGGCTCTGGTATCCTGTTACAATAAGAAGGGTTAAGGCTGTCCAAGTGCGGATTGGTAGAATACACAAATCTTTCAGAACATCTTGGACAACACTCAGGTGTTCTGATTTTCTCACGATGTTTTTCTACGCCTAAGCTTACTTTGAAATTTACAAGTACCTGTCCATTTAGAAACCGAAACTCCTTTACGAATGTTGAAATCACTCTGTCGTAGACACTGCAAGTTACCTCAACAAAGATTGGACACCTTGATTTTAGATTTGGTCAGTCACATCCATGGGATAAGAATGCTTGAAATTAGATGTACATATCTGGTACAAATAACCTGCCTTCATTGATCATCAAAAATGGATCTTTATATTCATGAATAGCAATCGCACTGAAACAAATAATTAAGTACTAAAATATTATCACACCAATAGGTTACGAGATTACCGTAATTATTTCTTTTGTTTTTAAATCTATGTTCCTGTACAATCGCGATACCACCATTAAATACCATACATACCTCATTACAAGAAAGGCGCTGGCAGAATCATCGCTAGCTGCTACGAGTACGTACCAAATTACGATTTGATGATGTCACGTACAGACCCGAGACGTAAAAAGTTCATTAACGCTTTTAGATTGTAACTATAAATACTGAGAAAATCTATAGTTACTAAAACCGACCACGTACGTCATATTTTGTCAGTTTTCAAACAATTGATGTCAATTGCCTGTCTTGCTGTGTCATCAAATTATCTCCATTAGCAGTGAATTTTGAACTTTGTGATTATACTCTGATAGTTAAGTATGTATTTATTTGAATATTTTGTTTATACTTATTAATTCCTTTAATATCTTATGTTATTAAATAGCCACCTAATCTGAAACAATTGTTACTCGTTTTACCAGGCGATTTATAAGTTTTTCTTGTTTACACCGTATACCTTCTTTGTCAATAACTCTATCTGTCTATTTGTCTTTGCTGTAGTTTTTGAGAATATCACATTTAGATTGATAAAGACCGCTTTTTACTATGTAGTGATTTTCGCGATTAATAAATAGCTGTCCATAAATTGTTGTTGTATGGATATTGATTTAATATGTAATCGTCATGAATATATATATATATATATATATATATATATATATATAATTCATTTTAAGAACAATAGGAGACCATACATCGCAGTTTTTATAGATCTATCATGAAATCGTGATTTTTTTGAGATTCATAAGCAGGGTAGTTCTAATTATACCGTGGATTTACAATAATTTTTTGTCTTGTTAAAGGCCGGTGAATTATATGTCAAGGCACCAACAGTAATGAAAGGCTATCACAAAAATGAAAAGGAAACTAAGGAATCTTTGACAGAAGACGGTTACTTCAAAACTGGTGATTTAGGATACTATAAACCCGAACGGGGTCTCTATATCACTGATAGGATAAAAGAGTTAATAAAGGTAAGTTATTTTTAAAAGTATATGTCTCTAAATCGAATTTAAATTTGAAACATTTATTTATATTGCTGTTTTGTCAACAAACATATCCTTATTTATTTTTACTACCGTTTTCGAAAAGTTTTTGTCATAAACAAGAAACAGTGAAAAAATAGGCATATCTTTTAAAACTATAACTATATCCGTAGTAATTTTTCATTATCTTAAAGTATAATCGAAATATATACACGTTACAATTTTAACAATAAAACCAGCGGCGTGACCACTGCGTTGCTTGCCATGAAGGAAGCTTGTTAACTTTCTCTTTAACATTGTAATTTAAATATAGTAAAACATTCAAACAGACAGTCGGGTAAAGAACTTCACGGTCATGTTCTTGTATCGTCATGATTTAGGTAAGTTGTATAAAGTACGGCAACCTCGACGTGTGGAGTAGCACCATTCATCCGTTGTTCAGAAGCTGGTAAGCAATACTGGAAGGTCAAGTTGGCTTGAATTTTGGTTGGAGGCTTGAACTAACCCTCTTTTCAAACTAAAGCATTTCATTATTTCGCACTATCGGACATAGCGAATTGATTTAAATCAGGCGCAACAGTAAGTATAGTTTTGTATATCTGCAACGTTTTGTTTTCTCAGGTAAAAGGTATGCAAGTAGCACCAGCAGAGTTAGAAAGTATTCTACGGTCACATCCTGCTGTTCAGGATGCTGCAGTGATTGGAATACCACATCAGTTCTATGGCGAAGCACCTAAAGCATTTATAATAAAGAAAAATGGTCAACGTGCGACCCCTGAGGAACTCCAAAGTTTTGTAGCGAGTAAAGTTGCTAGTTTTAAGAAAATTGAAGAGATTGTTTTTGTGAATGACATTCCTAAAACAAGTTCCGGGAAGATTTTAAGGAAAGATTTGAAGAAAATGTACGCGTAATTTGCTTTGGAGAACGCTGGCCGTTCACTTGCGGTAGTTGTTTCTATCAATCATTGGTATTAATGTACAGTACTTTTATTTTACTAAATCTTCGGCAATTTTTATTTCCCTATAAACCAATACGACAATAGTCAAAAAACAAGGAACAAAAGTGAAACAAAAGAAATTTATAAAAGCTGAAATTTTTTGCCGTTTTACTTATCTATTTTTGTTACCACGACTCCTTCAATTGTATGTACCAGCTCAGTCCTGAAAAGAAGTAATGATTCCGCGATAAGAAATTTCAAATAGGCTATTTTATTTCAGGTCTTACTCTGAATAACCCGGAAAACTAATTCGAACATGTTTCAGGGTTAAGCTAAGGACCTCGAATTCGGTTAGGGAACCGAATAGGGATTAAGCAGACATATGCGTGAAAAATTAATATTTATTGGAATATTGGTTGTTTATGATTTTTTAATTTTATATATCCTTGCTACGGTCCGATAAGCAACCCAAATCTAGATACGGCGTGGTGAATACACAAAATAATATATAAATAATAGTAGTGTTTTTACAGTAAATACATATACATTTTTAATTGACTTCAAAAAGGGAGGGTTCGTTGGTATTTTTTTATATTTGTTATCTCAAAACTTCGTCATTTTCTAACTGATTTCAAAAATTCCTTCCTTGTTCAATCTATTGGTCCTATTTAAATTTGGAGAAAAAACCCCTATAAATACCAATCCTGGAAATTAGGAGATATAATCAAAAAACTTCAGACTGAAGTCAGTTTTTGAAGTTAGACTTCCTTAGAATTGTTGTGATTTGAAACTCGAAACGAAAATGCGTCCAAATGCGTCACGATAAAGAAACAAACGCATAAATAAACAGTATTATGCCGGCGAGAGAATGCGATAGAGTACATTTCACGCAACGCCATCTATAGATCACCAAATAAACTAACATGTTGTACCGGTAATCATAAGTAGTTTATAAAGCTAAGGTTAGATGTCGCTGTAATTTAAAAAGTTATGTACAATTCAATATTGTTTTATTTTAAAAGTAAATATAAATAATATGAGATATTTATTTTTAAAATACCATAATATTATTTCCGTGTTATTGAATTACAGCATATAAAATATATATATCATTTTAAATGCAGTAGTAGGCCTTTTACGCGAGTGATCCGTTCCGGACAAAATCGCGTTTAACGGGGTCTGACAACAAGCAAAGTAACTAAATATAGTAGTTTATTTCAAGAAAACGCTATTGGCCTATTAATTGTCATAGAAAAGTTTTTAATTATTCAGATTTCGTCAGAATTACCATTTTGTTTGTGTTCAATATTAATATATTATGAACCCTTAAATTATTCCCATTCATATCATTTTCTCGAAATATGAATTATATCGGAAAGTTTCACTTCTACTGTGTGTGAACTGCACATACATTTTTTATATTTTTTTTTGTTAAAATATTTAGTTGTGTTATTTTTATTTGTATAAATGTTTTCCTAACGTCGAAAATCGATCATACATAAGGCTATAAACGGAGTTTAGTATTTCTAGTGTGGCATTAAAATACTATAGTAATGAGAAGTAAATTCTGGCATTATCAAAATGACAAGTACTAAAGTTCACGAACCAGCCGTTCTGATTATTTATTGCATTATAAATTAGAAAAATACATTTTTTTAAATACTAGAATTAAACTACAGTTCAAAAATATAACAATTTTTCTCAATATTTTTCCGTATAGCAATAGAACGAATATCGAGTGCGTAACTTTGTATATTGATCAAGGATTTCTTCTTTTGAAAAGTCGACCTGTCAGCTCACTTTTTAATAACTCTGAATGCGCAATATAACAGGTTCAATACCAAAAATATGCGATTTTTCTTTATAAATCGTCAAATGGTAATGTATGAAGCATTTACTTGGTTTAATTGTAGCTTGGGTTTTGCTCAAATATTAAATAATACAAAATTAGACATTATCCGTCCCGCCTTGGTTCAGGTTGAACAATACAGTAATGACGACAGAATGACGACCCCTTAGCCCAGTTGATAGTGAGCCTACCTGCCGAGCGAGGGGCCCGGATTAGGTTCCCGGTCTGTGCAGACTTTAAGTGACAGGTAAATGTTTGTTCTCGGTCATGGGTGTTTGTAATGTCATATTTGTTTATGTCCATTCCACCCGCAACGCAGGGAACTAGTGCGGAGGTGTGAGTGTGTAAACGTTCATTTATTTATTCATAATTAAATATATACATGATACATATACATGATATATACATGATAGCCTATGTCCATTCAGATTAACGTACCTTTTAAACGTTAAAATATTTTTTCGAATAGACGCCACAGTTCCGGAGATAACATCCAAACACTCAAACTCACAATATTCGCAGTGGCTTTCTAAAATGTTATTACAGATATTAGCCTAAACATTAATAATTTATGGTCAAATGTTGTCAGGCTTGAGGTCATGAGGTCATGAGGCATGGTGTTTTAAGTATTATGATAATAGTGATAATTTAATTTTTAGAATTGATTTAGGGAGGACAATAGTCAATTTAAATGTTAATTATTCTAATAAGGAGACGTGATCAAAACTAACACGTACTTATTACAAAGTATATTATTACTGTTATTAAAATTATTTTCTTTGTTGATATTTTTTGTTTTTATTTTTAAACCCGATGCTGTCTGTCGCATACTCAAAAATAATGATAAAATGTTTCTCATCTAATCGAAGTGATATGTAATAGTTTTGTTAAACATTGAACTGGGAATCCAGGGTGCATTTTTTTTATTTATTTTTTATTTATCATAAAAAACTTGTATCTAAATGACAGATTTCTAATGCTTGCTTGGCGTACTTCGTTAGCAGATGACTACAATATAACTACCGGTAAATATAAAATACTTTTGTTTCTATATCACATAAGCCGTTTAGCAGTCCACTGTTGAGTATACGTCCCTCGTAATACAACACCAACATCAACAACTATATGTATATAGGCAGCAAGCAACCCATGCATCGAAAGCTCTTATACCATAAAAGGCCTCCCACGTGACTGAATGACTGCTATCTAGCAGAACTGATTGCTAACGATTATATGCCCTCAACACATTATGGAGGCACTCAAGAAATCTTGTCATTAATAGTCACCAGATTAACATGCCTTCTTCAGAAATTCCGATCTAGTTTGGACTTGTTTTGCTACGAGGATCTTGGACACCGATTTTTCTCTACTGTTACTTAATTAATTGCGATGCTAAAATAAAAAAAATGTTTGTCTATTTCTAAACATCAAAATCAATTCAATATACATATAAAGTCTGTGTGTAATCGAAGAAACTGATTATTTTTTATAGTTCTGTATTTGTGTTGGTTACAGTTGCAAGTGGTAATATTTACTTGAACGAAGATAAAATACAAGCTCAATAATCACGTACCTGTGGACAGTATCCAGTAAGAATAGAGTACTATAGTAGGTATATGTTGGAAATGAGATCATTACAATACGCCAAACTAGTAACCACTCCGGCCAGCCAATATTATAGGTACGTACACCGTAAATGGAGTACATTTATGCCAGTAAGCCAGTATACCCTATATATAAGTTACTCTATGCCAGTATAGAAGCGAGAGCTCAGATAAACGCACGTCCGTGAGCCAATTAAGAGTTTACTTTAAAAGTGTTGTTGACATTAGTTTATTAACAAGTTATTTACGTACTTTCACCAGTGCAGTGCTGATATTTTTTCGCGTTCATTTCCAGTATTTTCAACTTTTGTGTTTACTATCACGTCTGACCGATGCTTTGCAGTTTTGTTTATAAATAACTATCTGTCTGTGCGCTTACATTTTTATATCATTGTGTGGAGTTATTACGCGTTCGCGTTGTTCCTTTGTTTTTAGTATGAGTTTCTTCATGTCATTTAATTACTTGGGCTTAAAAATAGAGTTTATTTTGTAACATCAGAGTTTTTTTGGAACGCAATTACAAAATTAATTAATAACTGATTTGTGAACATGTCGTGGTCCGATCGCGGAATCGATAATATTATGAAATCGAACATTTAATGTGATGCTCACGTTGCATGCAATGAGCGATTATCGTTTGTCCATATCAGTGAATCGCATACGTTTAACGAGTTTATTATCTGGCCGGTCAATTAGTGGCCGATTATTTGATGATATTTTTAATTTCTTCAATTAGATCACGATATTCATGGTATTGTTAATTTCTACTCTTATCGAATTATTTATTAATTTTTGTTAGCTTTAAGACGATAAACGGTGGTACCGGAGTAGATGATATTTTTAATGTTTTCAAAAGTCTATTTGTGTCTTAGATGTAAATCTAAATTAAGTTTCACTCACACTCTAATTATACACACAGGCAGACAAAAAATAAAAACAAATGTTTTGGCCACAATATCGACGATACAGCGTTTTCAAAAAAAAATTAATTATATATTAGGCCACTATTACCACTTAGTTATTAGTAGTATACCAGCACATACATACATTTAAACATCGTTTCTGAAGAAATTAATGTATGTTTTCTTTTAAATCCCAAGCGATTCAGTTACGAGTTACCATTTTTTTACTACGTATATAGGGTATATATAAAGATTCAATACGAATTTATATTGATAAAGTGTATCAATGACTTGTGCTGTTTCAGTCAGTAAAAACAATAGCATTGTATGTTAAACATGTTTTGTTACTTAATGAGGTTTGTTAACGCTTCTCGCTGTTTTTAACGTTAATCGTATGTTATAATTTCTTAGAACGCAACACGAACACGAGCGAACACTACGTTAACACTGTTATGAGCGTTCTTATGAAATACATATGTACTCTTGATGTGAGAAGCTGTTTAATAATTTACGCCCACGTTCTATTATCGTTGCGGTTTGTTAGCGATAATGACGTTTGAAAAGATTTAAATATGTACCGTGACGTAATTTATCAGTTTGTAACTAACGTTAGGGCCATACGTGTTCGGATTTCGTGATTTTTAACATAACGCTGTGTTTTTACAGGCCCCCGGTTTTGTTGTTCTGTGAAAAGCAACGCCGCGACGCGCGTTACATATCAAGTCGTAACTCGGATTCTGTCCAAACCTTCACTCATCCTTGGGTCAAAGTCAAACTGCTCGTATTGCATCCTGTTGTACAACAGACGAGTCTATCGCGACCGGTCTGTCCAGTTGGAGTTCGTTGGGCTCTGTACCGTTTAGTTTTATTCCGGCGGTACCTGTGTTCTTAATTGCTTGGTTAGCTACTCTCCTAGAATCAATCGTGAATTGTTTTTCACGTGTAATTTAGTAGTAAAAGGGAATCAGTAATAATACAGTCATCTAGAAACATCTTGGCTGTTCGAGACGTCGGTGATGTATTTGATTTTATGAACGTGCGGGGTTGCGGTGACGTACTATCATGTTTTATTTGTTAATAAAACACTTGTTAAGTTACTTTCCAAACATCAATAATTAGTTTGATGTTTGTTGTTTGTTTCCTTTATTAATTCATGGCGTGATCGTCTTCTTCTTAGCTTATTTACATCAAAATTGGTATCTCTTCTTTACCGCGACTTTCCACTTCAATTTATCGACAGATATTTACGATCGCAAGTAGTGGAGATATTGGGTGTCGTCTTCGATCAAATCAATTGTAAACAACATTATAATAGCAATTCTTTATCGTTTCTTGGCCCTTTAAGATTAGAAAATAAGATAAGAACATTGAATCTATGAGAATATCATACAGAAAAGTATGTAATAAAATTATTTGTCAATAAAATATAGTTCTCTATCAACGTCTATGTCAATGTCTATTGACGTTGTGGGCCAAAAATCGGAATATCATTAACAGTTTTCACCCTAACAGTTAAATGTACATTAAAACAATTCAAAAATTGTTTTACACAACACAAATATATATCCATTCAATCGGAGGCTATCATTCGGTAGTTAAATTGTTTTGCATTTAATACGCTGTTCTTTTTATGAATTTTTAACAAAAACTAAAATAAAAGTAAACCGATTTCAAGAAATAAAAATTATGAAATGGTACTAAAAAGTAAAAAAAAATCGTATCAAAGATGCGACACAAGACTTAATATTATTAATATTAAAAAAATATTAATATATGCGCCACCTACTAAATTTAGAATTCGGTTTTAAGAAATAATTCCTTTTAGAATACAATTTTACTAGTATTCCAAGAATAATTGAATTTTCTATACTAATAATATAAAGAGGAAAGCTTTGTATTTTTGTATGTTTGTAACGAATAAACTCGAAAACTATTGAACCGATTTTAAAAATTCTTTCACCATTAGAATGCTACATCACCCCTGAGTAACAAAGGCTATATTTATTACTAGAGAAAATAAGGGATCCTTGCTAAACTTCAGTAACGTGAACCAAGGTGTAAAAAAATTTGCTTAAAATTTTTTTTTTCATCGCATACGCTGCGGAAGCTATTGATGATAGAACAAAAAAATTTTCTACAATATTAGAGAACATATCAATATCTACAAATAACGGTGCAATACTATATGTCCAACTATTGTAGTTATGTCACTGTAACGACTTTTTACATTTTAAAAACTGACCAAAATCAGACCATGATAACCATACCTTCGTATTAATCTCTATCCAAATAAATCATTTCATATTCAAAACTGTTTCAATACTTATAGTTAACTTTTTGAATTACTCAAATCGGACATTCCGTTCAAAAGATTTTACGAATTTAGGAAAGTAAAGACCGCCGCCGCCCTCGCGCAATTGCCAGTGTGGCCCCCTAGCGTAGGCCGACGGACAAGGCGAGGAGGGAGCGGGCACGAGACGCGGGGCGGGCACATCTAGGAAATAGGTAGTCGCGCGGTCAGCTCCTTATGCAGCGGACATATGCAACATTGAATATTTTAACTACTTTCACAGCATATATATATATATATATCTACATGTCCTTTATAAAAATAAAATTATAAAGATATCTCAAAATGTTTAAAAATAAAAGTATACCCGTGCGAAGACGGGGCGGGCCGCTAGTATATTAATATGCTTAAGCCGTTGGCGCAGCAGTATCTTATCGTTAGAGTGTCTTTAAGTTTTATCTTAGAGCCATGGGAGTCAAATGAACGATACGATAAATCTGATACGCTTTGGCCATTATTACACATCCCCCTATTATTAACGGAGCAGTGTAGTGGATTATGTTTTAGCCCCTGATAAGCAATACATGCCGTACATTGCGATGCACCGTTTGTAGGTTGTAGCAGCTGTTTTTTTGCAAGTATATATTTTTTTCTATTTACACGTGACAAAATAGTGTTCATATTCACTGTTTATAAAGTTAAGGACAAGTAGAAATAATTAATACAATAAAAAATACGATAATCAATTACGATAAATTAAACAGAAACAATAGCCAACTTGTTTAATAATGTACATGTTATTTCTAACTGCTATAGTATAGCTGCGATTTATTAACCTTTTGTATTCAATCAAACCGCAGTATATGTTTAATCATTCTTCGAATACATTTTTTATCGTCCCATGGTTAAAGCTCTTAAGATCGGTAGAATGAGCTCTAGACGTGCGTAGGCTACAACACGTAAACGCTGAATGAATAAAATCGTGAGATACCCCTCTGACATTGAGTTAGGTGTTTGCAATATGGCGGCAAGAAGGTGCTGCCATACAATAGAAAGCAAAGAGCAAAAAAAATTACCTTTAAAATACGTGCAAAGCTAGTAAGTACTATGTGGCCCTGCTACATTATGTTAACAGTTAATCACAATGAATGAAACTGTGAAACATAATTAATATGTCATACATTACAACGATACTGCTTATGAACAACAAACAATTTTGGTAGTCTAATTATGTGTTTCGTACTCATTCGTATTATTATTTAATTCCGCTTTTATAGAATAACTGAAATATTAATTGGGCGACTACATAATTGAAGTTCATCATACACGATAAAATTTTGAACAGTTTTGCAAAAAAAAAAATCGTTTTTGTAGATTATATTCATTGGGTTTTCGTATCGTAAAATAAATTAAGGATTTTTACTCTTCAAATACGTCAATAAGTAAAAGTTTTTGGTCATTTTTTCTTTGATTTAAGATAAACTAATTAAATGATAAATTTTTAAATAAGTAGGTACATATATACTGTTATCTATTTTACATTAATAATATCTTTGAAAATATCTTTCTATCTCATTATTTAATACAGGGACAAACAGAAAACGCTAAAATCAGAAGAAAATGGCATCTAATACTTTCCAAACTCTAAAAAGGACTGTAAATATATTCCACAAAAAATCAAAGTACCCTAAATATGTCAGTGTAAGTGCGAGAAAACATAGTGTATGGACACAAGACGGTGTGGTAAAGTCGCCATTTAAAACTATACAGATCCCTAACTATACCTTATACGACTACGTGTGGCAAAATTTGGATAAATGGCCGGAAAGAACCTTATCGGTGAGTCGATTTGCATTGGATAATATTTTTAGCTCCGTTGCCTTGACTGTCTGTAGAGAGAAAGGTTCCAAGGTTTCGGTTATGATGCTCAACAAAAGTAACAGAAGTAAGTAAGAGGTAATAAATATTGTTGTGTTCATGCATTCAGCCATACAAGTAATATTTCTGAGAGGGTGTCAGTGTGTGAACAATGTCATATATATTTAGTTGGATCAAGCATCTGTCACAACAACTGACTCAATGCTAGTCTTGGATCTACTCTCAGAATGTGAGGGAGAATCTTCTTAATACACCATAATAGCAAAGTGTGCTGTAACTATTGAGCTTGAGAAGTCAAACTTAGCTTCTCTGAGAGACATATGTTCAAATCGTTATGCTTTCTATACCAAATTTTTATTTTGAACATTATTCTACTGTTACTTTCCCATAAGTACGGCATGTCTTATTATTCTATAACCAAAAACATCATCTTTAACATAATCTATCTATTTTTTATTCAGTGCTAGTCTTCTCTTGTAATTAGTTACATTAACTTTAAGTTGTTGTCAATTTCAGGTTTGCGCAATAACAGGCAGAGGATACACCTATGAGCAAGCATTTATGCTGTCCAATGCCTTCGCAGCAAACCTTCGGAGAAAGTTCAAAATACGGGATGGAGACTGCGTTGTCGTCATGCTCCCTAATATTCCCGACTTCCCGTTAGTGGCAATGGGAATCATCGAAGCTGGGGGTATCATCAGCACAATCAACCCCGCTTATACAGCTCGTTAGTATTTTGAAATATTTAACTACAATAGCAGTAGTAGCTGACTCTGTCAATCTGGTTGGACGATCGAACCCTGCCAGTAACACCAAAGATCTTCATTGAGAACTTAAAATTCCCATAGAAAAAATATTTAAATTGATTTGGACTTTATTATTGTTAAGATTTCCTGCAAGCACTGATTTCATTTGATGAATGTGGATCAGAAATTTCCCAAATGCCTAACACATATAAATGACCATTCTGTACATAAATATTTTTCTTGTTATTATTGTTTTTTTAATAATATCAGATAGGTTCTGTTATAATTTTGTATCTTATCAAATGTCCATAGTGAATATGGAAAATAAAACTCTTGAGCGGATGACAGCAAAGCATTGACCTGTGTCAATCATTATGATTTCTGAATGGTTAAGATATTTTTTTCTGATGTTGTCAACGACAGTTTCAACTTTATCTCTGTTTTATTTTTCGTAACTATTTTTTGATGTACAGTTTTTATGGGTGTCATCTTAGATGCAAGATAAGATAACATTGTTAGAATAGGTAATAATAGAATAGGTTAGAATGGTAGGCTTCTTTGCCTAATTTCATATTCCTATTTCTTTCGTTATCAAATCAACTAACATTGATTTAATGATAAACGACTTTCAGCCAGCTGACGACGAAAGTGAAGCAACGGGAGTTGTTTATTCTTTGGTATGCCTAGCAACTGATTGTCAATTTGGTACTCTCGGTATGCCTGAACTACAGCTAAATCAGAAGCATGAAATATCATGCGAAGAGTCCATTTTTTTGATTTTATGAAGATCTTGTAGTAGCACATACGTTGGTGTAATAGGTCAACTCCCCCCCTTGCGTGATTGTATTTCGTGACCACTTCGGGGCGTTCAACGTCAATAAATTTCTTGTCTTTCTTACACCACCTGTTGACTAAGTCTTTTTCATCAATACCAACAAAATTAGAAGCAAGATGGGTAATCTTATTATCCAGCCACTTGACCATAGTTACATCTTTGTCATAACTACTTACTTCTTGGGAAAATCCTCGAGGCTTTTTATTCATTTCTTTATCGCTTAGTAGCGATGGTCTGGCGAATCTATTGATACGAGCTGTACATGCAGCCATTATGCCTTTTCGTTTCATAATTTGTAATAAATGATATGATGAAAAGTAGTTGTCAAAGTACAGCTCGTGGCCCTTGCTTTCTCCAATTCTCTTTGTGAGATGAAGGACAATAGCTGCACTGTATCCAATTTTTTTTTGTCAAATTATTATCAAGTTCTGGACTAGAGCTTTGATAAAGTAGAAAATCATAGGCTTGCCCATGTTTACCACATAAAAAAATATCTTGAGCCCCCTGGACAAGGTTTACCTTTTATATACTGCTTGGCAACATGTTTCCCAGTGAAAGGAACTATCTGCTCATCAACGCAAAGTTCTTTTTCAAGCGGTAACTCTAAACATCGATTTCTAACAGCATCAAATATTGATTGGTCTACGCCTGATGTGTACATTTGTGTACGAATATAAAAATTGTGATAATTGATACAAAAATAGAATAACAGACTCAAATTATATGTTACGTATGACCTTAGGAATATAACACATCAATTCATATTTTTGCAGTGCGTATATTTAGCTATTTCCTACTTTTTAGAAATAAAAATGACGAGCTTATCTACACAGCTCCAACTTCGGTCAGCCACTGGTCGAAACATGTAGAAAAAATCACAAAGAATGCTAAGAGATGGCGGTAGTAGTATCAATTTTTGTAGTTTATAATGTGGACATATGAACACAAGCGTTCTCAATTGCACTTGTAGCGAAATAAATACCAAAACATTTTTTACATTATGTGTACATTCGTGTACGCCAGGTCTGAAAGGGTTAATACTTAAAGTTTGTTTCGTTGCAATCCATCCATAAATAAAAAAGTTATATGTTAATTTAAAATGATGTAGACACTCTTTCTTAGCGTAAGGCGTAGTTTTTCCAATGCGAAGAGAGGGCAGTTTGCTAATATATAATAAAAGTATGTAAGCGCAACGAGCCACATCTCGACATAAATAACAATTAGAATTCGTATTACAATGTTCCACAAGAACACGTGAGGCGCACGCGCAAACACGATAACAATCTGTGTATTATTCTGTAATAGCCGCCTCTCCAGTACATATTTATTGTTACCTCACTTGTTCATTCCGGAAGTTAATCAACACTAGATACCGTTATTTCCCGCGATGTGCCGTCAAGTATGTAAAAATATATTTTTTTATTGTATTTTGAAATAATAGCAAAGGAATTAAATAAAAAAAATAATAATAATTTGTGCCGTATTGGGCCGGCCTAGAATACTGACCCCAATCCTATGCTGGAAGAACTGAGTGTCGTATGAGGCGACAGAACCCAGCTTGCTTGGTGGTAGGGTTTAGCGTAAGGATTACATTATCGGTATTATTAATGTTATTATTATTATTATTATTGTTATTTTATTTGTTTGTTTTATAGTTGTTATTATTATTGTTATTATTATCTTTTCGTGAAGCCTGCCTGAATAGATGCCACCTTAATTACTTACCTCTTTTTTCTTCTTTTTCGACCTACAACGCTTAAGTGACGTCTTTGGTCTATGGGTGACGATGACCACTTTTTTTTTTAGAATAGAATAAGTTAATGATTGACAACAATCCCACTTGATGGAAAGTGGTGATGAAGTCTAAGATGTTGAACGCACTAACTTATAAAAGCCTATTCACTCTCCTCTTGAAGACTCCCACGTCGTAAGTAGGCGGCATACGCTAGAAGGTCTCCGGGCGACCGGCTTCGGCGAAATCCGTACTGTCAGACGCTGAGAAGATCGTTTTGTTTTAGGTATGCCATGAGACGCGAATTCAATATACGTTTCATAATTTTACAGAGTATGGAAATAATTGAAATTGGTCGATAATAATAGGGTCGGCGCTACTGTCTTTTTTGGGCACGGGTTGCCCGTTGGCAAGTTTCCAGGTTTTGGGCACTATCCCAATCTTGAGGGAGAGGCGGAACAGACGTGTCAATACAGGAGAGAATTCGGGCACACACGCCTTTAGTGCAACCGCTGGAATTTCATCGGGATCACCGGTCTTCTTCGCGTTGAGACACCGCAAGTTTTTGGGAATCTCCTTGTTCGTTATGCGAATCTTGGGCATAAAGACGTCGCAGTGAAGTATTTATGGTGGCATGTTATTGCTAGCATCTAGACGCGACTCGTCGGCAAACAGAGACGCGAACAAGTCCGCCTGCTCTTTAGCAGTATGAGCCAGAGTGCCATCTGGTTTTACCAATGGAGGCAGTGTGGGCCGACAGAAGTTAGTCTCAAGTCTCTGGCAAGATGTTATGTGTATTTGCATGCATATATAATAATAATAATGCATAATAATAACGTCATTGATGATACGTTTGAAATATTTGTGTATGAAATTATATGAAAGACTACCAAATGCCCTCGCTTCGCTTCGGAAAAACTACCTTACGCTTAAAGATAGCATCTGCATTTTTCTGGCTTTTTATCGTTCTGTGAATTAGAAATACATATATTAATTCATATTTTTCTTATTTATGTACAGATTGCAATGAAACAAAAAACAAAAAAGTATTAGATAAGTGACGCTTACTGCAATACATTACTGAAAAGGAGAACCAAATCGGTTAAACCGTTTTTGAGATTAGCGGTAACAAACGCACAGACACACAGACAAAAATTCTAACAACTTTTGTTTCGACTTTTATTTGCGTTAATAAAGGCCCGTAATAATGTTTTTTCTCGTATATCGTTCGTGTACAGAAATCGATCAGTTCGAATTTTATTATTAGTATAGATGATATTTACGGAAATAAATATAAACCACCATATTTTATTCATAAGTTATAATAATTGCCTCGATTACAGTCTGCGTAAAATGAATCACATAAAAAGATCACCTTTGATGCAATCAGCAATATTATCTACACCAACCACTACGTGGCTGATTCTTTACTTCAAGTTAAATGATATCATTCTATCTCAAATGTAAATTAATTAATATTATTTTTAAAATTATTTCCTGATAATTTCAGATGAATTGCAGCGTCAGATTCTGATGTCGGATGCGAAGCTCATCGTAACAGTTCCTGAGAACGTGAACATAGTGAAAGATGCAATGAAGGTCGCTAAAATAGACATACCTATAATCGTAGTGAGGACAGACGGAGATTCTTTGACAGATGGCACCGCCGCTTTTAATGAACTAAGTGAAGATGTCCATGTTGATAAGTCATGTTTGAAAGAAGTTAGAATAACGTCAAAAGATATATGTTTTTTGCCTTACTCCAGCGGTACTACAGGTTTACCCAAAGGTGTGGAATTGACTCATAATAATATAATTGCAAATTGTGAACAAATTAATGACCCTGAGATCAAATGTCACCAAGAAACTACTGGTAAGTAAATTATTTCTCAAAAATATGAATCATTAATTTATTATATGTATAGTTTATGTACATAAAACTTAATGTTTGTATTCAACGGTATATATGTATTTATCTCAAAGTATATTTGTTTAGTTAAGTAAACGTATGATAATATGTATAAAGAATATTTTAATTGGTTCCATTATAGAATAATACCTTCTATCAACAATTATAAATGAACATGGATATGACTATAGTAGGTATTGTTCCATTAGCAACACATTCCTGCTCCAGTAGTTGGTTTTGGTTGTTATCAGCATTTGTTAAACCTTCTGAAACTCTAGAGTGGCCTTTATGCAGCTGGGGCGGGGGTGATTTATCAGACGACGTGTACGTTGCTTGCTTAGGGATCTTATGTGACCTCATCTGTTTCTCATGCACAAAATCAAAGAGGGCCCGTCTCGGGAGCTCTGAAAGTCCTCCTGCTATGCCTACTTTGCTAGGCTCGACTGCCAAAACAAGCCAACCGACATCGCAAACTATTCCAGGATTATCTGACACGCAGACCGGGACAGGTATTTCCATCCTTTCCCATATCTGCTTCCTTCTTCCTCGTTACGGTTTCTTAAAACCCACCATATTTCAATTTGCCAATATAAAATGTTATTTGTACAATGAAGCATTTTATATCATCAGTGTGGGGGGGNCAAAAAATTTACGTATCTTATTTCAATTGTGGCTTACATGACAATTAAAAAACAAGCTTTTAAGCTGTTTTAGCAAGACGTTTTTAATTACTTCGAAAATATACATAAAATTCTTTATGCCGACAAACCATAAAATAAATGACGTAAACTGAGTTTTTGATCATGGAATGATAAAAACATGTTTATTTATATATTAAACATTGTGCTTTATTGTGGACTTTGTAATCAGAGGTTTGAAAACGAGGTAACAACGAGGTAATAATGAACAAGGTATATTTTTTATTTTACGATGATTTGTGATAAGATTACCGTGTCATGAACATTAATTTAGCTGTGTTTTTATATATAATACTAATACGTATTTTAATTCGATTTATATTATTGAACCAATAAAATAATAAAAAAATACCATGTGTTTATGGATTTTTTTGTATGGGACACACGACCATAAATTCAACCTACTCTTTTCAAATACCCACTGTTTTTCATAAACTGAGCATTTGTTACGCAAATAAGAGAATTACTTTGAAGAATAACTTTTCGAACACACCGCTATCGGGAACCGATTTCAAAATATCATTCATATTTAGTAATAATTCTTACCATCAATCGACCAATAAATAAATTTGTTATTATTTAAAAAATATATAAAAAAAATGTTTTTTTTTTAATTCGAAATATCTTATTTTTCAACTATTCTCTCCATTATCATTAATCTAACATCTCAACCATGAATTCTTATTCCAGAGTCACATCAAGATGCACTCATGGCAGTGTTACCTTTCTTTCACATCTATGGAGCTACAGTCTTAATGTTTCACAAGATAGCCCATGGTCTAAAGCTAGTGACGTTGCCTCAGTTCAAGCCCGAGACCTTCGCGAACGCCCTAGTTAAATACAAAACGAACGTGATATTCGTTGCACCGCCTTTGGGTGAGTTTTGTTTGTACTTTCATCTGAATAGTTTCTACTGATAAGAAACGGAGAAGCAGCATAAAGGGAGACAATACTCGTTCTTACCAAACGGGTTTATTTACCAGTAATTTTTTGGCCGGCGATGATTAGTGTTGCCTCTTGTCTTGAACGGGCGAAGACGCTCACTTACCATTGTATCATCCGTCATGGTTGCTGTTAGTATAAAAAAATTCTTACTTTACTTCATGACTTTGTATGAAGTTTTGCTTCAGTTTAACAACGTCCACACACGAATACCCTCATAGAAGGACTTCTTGTGTATCAGTTGTAAGAACAACACATACTCGCATGATGAAGATATCAAAATCATTGAGAGGGAAAACATATTTCTGCCACATTGTCGGCCTCGATTTGATACCATACCCAGGAACCTAACGACAACCACGTATCTTCGCTAAATTTTGTGCTTTCGGTTCACATATATCGTTAAGTGCTCACATATAACGTTAAGTGTCGTTAAGTTCGGTTCACATATATCTAGCCACTGTGAATGCTATGAACGTTATTATGTGTATACATGTTTCGTATAAGGGAAAGGAGAAGAAACTATTAGAAACACATTTAGAAGTAGATGGTTTGCTACAGATTTGAATTACGATACATACCGCTTCTTCATTAAATAATATGATAACTTTTAAGACTTAAACTTTCGTTTTTTTTAATTCATACTTTGACGTTACGCAAGGCGTATAATGTGCACAATGTAATAAGATTTTAGAATTGTTATTATGAAAGGCACAATTTGGCATTTTTATATTTCTAACTTCACAACTGGCCTTCGGGGGGACTGAACGCTATTATAACTAATTAATTACTAGGAGCACGGTTAATTGGTTCATGGCACCATCAATGTCTTAGTAATTTTCCTACACTACGAGTACATATCGCACCCTTAGAATGAATGGGACTTAACTCAAAAATTGCAATTTATGGGAAATGACGAAGAAAGTTTTCAAAAATGTATGGTCTTGAGTAAATTTAAAGAGACTGATGTATGAGGTTTTCCCTTTCTCACTCATAATTCGGGATCTTTTTCACCATGGGGTTTTAGAGTAGGCTTTTTTAAGTAGATTTATAGCAAAATCTGGAATTTCAGGAATTTTGAGTCAAGTCACTTTCATTCTAAGGGTTCGAATTTTGTAGCTTTGACAATTGACCAAAAGTAGATTGATTTTAATTTAATAGTATTGAATTTCCGCGGAATAATTAACTTCTGACTCTATTTCTCGTTAAATAATGTAATATTGTATTTTGGTTTATTTGCAGTGAATCTAATGTCAACGCATCCGGCCATGTCGCAGAAAACTTTTCAATATTTAGATACAGTGATCAACGGTGCTGCACCCTTAACTTCTTCAGATGCTGATAGATTTCTTACTAAAATTAACGTGAGTTCTTTATTTGTATATTGTATTAACTAAATCTTTTAACTCAAATTGAGTTATTAACAAGATTTAGGAAGAACAGATGTGTTAATGAAATTTGCCAGTAGCGATCAGTTTCATTTTCTAAGAGCAGCCGAAGGGGTTTAACGTAGTCTTCTGGGAATTAGTCTTATGATAGATATAATTCATATCACTATAAGTACAGATTAGATTTACATCAATCTCGATATTGTTATAGAGTTTGTGGTATTTTAAAGAATCAAAAGTAAAAAATATTTAATAATAACATATAAGTAATTTTAGAAATATCTGGGAGATACATAAATTCCGAACGAGAACCCTTAGAAAATAGTGGTAGGCGGCGAGGGCGATAACTAGATAATGATAGTAAGCAAAGAACCCTACGACCATGGATGGGTACCGTTGGGATTAAACAGCCCAGCGACGTTCCACAGCAGGGACTGATCACCAACTTCTTCCGTTGTTCAGCAGCGTGCATTACGAGCAAGGATGTTGGCTTGAAATATAACGTAGGAAGGATGTAAAGGACATCCTAAATGACGGATATAGCATAGGGAGTATAGCTTAAGGAAAATAATTTCTTTTTTTGTGGCTTAACAGAATTGCATAATTAAAAACAATGTCAGTTACACCACAATTTAGTCAAATATAATATGTTATAAGACAATGAAGAACGTACTCGTATGTACCATACGTATGGAACGTTATTGTTCGTGAGGCCAACGTTTAATATTACCAAATTAATTTCGAGATGAAGAATTAAGAATAACAAGTAAAATAATACGATTGAAACTATAATAATTGTTGTTATTTTTCTAGCGTAAAATTCGTTTTGGTCAAGGCTACGGGCTGACTGAAACTTCGCCGGCAGTTGCAATGTCTCCATGTAGATCAGAGAATTACGATACAGTCGGCTATGCTCTTAGTAACACAGAGTTAAAGGTTGTCGATAACGATATGAAAGCCGTGGGACCCAGAAAGGTTGGTAACATCCACAAGGGTGCATACTTATGACAGTTAAATCTGTGATAGGTAAATCTGTCAACTTCACGTATAGGTCATTTTACACGCCAATTCGGTCTAACCTTTCTTACGTGATGATCTTTCATAGTTACCTCAACAACTGATCTTATAATTTCAACAGTAGCGAGTATTCACTATTTTTATATTTCATACTGATATTACGACTGCGTTACATGAATTATCTTCCTATTTATTTGTGGAGAACTCTTAGGTGTGCAGGTTTCTTCACGCTTTTTTCCTTTACTGAAATAAATGATAATTAATTTGTAATACACATATAATTTGAAAAAACAGGTGCGTATGGGACTCGATCTCAACGTACGGAGTTTCAAACCACAAGACTATCACTTCAGCGCCTCTTAGATTTTCACGTGATGCCCGAATAGACAGACAGAGTTATTTCAGTGCCCACTAATCGAAAAGTTAAAAACATATTCAAAAACTGCATATTCATTTACATTATAGCATATAAATTAAGCAAGGATTAACTAGGATTTAAAAGTTGATAATGTAATGTTATTATACTATGCATTGAAAATTATAGTGTAAGGGTATCTGAAGAGGGTCTAAACTTTTTTATTATTAATATTAATATACAATGTTCTTTGGATAATGCAAATGCTCGATTATCAAATTTCATTATACTTATATAGAGAATATACATATATTATAGAGAATTATACTATTATAGAGAGGTGAACTATTAGTAAAAGGTCCACAAGTGATGCGTGGATACAGAAACAATGCCGAAGCTAACTCAGAAGTCTTCACAAGTGACGGCTGGTTCAGAACTGGAGACCTGGCGGTTATAAACGATGATGGTGAAGTCACCATTGCAGACAGATTGAAGGAGCTTATAAAGGTATTAATACGATTACAAAATCTGGTGTCTATAATATCTTGGGGTTGCGAGTTTTTAGAATCGGAAATTTAATCGTTTCTAATCACGCAGTAGGTAATTTGGCGTGTTCACAATCTGCTGTAACTTATTATGAAGTTAAAGTGGGGGACTTCTAGATTCTTTCCGCGACTGTGCATACATTGCGCAAGGGAGGTCTAGATGTAATGAATATTTGCGGTCCTTATATGCAAAGGATATTTGCGAAGAGGATTTAAGTTTTATTGAATAAGAATCTCACATAATGCGGAATCAAGAGGGAAATCAAATATCTGTCTCCTGTGATATCACCGTTATTCTTGATAAAATGCCCCAGTATCCTGTGCCTTTTATTCATCCGCCATTCTAATCCCTTTGTAAAGGCTTTAGCTCTCTATTAAATGTTAACATCATATTTATTGAAATAAAATTATTATTGCAGGTTAAAGGTTACCAAGTACCCCCTGCAGAACTAGAAGCTGTTCTTCGAGAACATCCAGCTGTTAACGACGCAGCTGTTATAGGAATTCCACACCCTACCAAAGGAGAGACTCCAAAAGCTTTTGTTGTTTTAAAGGAAGGCTTCAGTATTCCCACTAAGGCAATAAGCGAATTCGTTGACGAGAGAGTTGCTGAATATAAAAGAGTAGACGATATTGTAGTGTTAGATAGTATACCAAAGAGCGCAGCGGGGAAGATTTTAAGAAAGGAATTAAAACAAAAATATGGATAATGAAACAGGACAGAATATGTTTCATGTACCGATATGGGAAACATTTATGATGAAATCATGTAAAGTAGATAGATAGGTTTACTCATTTATATAAATAAACAATTACATTAGCTTACAAAAAAGTACCAACGATACTTTCTTTTCGTTAAACAGAGATCTCTTGAAGAGATTCTCAATTCTATTTCTTTGGGCGCCATGACAACATGAAAAAACATGGAAATTAGATAGACAAATTATACGTAATACAAATTCTTTGTATTTTTGCATTCATGAAAATACAGTACATTAATTAGTCAGGAACAACAATTATAAAAGGTTAAATTATTATATTCCTAGGAAACCTTCGGATTTGGGATTAAGTGGGGTAAACAGAGAAAATAAAAAAAATGAATAGGTACGGGATACTAACGCCATTCTCCACTAAAGTTATTGGAAAGAAGAAGGCTTGTAATGCCGTGAAAGATTGATACAAACCTCTCTGGTTTATAATAATAGTGTAATTTTAAAAAGTTATGTTTTATATTTAAAATCGATCGGTCAGTATGTCTTGTATATAAATTGACGAATGTCGATGTCGAATTTTGTGATGGGTTGATACAAAAAAAATATTAATTATACTTAATTAGAAACATAACAATGATATTTAGACATTACATGCCGGCCAGAGAGTGTTTATAGAGTGATTTCAAACCCACAGCATTTGTTACAAATACTGTGCGTATGATATAGTATATGCGTAGCTGATGGCGTGAAATGTATAAAAAAAATATATAAAACAAACGAAATATGTAATCGTAATGATTACACTATAATAAATATAATAATGAAACTCGATAAACATTCGAGGACAAATAAATATCGTTTAGGTGTAATACATTATAATTATTCCAATTACATTATTTATGAGATTTAAGGAAATGGTATTATACATATAAAATAAAATGGTTCAATAAATATAACAGTTATTTTTATTTCTAGCATATTTTTTTCTTAATTACATAAGTATATAAATAGGTTTATGGAATAAAAATTTGTTAAAAAATAATTAAAAAAATTTATAAGCCTCATTATAATATAAAATTGCGAAAATAATATTAGGTTTTAATCTCTCATTACTTCCTCGAGGATGAAGGTCAAATTTTTATTAAGAATTTCACTAACGATAATTAAAAATGTAATAATTTATACTAACTGATGAGTTTTTGTGCAAGAACACGAAAAAGTAAATCAATAATAAATGAATAGTTAACAGCAACTTGGATGGATGCAGGATCTCATAAAAAAACTTCCGTATGCATTTTGGTACAGTTTTGATCGCATAGTAGTGGTAAAGTCTTGCTAAAGACCACGACACAAGAAAAACATATAGTCGGGTGACCTCTGAACTTTGTATTATAAATAAACTGAATAAACCACGACTATATTCTTGTACCTCCTTGATTTGCATTACAAAATATACATATGTACTTGGATTTGTATTTGGACATCGCTCGTATCGCTTTATCGATAATAATGTTATAGGGTATTACATTCAACAAAAAAATGTAGCTTAGGAAAATCTGCTCGATGTCACTGGACTGAATAGTCAAACCATGAAACTGTTCGTCGAAGAATGCTCTGTATTTAATAAATTTACATTAAAATTCAATATTTTTCCATTTTTTTTAAACATTGATCACTCTTGGATTTTCTATGTTGAAGGTGGCATGGACGTATAGAAACACATCATACAGATCCCGGACCCAAGCACAAACATCAGATCTGTGACACAAATATCTGCCCAACTTTGTAATGGACCCGTGTTTCATTCAATCGGCAGAGAACTCTTTGCGAAACAGCTTATAGTTCTGTACAAAGTTCAGTTTCGATCATATGTAGAGTAACTGTTGTCACATTTGGGCTGATACTGTCAATTCTCATCTATCAGTCTTGGAATCGAGGCATGCAAAGAAGCTTATCGGTGACTCTGATCTGCTTGAAAGCAATTGACAAAATCTTGAGCACAGGCGCAGGTTTGCCAGTATTTCGGTTTTCTATAGGGTTCATTTTGGAGAGAGTGCGCAGGAATTGTTTAATAATTAATTTCCCATCGCGGTTTCTTTAGTAAACAACCCGAAGTATGACGAGTATCCATCCTTACGTTGTTAACATTCCGTCACATGCGCATTATGCGCAATGCAACGGACTGGAATAGCTTGCCCGCGTCGGTTTTCCCGGCTACTTATGATGTGGGAGTCTTAAAGAGGTAAGTGAATAAACAAAAAATAAAACACTGAAGTGAATTAACTATTATAACCTCGAAAACGATTTCACAGATTTTCACGTGCTTTTTCCCAATACATAAAGAAATATACAAGCAAGTATTATTGCTGTAATTTATGGAGCTTTTATATAAATTGGTCATATTACGTTAAAAATTTTGAAAAAATCCAAACGTTGACAATATTACTTTCCATGGCCAGTTCGAAACCGGACAATGAAAGCAATAAAGATTATAATGAAAATTTACTGCAACTTGTATTACGCTATGTAATGTTATAAATGTTATAATACTAGTATGAGAAACTAGATTTCGGATCAGTGACATTAAAATGATAAGAACCATAGTCGCTAGGAGTATAATATTGGTTGTACACAAATGTTTTATTTACTTAGCTTGTGAACGTTGAACGAACTAACTTCATGTTAGGGAGAGTACATAATTATCATTATCGTGTGGTTAAATATAGTTTGGCTGATATTATATGTAACTTATTAATTGTTAAATAATTAACTAAAAATTTTATATCTTATCACAAAACCATGATTAGGCAAATAGTGCGTGTTGATAAATTTACTTTTAGAAATGTTTTTATCAGTAATTTGCGCAGAAAACATTTATGGACAAGTGATAATGTCGTCAAATCGCCATGCAAAAATGTCGTTATACCAGATTTATGTATAAATGAATATATGTGGAAGAACTTGGAACAATGGTCGAACAAAATTGCTGTGGTAAATATCTTTTATTTTATTTTTATAATATAATATTAACTAATACCAAAATCTTTGGCTATGTATTAAAAGAAATGGATGGATGGTTTTTCTACCTATAATACATGCAGTCTCAATCGCATGATTCAATTATATATTTTATATATATCAAGAATTTGATATATTTTAGAAGAATCGTTATACATTTTTGGCATAATCTAAAAACACTGCAACTTCAGAAACTTATTTCATGTTAGATTTGTGTTTGGCTTGTCTTATGTTGAGTGTGCCAAATATATTATTTTCGAAATACACATAAATTTACGAACAGAATAAAGTGAAGGGGAAATGCATATGGAATAATATCTTCACACATTATATACAATATTTTAACATGAAATCAGCTTTTGCCAGTTCTATGATTCCGCATAAGAACAAACAGGTAATGCAAATTGCGTTGCCGCTAGTGAAGGTTTATATATATATATATATATATATATATACATGTGTAAATATATATGCTAATGCCACATACTCTATTCACTCACGTATTGAGAGTGTTAATACACAATAACTTAGACATTTTATAAGTATTGTCATTATGTTAATTAATTGCATTAATAATTTAACGAAAATTCACTTAAATTTGAAGCAAGTTAATTTCTTGGTTTCATCTCCTATTAACATAGGGGTTGTATGATTTCGTCAAATTTTATTGGGACCAAATCGGTTTAAAAATGACGGAGATCCTAGGTAACAAAAAAAACAAACGAATTAAGAAACTCCTCCTTGTTTGAAGTCGGTTACAAAACCAGAAAAAAAAACTTAGAACCCCTCAACTACAAATAACTCTTAATATTAAATGTACCTATTAATATTCTGCTTATTAATTGGGTTGAATAAACAAATTCTTTATGTGAATTAATACTTTTAATGTTCTAAGAATGTCAAGAGAAGTTTTGTTTAGTGTAAAAATTCAATGAATTCTTGCGAGAAAATCAGTACGAGTTATTTGTTAAAGAATTAATTGTATTTTAAAATCGTTGCCATATTTATATTACAATATAGCCTCTGTATAAAGTCGGAAGTAAATAATTGAATCACTTAAACTAAGTACCAACTTTATACCTCCATAGTGGATATACCACTATCAAAACATATGTTTTGAGATTATATTATACTAAGAGTATGCTGGTATCGTACGATGTTGAACGTATTTTCTTACAGGTTTGCGGTGTTACGAATAGACAATACACTTATGAACAGATGTACAGGCAGTCACAGGTTTTGGGAGCGAAGCTGAGGAAGTCCTTTCAAATCAAAGATGATGATACTGTTGCTATTATGTTGCCAAACATACCCGAGTTTCCTATTGCGGTTTTAGGTGTGTTGGCAGCTGGAGGCGTCGTTTCAACATTGAACCCAAATTATACATCATGTAAGTGTATTTTTCTTTGGCACGGGAACATGTGTTAAGAATGGTTTTTGCATGTGCAAGTAAACTTATTCTCATCAGTAGTCATTATTCAGATGCAATGGGTTAAAATCACTGTTCCGAAAACAGACTAATTGAGAGTAAGCGCAATACCAAAAACATGAGCCGGTTTTCTCATGATGTTGGCCTTCACTTTAGCACGTGAAAAACACCAAGCAGTAAGAAGTGCAGGATTTAAACTAAGATTTGACGCAGGGAAACGTTTAAGTAGCTCTATTAAGTGGGCAAGAAGTTATTCAAGTAAGGGAATATTTAAAGAATTGTTTTTCTCCCTGATTTGTATTGAATTGTTATAAATGTTTCATAAAAATAATAATTAAAAATTACAGATGAACTGCAACATCTACTGCCAATATCAAATCCAAGGGCAATATTTGTTGTAAAAGAAACAGCATCGGTGATGATAGAAGCATTAGTCTCACTCAAGATAAAAATACCCATTATCGAAGTCACTTTAAACAACGATCTAACAGAGGGCACAGTGCGCTACACAGAACTAATAGATTATAACAATACAGATCTCAGTGTTCTCAATAATGTAAAACGTAATTCAGACGATGTGGCATTTTTGCTATATTCTAGTGGTACCACCGGCCTTCCTAAAGGAATTGAGTTAAGTCATAGAAATTTGTTGGCGAACTATGAGCAACAGAACACGGAACAAAAAATGTTTACAGACACAACAGGTAAATTAAAATTTTGGCATTGCACAAGGCAGAATTTCGTTGATAATAATGTGTGAGTGAATGACTGAATGAAATAATATTTGTTTGAACGTTTGTTGAAATAATTATGCCACCGCTTCAATAAATCCCTAACGTGAAAATGAAGCTGCAAGAAACTCCCAAGGATTTTTTTTCCTACTTACAGTTACGGAACGTACGTGTGGTACCGCCACTAATTGTTGGTATTAGCTTGACATTCACAATACTAATTCATTATTTAAGTTTCATTAATTCATTAATTAGCGGTTCAGTAAAACGCGGACTATATTCCTTACAAGATGCGTAATTGGATATTTTAGTAGACTCTATATTCTACAAATTTCACGTTTACTCTAATTCATTATTTACGGGGTCGGTTTTATATTCCATAAATTAGACATTGATATTTCTTGCATAATTTTAATACCGAATTTAATCTTCAATCTCTCGGTACTAGACCCTTTATTTATACATACACACACAATGATTTCTGCACGATGCCTAGACATACATATATACAGCAAAATTTACAGATAGGAAAAAATACGTTCTACGTAATTACAGAAAAAAAAACTTTTGACTCCTACATACTTCGAAAACAAAGTCCAACTAGCATAAAAAACAGATTCAGCTATTGTTTCTCTATGACACGACGTTGCCTATCTACGTAGCCTTGAAACGAAGTTTAACTCGGCTGTTTTTTTTATTTTGAATTATGTTATTTCGGAGAACATATTTAGATGCAAAACAATTAATTAAATTAATTGAACATATTCGGATAATGTCATATGCCGTCATTTCTCAGAATTTTAAGTTTACGAGATGGCGCTCTCTAATAATAATAAATAATGTATTTTCTGTTTGTATGTATTGACGACCCCATAGCCCAGTTGGTAATAACCCTGCCTGTTGAGAGAGCGATCCCGGGTTCGAACCCAGGCCGCTTCAGAAAAACTGCGCTTTATGCTAACCTATGTACCTACATTATTTTAAATTAATTTATAACTCTCTTATTTATGAACGAATTGAGATGAAACAAACTTTAAGTATTAAGTGACGCTTACTGCAATACATTAGTGAAAATCAGAAATAAAACAAAATCGGTAAAGCCGTTTCTGAGATTAGCGGGAACAAACGCACAGACAAACAGACAAAAATTATAACAACTATTGTTTTAGGTTCTATAGCGTTAGTAAAGGCCCCTAATAATACTTTTTCTCATATATCCTTCATGTACAGAAAGCGATCAGTTAGAATTTTATTATATATATAGATTATCAGTTTATACGCGTATATATCTAATAGATACAAAACGTATTTCCTAATTATCGAAGCACAGATAAAAAATTAGAGTGTAATAGAGAACACTATTCTGATCGCCTGTTATCTAATCGCAAGATATTTGGCAGTAATTAAATTGTGAGACAAGAAAAAAACAATATTAATAAAAAAATTACTTTAAAATTTTACTGTTTAATTTGTAGTTAATAGTGTTAAATTATGACAAAATTAAATTACCAAGAAATATTAAATTAACCACATGTATTTATACTGAAGATTTACCCAACAACTCGTTTTATTTAGGGTGTTGATTACTTGGTACAGCAAAAAAATATTTTATCACATGTTACCAACTTCTATCTCGTATTATCTGTTAACTGGGATACAACGGTTATAATTATTTCCCTGCACCTTGCGATGCAAAACACCCAAATTGCCAACAATTGAATTTCCTGATCACGCAGTTGATTACGATACGAGACCTTTTTTTTTTAACGCTGGGAAATGCATTTACGCATCCCGCCGCGATGGGACTCCCTGGCACGTCCTCTACGTGCCAGAATACCCACTAAAACCCAGCGGGGCCCTCATCGTCTTGATGGGGCGTCACGGGGATCGCTGATGCATTCAACCGTGACGCCCCGACGGTTGGCCTGCCTATGCGGGCCGCCTTCGCCTAGAGCGCTCTCGGGCACCAAGAGCGCTCTACTGCCCTATTTCGGACCCTTTCGGGCCCGAAACATAACACCGCGTTTGTGACCGAGGTGCCCTCTGCTTAACAAAGGGACACCCGGACAAACATATTCCCTGGGCTGCTCTTAGTCTGATCCTTCACCCTTCGACTTCCGGTATGAGTCAAGGCTCTGCCGTATAGTCTCGGGGATCATTAGGATACGCAAGCCTCCCATTACGACAAGGTGGCAGCCCTCGGGGGGGACGATACGAGACCTAACCTAACCTAAGACCTAACCTAAAGGCGAAGTGAATTGAAACGTTTCCCTGGTTTAAGATCGTCAAGGTGTAAACTTTGCACAAACTACACCCAAATGTCATTGCACCTTTAACCAACTATTTACTCTTTGCAATGTCACTGCGACATGATTCACAAGTCACACGCCCCAGTTTTTCATTTCTGAGGGAATTGTTATTTACTTTATAAAGATACCCGGTGCCGTGAGAGCGGCGCCGGGTTATATGGGATTTTTACCGCACTAAAAGTCCTCCGGTGACCTACCTCAGCGCTAAGTAGAGGACTCTGGGATCTCCATAGAAACGCTACCGGAGTCCTCTGAGCGCGGTGCCCCTGTCGGTTTCTGCCCGGGAGGGACAACATGGCCCGTTCCGCACCATCCAATCTTATCGACGGTACGCGGCCACACATACCGTCGTCCTTCCCGGGGTCACTAGCCCGAGGATCGAGCTTCTTCTCTTACCACCCGCAATCCCGGAAGTTCCCTTTAAGCCGCCTCTTACGACAGGCAGGGTATACCGTAGCTCGTATTCTGGTTCCGAGCTACAGGGACAAAGTCATACGTCCCTGTGTGATGCTGTTGTGAACGAAAAGTAACTGCAATACCAAAATAGCGAAGAGTCTCGTCTCAGCCCATTCTAATTAACATTAACAAATCTTTGACTTGGATTTACAACGTTACAATTGTAAACATTTTGGTGAAATATCACATAGCATATCAAACAACATTTTAGATTCCTGTGAATAAATGATTCAAGTCGTCCGTAACAATTAACTAGTGAAAGTGAAAAAAAGACTTAGGGCCAGTAACAATATCAATGTACACAAAGTTAAACCTCTCTCAAGCTATAACAGAAGTGTCATCAAATTCACCTGCAATGTACCTCCATCGAACACATGCCATTAATGCATCCATCGAGCATTCACATATTAATGCCTTCATCAAACACCATTTAGCACAGTGGTGATTTTCACTGGGCCTAGCAGCCCCACCTACCTTATCATCATCAAACTATTTTAATACAATTACAATTACCTTCAGGTAATTTTTACTAGATACTATAATAAGTCTTATCTGTATCAGCTTGCCTCGTTACGAAACTTTACTCGCTGTGTTGTGGCACCTCTCTTACTTCTATTAACATCATGAAGTTTTGATTTTGTAATTCCAAGAATCAGCCTCATTTCTGAACATTATTAACTTTTAGGTAGAATTGGTTACATATCAGCTTCTGATGTCGGATGGGCAGTATTTCTGGTATCTTAGTAGTCTCCATCAAAAAATCACTTCTTTTATTAATAACATTACAAACGAAACAGAACAGTTCATTAGTAAATTTATTAATTTGTAAATTTAGTAGTATACAATTTAGTAGTCTTAGTAATATTTTATGCACATCAACAATACTAAGGCAACATATACAGCCACATCCGTTTTTTGAAGTGTCATTAATATTATTTTAATTTTCAGATACAAATCAAGATTCTACGCTGGCCATATTACCCATGTTTCACTCTTATGGCCTCAATGTTATAACTTTGCATAAATTGTCTGTGGGATTAAAAGTGGTGACAGTGCCACGATTCGAACCCCAGACATTAACAGATGTGATGACGAGACATCAATTCGATCTTTTGTACTTGGCGCCGCCGCTTGGTAAGCGTTATATAATATTAATAAGATAATGAATGAATAAGGTTTTAGCATCATGTGAATGTGAAATTTCACATTTTACGTTACGGTATCGTGATAACTACGTAAATGTGTATCATATAAAATATGTATTCAAGATATTGTCTGTATTTGTATTGTATATTTTATAGGTCGCATTTAGTCATGAATACCTACGGTTACTAAACGGAACGCTCCACGTGACTCGAGTGATAATAAGAACAACAACAACACTGTCGTGGTGGGGATCTGCGATTTTCAAGGGTCATCCTTTTTAACCGCGCTTGAACTCGAGAGAATTAAAGTCGCACGGTGGAGGGGTGGATCTCGCTGTTACCCGGGGTATATGGTCCGTAAAGCTAGCTAAGTCGCAGTCAACCACCTCCCAAATTGTAGGGGGACGACCCAGATTCTAAGAGCTCTTGCGTAAAGGAATAGTCTTTAGATGGACGAACGTGGAGGAGCATATTCCCTACCAGCGATTCGTCTGGCCCATTGTCGGCACGGTCGAATATCGTGTGCGCTAAATAATTCATATGCTCCAAGATGGAGTCAACTTTAAGGTTGCGCGCTATAACGTCATTCATGATGTAGTGTTTTGCTTAATTAAATTTTGGTTGTCATACCACTTTCCGGCCACAGCTGAAAGGCGGTGGCGGTAACTTACCGAGTCTAGGTGAACAGTATAGAAAGAAGAAAGAAGAATGAAATAATATTTATTCGCAGTTTTTTTTAAACTTGACAAATAATGTAAAACAAACAAAGCAAATATTAAAACATAAAAAAAAGAATAAAATGAACTTAAAAAGAACAGAAATAGTAATAATAATAATAATCTAAACACAAATTAAAGAGAAAAAAAAAGGAAGAACAACTGCGAAAAGGAGCGAAGCTCAGCGTATGCCACGAACGGCTCAGTAGTAACTCGTGAGTACCTACAGGTCCAAACGTGGCGCTACAGGGACCGTCTTCTTGACGTTGACGGCTAAACTCTATTTTCCAGGCAAGGTGGCAACATATCATGGCATAAAGCGTATACAGCGTCGGTGATAAGCAGCTCCCTGCGGTACACCACTTATTGAGCGAGGATTTAAGGTTACGCTCTCGACTCTTGAGACGACGAACGACTGCATATCGAAACTACTGTCTGTCTGCCAGAAAATGTTACACGTTTTGTTTGTAACATTGTTAAAATAGTGAATTATTGCGGAATCGTTACTTTGCCTGAATTACCGATTATATTACCGCGAAATGTTTGTCTTTGACAGTAATCCTGTCCATTTGAGTATTTACTTAAATCTTGTTATGATCAAAGTCATTTAATTCTAGAATATTAGAAATTAAATATTATTAATTGGAGCTAGATCGTGTTTTACTTCTGATGTCTGAGCAATATCCGATTGGTATAATAATATTAAATATTTAACATGCCAACTCGACGCACGGCAACTATGCATCCTTAAGTCATAGACGTCTCTCATTCAGTGGGATGTATTGAAGAAATGACCTATACTATTAAAAAAATCTCACATCGGGGTACGACAAAGATATCAAATCGTAAGATGAGAAAAGGCGGTGACTTCGATTCTTTGAATTCTTCCCTTTGTTCTTAAAATTCATAGATCTAAATAGGAATACAAACGGCAGATACTAAGGAATCTTTTAAAAATTTTATATATTTTTTAAATAGTGAATTCATTAGTACCTAAGTTACTTTGCTACTTTCGGTACCAAAAATTGTTATTTTCTCAGGTTATTATGAATGTTCTCTTCACAGTACTTTTCTCCGGATCCCATTCTAAAATAACACCAGAACACTTGGATCGATTAAGGTGTGTCATATGTGGAGCTGCTCCAGTAACTGAAGTGGATATTCAAAAACTTATAGCCAAAGTTAGACAGGTAGGAAAATGACCTCGATGATTTTTTTACTGTTTCAAATAAACGTTCATACATATTCCGACATTAGGATCCCTATGTTGTGGATGGCATGACGTACATAAACATAAAATCACAAACACCCACGACCGGAGAACTCCCATTTATCTGACACATAATCCCAGTGATTTACTAAGAGCGTGTGTTTTTTTTGTTATGTGGTGGCAGCAAACTAGAAATTACCATGTACCAGTACCATTAGCGCTCCAGTGCAGGTCATAGATCTCTGCTTGTTTCTTAAAAGGCTTAGAGCGTATTTGACCACTTTGATTCCTCAAAGCATCAGTGGTTGGTTAAATTGTCGTAAGTTCTATCGCCTAATTGCTTAATGATAGCTATCCAACGATAACCATCGACAGATTAAGGCACCTTTCCAACGCGGAAGCGTTCAAGAAATTTTTTTTCACTAACAGTCACCCATCCAACTTCAGATTGTATCCAGATTTTTTCTGGAGACCGAATTAGTCGGTTGATAAATTACGATTAATATATGCTTTTGTGCTTCCAGTCCAACGTAGTATTTGGTGTGAAGTATTTTTCAAAATACCAAATCCCTGTAGGTCGTTGCTGTATAGTCATCATGATCTTTGCGCTATGGCAGGCAATTGGGTCCCAAACCAACTATGTTGGATATATTGTACCATTTCATCAAAATATCTGCTTTATTCCAGCGTGACTTTCACTTTGGTCAAGGATACGGAATGACTGAGGCGGGACCTCTAGTCACTATTAGCCCTATAGGCTTTAACAAATACAATTCAGTTGGATTCGCCCTCCCCAGTGTTGAATTGAGAGTTGTTGATGGAGACAACAAGAACTTAGGACCGAATGAAGTAAGTTTCGCTGTCAAATCTTCAAAAAATGTGTGAAAAACACAAATTAAATCCTTCTTTCTACACTACCATATGTATTATAACATAAAGATAAAATTTGACCAGGTTGCTTATACGTGCATTTCAGCATATTACGAGTATGTACTTAACCGTAGAAACAGATTTGGTAAACGACGAATAGGTAATGTTTTAAAGAAATCTAATTTACATCGATTTTAATAAAAAAATATAATTATAAATAAGTAACTTATAAGTAATTTATAAGTAGATTAAGATGCTTATTATATTTTTTAGACCGGAGAATTAATAATAAAAGGTCCTAGCATTATGAAGGGATACAAAAACAATCCTGTGGCAAATAAGGAAGGGTTTCTGGATGGCAACTGGCTCAGGACAGGAGACTTAGCGAGTATAGATGAGAATGGGACTGTTTATATACTCGATAGACTGAAGGAACTTATTAAGGTACGTCTATTTATATTCTCCTGAAGTAGGTAATAAATAGCTACTGAATTGGATCGTAAGGAGCTTATCAACGTACTCTTATTGGGATCATTAATTAAATGAGATAATTGTTTTTAATAGGGAAAACATATTGGAAGACGTACAAGCTTTAAACACTATTGTCTTTAAATATCTATATATATAATAAAATTCTAACCGATCGCTTTCATGTACATGAACGATGTACTCGTATAAGAAAAAATCATTATTAGGGGCCTTTATTAACGCAATGGAACCCAAAACAATAGCTGTTAGAATTTTTAGTTGGTCTGTGCGTTTGTTCACACTAATCTCAGAAACGGCTTAATCGATTTCGTTCTGGTTTTCACTAATGTATTGCAGTAAGCATCGCTTAATACTTAAAGATTCTTTCATTACAATCTGTCCATAAATATAAAAGTTATAAATTGATTGAAAATAATGCGGGTACTATTTCTTAGCGTTACGCGTATACATATTTCCCAATGCCCTCGCTTGCTAGTATTTAATATGACTCGTTAACATTCTGTTTCATTATGTTCCACAAATAAAATCTCTATTTCATGATCATCCTGCAAATCATTATATTGAATAATCATTGCTGCTTAATTTTAACTGTCTTGCTCACTTTTAATGTCTTTATTTCTTTTTTATTGAATATTTGATAGACTGTTTATTGTTATATCAAAGGTAAGTGGATACCAAGTTCCACCAGCTGAACTGGAAGCCGTCGTTAAGGAACATCCGGCAGTATTCGATGCAGCGGTGGTTGGAGTCAAAGATCGTAAGAAGGGGGAGCGGCCGATAGCATTCATTCAGTTGAATATGGGCTCCAACCCCGATAGCGAAGACATATTGAAATTTGTTAACGAGAGAGTTGCACCATATAAAAAGATAAAACAAACAATATTTCTGGATAGTATTCCAAAAAATCCATCTGGGAAGATTTTGCGAAGAGTACTTATTGAGAAGTATGCAAAATTTGTTTAAAAAGGTTTTCTTCTCACTTTTTCATTTGAGTGCAGACAATATATTCGTTTTAAAGTTATCATTAATACAAATATAAGCTGTAAAAGATGCTCAGATTCTTTTCACTGTATCGTTTATCATTATGTACAAGAACTACAGAATATTTATTGATTGAAGCCATAATAATTGTACTAAAGTTTATTCCGATAACTTGTTACACCTAAGTACTCGTAAGTGAACACACATTGATTGCTCTTAAACTATTTATACAGATAATAAAATTTTACTGATCGCTTTCTCTACATTAAGAATATATGAGAAAAAACTATTATTACGGACCTTTATTAGCGCAATGGAACCAAAAGCAATAGTTGTTAGAATTTGTGTTTATTTGTCTGTACGTTTGTGCGTGTTAATCTCAGAAACTGCTTAACCGATTACATTGCATTAAGCATTGCAATAAGCATGTGTTAAAATGGAAAGCTCGGTTCATTTTGAACCGTTATAATTGAATCGAATATGATTATAATTCATAAAACGAAAAATACCCACTCCTAAAACAATGCAGGTGCTATTTCTAAGCGTAAGGCGTTGTTTTTCTGAGGCGAAGCGGCCGTTTACTAACAAACAATAAGCTTGGATAAACAAGAATAGAAATGAGCCAGTAATATAACCGTAACTGAATGAACAGAGAAAAAGTTGTTAAATCTCGTTGCCGAGGTATAACCACCCGAAAATATTGTCTGTCAACAAGTACATTGATCGATTCTGGAAAAATGGTCAAACATAATTGTTGTGGTAAATATATTTCTCATATTTGACTTTGAAACACGACACTCTCACTGATAACCGGATCGGATCAACGAACGAGTAATAAGTGCTCGCCGTCGCCAACGGACATATGTAACACCAAAGGCATGACGCCACGATATGTTGACAGCCAAAATGAAAGCAAAAAAAACCTTGTTATTCCTGCCTCCCTAATATTGTAACGGAAACACGGTATATATTTTTGTTGGTTGATTCTAGATGGTAATTAAGTCACTTAATAAGTTTTGAGATAAAGAAAAATTATGCAATATATTAGTAGTATTTATTTTACATCTTTTCAAAATACTCCTCCATACCCTATACAAAGTTCCGGTCGTCTAAACTAACGTTGAAAATACTTTTGCCTATTTTCATCTGACAGGTCGAAATTATAATTATGATCAATAAATAAATAATAACTTAATCAATGTATAAAAAATATTTAATTTAATTTATGAGCATAAGATGAAAAACAAAAGGCCATAAATAACTTTTTGAATTAATTCTGCTCAGCCTCGACAGTTATGCTTTTCAGACCGGTGTGTTTACAAACGCGAAGGTAAAAGGGAGATGTCATCGTCAAGCTGTACAAAATTCCCATAAAAGCACATTGCATATGGGATGCTGTGAGTCAATTTGTTTATTAATAGGACACTGAACACACATAACAATTGTATAAAACTAAATTTTCTACTGCAATGAACATAAAATTATTAGTGTACACGTAATTATAGTGTGCCACATATAGACAATAAGTAGTAAATTAACTTTTAGTCTAGATATTATCTACATATGAAGTAATCCAGGTATGGATATTATTATGTTCTAACCAAACGAATCAATCGTTATTCTTCTATAAACCAATTACATTATTTTTGAATTTAACAAGCGGATGTGTTATATCTTAATCATTGGATTTGAAACAATGTTATAACGCTTGCAGAACCTTGGCAAAACATAATGCTGACCACTACTACTATTCAATATGTACGTTCCACTCTATATTGAAATTTAACGTACAACATTTAAATATTCAAATAAATTCAGAGAGATACTTCTGCGATACACAAGTATTTGTCAGCCTCTATATCTATGAGTACGCTACCTACGCTCGACTTCCAAAAGATGTTTGATATTACCAGCACTTGATTTTTGATGAATGGCTTAGGATTTTTAAGCGCATAAAGTAAGAAAACAAGAAACAATTATAACGAATTTATTCCTTGCAACAGTATTTTTTTTATTTAGTCTATATTTATTTACACCCCCTTAACATTGAATGAAACTTATGTGTTGATAGAAAAAATATTGGCAACTAGATATACATACCTAACTAGATATCAAATACGTGAAGAATGTCTCCATAACTTAATTACCGGTAAACGATGATTGGAAATGTTGTGCGTAGAAGTAAATTGGTTTGAAGAAATGTTTTTATAAATGCTTTGTGAATACAACATTTATGGGCAAGTCATAATATCGTCAAATCTCCCTGGAAAGATGTGCTTGTTCCCAATTTAAATGTGAATGAGTACATGTGGACGAATTTGGCGAAATGGTCGAACAAACCTGCTGAAGTATTTTTCATGTATTCTTATTGTTTGACTCCATCAATCATCATTAAAGTAGCGTGATAGAATTCACTTGAGACCTTCAGACCTTCGAGGGTCCTGAGACTTGCAGTGGGCTGTTCGTTTCAACTTTCGAACTTAGAAGACGATTTGAAAATTTTGTATTAAATAAATTATTGCATAAAATGATTATGTTATCTTGTATTATCTTTAGAACTAAAAAGCAACAATTTAAAAGATATAGCAACATCTTTGTGCCATATTTATAACATGATTGTATATTTTAAGTTTCAAAGTGTATCGTATGTATATAAAGTGAAATAAACGCAGAAAATAATAGTTGTTATATCAAAACAACAAAAATTATGTGTTAGATGTATCATTATATCTTGTAACATTATTTTACACGTTCTCACCGCATCGGTGTCTCTGGCCCATCACAATATGAATTACATACTTCAAAGCCAGAGTGAATGGGCTTTTTCTAAGTTTATGCGCTTTACCTTATTTGACTATAATCCCACCTACTATCAGGTGGGATTGTAGTCTCGCAGAATTATAATAGGTAAAAACTAAACCTTAAAATACCTGTTCTTGAGGGTATCTGACTGTAAGGGTCATATTGATACTTAACTACAATAATAAATATGAGCAAAAGGTAAAATTACAGTTTGCGATAACTGAAAATCATTTAAATTTGGCTCAAAACTATCTCTTTTTGGCTTATAATGCGTCGGTTATGCCTCTCGTGTTTTGTATGTCCTTCGGTCCTTTATGATCATTTATACATATAGATAAATAGAAAATAAGTTAGTGTTAGCTTGTGTGATTGTTTGTCAGTCTGTCTTTGTTTCCGTTTAGTCTCTAGCTGAATGCTTAACTAGAGGAAGTTCTAAATAGTGCAAATACTATCAGTTGTAAGGATTTTATATTTTTGAACATTATTAAATACTAAATTAAATTTACTGTGCTTATAAAAAAAGTGCATCCTAAAATATTAAACCAAAACTTTAAACATTTACACACTCACACCCCCGCACTAGGATTCCCTGTGTTGCGGATGGCGTGGACATACACAAATATGACATCTCAAACACCCATGACCAGAGAACAAACATTTATCTGTCACATAAATATCTACCCCAACCGGGAAATTGAACCCGGGACCTTTAGCTGGGCACCCAGGGTCACTACCAACTGGGCTATGGGGTCGTCAAATCTTATACGTATTTGTATTTTTCTGTTATTCTGTGCAATCGGGACAGAGTATTTTAGTACTTTAACAGGTTAGTAGTTTAAAAGGTTGGGTGTACGCTAGGATTATTGCAGTATTTTTACAGGTTTGCGGCGTTGCCATTAGACAATACACTCATGAACAAATGTACAGACAGTCACAAATATTAGGAGCAAAGTTGAAAAAGTCATTCCACATCGAAGATAGTGATGTTGTCGTCATAATGTTGCCAAACATACATACCTGAATTTCCTATTACCTTGTTGCGAGTGTTGGTGGCTGCAAGAGTGGTTTTTACGCTGAACTCTCTTCAAACTTTACGTAAGTTCAATTTTTAACACGGGAGCCAATAATAACCGGTTACCCCTCTTCAGTCTTAGTGAGCAACACGTGTCGGTGATGGTGAATGTTGGTGATGACTTTGGTGTTACGCATACATGGGTGGCGGTGACCACTTACAATTAGGTCATCAATAAATTTAGAAACACCTACAAAAAACTTATCGCAAAAGAATGCAAATATGTATGTATGTACTAATTGAAAAATATATATGTGAGTATCTATGAAATATGTACTGTTGGGCTGAAAAGAATGTAGCTCTACAGGTTTATATGGCGAAATTTACGTAAGCCGTCTATAGAAATAAATATAATATTAACCATTCTTTCCAAACCTGGCTAACAGAACAAAGATATATCAATTTATTGTACAAAAGTAGCATCATTGACAAAATAAATGTAAAGAGAATGGTCGTAAGACAACGAAGCTGGTTTTATAATGAACTTATAACTGCTCACGAGCCATTTAAGAAAACCTGCGCCTTACGATTAAAAATAGCAATTACACTTGTAACAATTATTATAAAGATTTTTCAAGACTGATTTTAGGGATTGGTCTCCATAGTTCTATAAAAGAAAGAAACGTAGACAAAACATTGGTAGCTACCATTTTAACAGAATGTATGTCCTGTTTCTTAAGAATAGGTTAATTTTCTTGGATGAAAAGTATTTCAGAACGAGCCATAATATAAGTTAAAAATATACTTTAAATCTGTTCAGAGGTTTCGGCATGATACGTACACAGTCAGATAAACAGACAATATTAAAAGATATTTTTGCAGTGTGTAAATCATGTAGCTATGTTTAAAATATTATCTATATCTATATACTACTATATAAATCTGTTGAGATTTTCGTATTCGTCTCGAGAGAACTTAAAAACGGCTCAACCGATCTTAACGAAAATGTAGTGAAAATACGTGATTGCGCAGATGATAGGCTATATAAAATCTATCTATCTATCTAAATAAATCTGTAATGTCTCTCTGTCTGTACATGCCATTTTTTTGACAAATTTCATGATAAATATTCGTTTTATGACACACTGACATCAATTTGTCCATCTTGAAAATTTTTGTCCGTCCGTCTGTTTGTATATACCGTTATAACTCAAGAACGACTTGACCGATCTTTGTGAAAATTGATGTGTAGTGAGAACACGTAATTGTGAAAATGATAGGCTATATAAAATGTCAGTAAACCTACTGATGACAACAATACTTTATATATAATTAATAGCCCAATCTGAATGAACTCGAAAGGGACTGCTATATATGTATGTATAAAACCTGTTTTTAAATAAAAAAATACAGATTTGACTTCATCATAACTTTATTAATATCAATTCAATCAACAATCCTATTCATTGTCGTAAACTAGTATTTGAAATTTACAGAAAAAAATTGCAACGGCTGCTGCCAATAGCCAAGACGTAGGCAATATTCATAGTGAACGATTCAATACACAGCCGTGTAAGAAGCGTTGGCATTACTTAAGATAAATACACCCGTGATTACTGTTACCTTAGATTAGGAACTCAAACCAGGCACAGTTAGTTATACTGACCTTTTTTTATTTGACGAGGGGGAAACCATCAAAAGGTACCCGGTGCCGTGGGAGCGACGCCGGGGTATATGGGATTTTTACCGCACTAAAACCCGCCCGGAGTCCTATGAGGGCGTGCCCCGTCGGGCTCTGCTCGGGGTGACGAACTACATACACCCCTTGCTTCCTGGTTTTACGCCGGTATGCGGCCACGCATACGGACGTCCATCCCGGGGTCGTTGGCTGGACGGTTCGGGCTCCTACCCTAGCCGCCCACGACCCCGGAAGGCCCCTTTTAGTCGTCTCTTACGACAGGCAGGGGATACCGTAGCCCTAATCTGGTCCCGGGCTACAGGGACATAGTTATACTGACCTAATAAAAGATGATAATGCAGATCTCAGTGTTCTTACAGACGTAAAACATGCGTCAAACGACTTGGCATTTCTACTATAATACCAGTAATCTAGTAATACCAGGTAATACCGGGCTTCCAAAAAATGGAGTCGACACACAGGAATCATTTCAATGACATCAAAAAAACTTTGTCAGACCGTGTTTTAAAACGGGCACTAGCCAGACAGCTTCCAAGTACACAACCTAACCATCGTGCATGAGTATCATCGGGGTTAAATTGGGTACAGCCTCCAACAAAAGAAACCGGTTGTTTAGCTGTGATGAATTGATGATGACTTTTGATATGCATCTGATATTTAAAACTGCATATAATAATTCAATTAATTAAAAAAATGACGTTATCAATTAAACATTTTTAAATATGGAAACGGTTTAAAAAAAGAACAACTGAGAGCAAAACCGCAGCGGAGCGTTCCACTTTTAAATTTTTTATTTCATATAACCGTAGCGACGTGAACGTGAGCACATATAATTTAAAATACTACCTCTATTTTGTTTAGAATATTTAAATATTTTATAAGTTTTAATTATTTTCTGTTATGTTTACTTGGTAAGGTAAGGCAAGCTTTAGCATCTTTCATTCCAAGAGAATTCCAGAGAGAATTTCTTTCGAGAAAATTGGTGTTGTCAATATTTGACATCTTCAGTAATATTTCCAGACCATTGCGAACACTTTGCTGTTCGAGAAGCATTACTGTTTTATTTAATTATCGATTTCAATCTTGAATATGATGCACATAAATGTAATATTGAAATAATTACGCAATACATACAATTAATACAGATACACTAACATGACATCAAAAGAATGTTATTAAATATGATGCTAAAATATAACTCGTGTTAAATGAGTTCTACTGTCGTAGCGCAAAACTTTCACTCAATCTCCACTAGTATGTAGGGCATTATACTTAATTGAAGATTCCTCATTTTAATAAAGGAAGTATATAAAATAATAACATGATTGGAATCTTCGCTATTCTCTTGCAGTTATTTTCTTGGCATCCTATTCTCAAATAACTGCAAATCATTATAATAATTTAGATGTTATTATTTCTGGTGGTGCTCCATTACGAAATGTTTATAAAGCTTTTGCCAAGGTTGGATAGATTTGTATTTGGTTTTTTTACATAATCATTGTTTCTGTCGTAAATTTAAATGCTTAAACCCTTAAGGCATATTACATGAGAATTATGGTGATCTGCCAGTGAATAAGGTAGATTAATATTATTACTATTATTATTTTTATTATTACTATTATTATTTTATTATTATAATTTTTTATTTATTTATTTTTATTAGTTGTATACCTTTTTTGTAACTGGTGGAAAAATTTAAATACATTCGAAGTTTTTAGGCGAGAAAAGAGAAATTTTTTGATGCGTACATGCTATGAGGGAGATATGTATACTTATATACATAACTTATATATGGTTTGTACCTTTTTTGTTTTCGAGGGGGAAACCTTCAAAAGGTACCCGGTGCCGTGGAAGCGACGACGGGTTATGTGGGAATTTTACCGCACTAAAACTTCCCCTGGTGACTTTCTTCAGCGCTATGTAGAGGACTACGGAATCTCCATAGGAACGCAACCGGAGTCCTCTGAGCGCGGTACCCTTGTCGGGCTCTATCCGGGAGGAACAACATGTCCCGACCCGCACCATCCTATCTTATCGACGGCACGTGGCCACACATACCGTCGTCCTTCCCGGGGTTGCCAGACGGACGGTTCGAGCTCCCACTCTTACCGCCCGCAACCCCGGAAGTCCCCTTTTAGACGCCTCTTACGACAGGCAGGAGATACCATAGCTCGTATTCTGGTCCCGAGCTACAGGGACAACATATGGTTTGTATCTATGAAATCATTCATACTCGTAGGCTTCTAGCACATATAGTATTACTTTTAACACCGTCCTGGAGAATTGTACTAGTAAGTATTTTTTGTTATTTTGAAATAAAGTCTAACTTTCTTTCCAGGAAACTTTGCTGCACCTCTATCAACTATTTACCCTATAGGCTTTAAAGACTCAAAATATAATAGGATTTGCTGTTTCAAGTGTTCAACTGAGAGTGTCAACTTTAATTAACTTTATATTACCCATTGTGACCTCGAAAGTACCTTTTCCTGGTGGTTAGGAATTTGGTCTACCTTGTTAGCCTACTACAGTTCAGGTAAACTTAATCGAGAAATATTCTAACAGGGCTTTTGGGGCACTACTTTAGCAACGAGTTCGAATTTCCTCTTCCGATGCAGCCTTCTTCCGATGTAGCGAATATTTATGGTTTCAATGACCATTACTGTGAATTTTTATCGGACCTTCAGGTTTCAAATAAACATGAAGTTAATAATTGCAGTAACTGTATGTTACTAAGTTATAACGTTGATGGAGCACTCCCATACCACCTGTTATATATCAAGTTACAAATAACTAGTTCAAATACAAGTTATATCCTTGACAATTTATTCATACGTAAAAAACGATATTAACCTTACACAATAATCATATATTTACAAAAAGAGTAGTTTGATGATATTTAATTCTTTAGTTTAACAACTTCCTCAAATAACCGGTTAATTATAAAGATGCATAATGTTGTTGCGTTGGATAGAATAGTAATTTAGTCCATGCTATGGTGTTTATTAATGTCAAGGTGGATTAGTGATTTTTAAGAAAACAGGGAGTACAGTAAAAGAGTACAGGATCAGCTAAAGTGGTAGCTGACTTCAAAGGGCTGTGGGAAGCAAAAATGGCTAGATTCATCTCATCTACATAATAATAAATAATAATACTTTTAGATCTGCCTGCAGCGAACATCATAAATCACACACATGCCAATTCCGAAGACTATCATGCAGGTCATTTTTATGTTGTTAGCTGGCTGGCTTGAAATTTCCTCAACACGTACAGTCAACATTAATCCTTTTATTATTACCAATAATAATAAATAATAATATTTGCCGAGTAATAGAAAAATCACATTTATTTTACCGTACCTTGTTTCTGGTACCTTTTAAACTCAATCTCTATACCAAATAAAATAATATTTTTTTTTATTCTAATTTACCCTAGTAATAATAAACTTAGGAGCAATGCTGTTATTTTGTAATTGTTTAAATCTTTTCCAGAAAATTTAAAGTTTCGACTTGTTTTGATCTAATAACAGAATCTCTTGCCATTATCTCGCACCATCTCGACAATCTTTTTCACTAGATTGAGTGGGCTTCTGTTTCAGCAACCCACTCTCGTTGAGCTGGTTCCTTCTGGTTGATCACAATTTTACAATAGATAGATAACTAAGTGTTATAGTTGTCACTTATATAATCATTGAGTTTGTAATATCCATTTGTCATTGGAATGCTTTTGACGTAAGGTTTAAATGTAATTAATAATGGAGTTACATGTTTTAGGCCAGCGAACTTTTAATAAAGGTTCGGACCCTTTTACGAAAAGCTACAAAAACAATCCTATGCCGAATAAGGAGGTATTTGTTGATGGCAGTTGGTTCAGGTCTGGGGACTTGGTGAGAGTAGATGAAGACGAGTTCGTTTTTATTTTGGATAGACTGAAAGAACTAATTAAGGTACGTTTACTTATATGAATGTTTTATTACAGCTGATAAGGCATCATAATTATTTATTTATATAGCTGTTATTTTTTTTTAAATTGTAAACGAATACATATTTTAAGGACTTTTTACCTTAAATGATTTTTTACCTTAATTTTGTTTCCAAAATGGCATTAACTTAATGAGGAATTAAAAGACGACAATTAAATATTAAATTAGTTAAATATCTGATAAAAGATAAAGAAGCTATTTTAATGAATAGAATTTATTTATTCACCTATCATTTCGTGCTTTCATGCTTTAATGTTTTTAAGGATTCCTAGATTGTGAAAAATCAAAGGAATGGTAATTGACTTGCCTCCTGGTCAATGCTGTTTGTCTCTTTTTGAAAAAAGTTATAAACGAAACATCATATAAACATAACTAGACCGTCATGTCATGAAATTGTGTTGCTCCATCCTAGAAGAACTCTTCTTTTCCTTTGTCATTTGCAATTATGCAATATTAACATTCTCCGATGAGAAAGCTCGTTACCATAATGTGATTCGTAACAGCTTTTTCTAAGAACGAAGAATATATGCGAATGTAAAATTATGACTAAGTAATGTCAGTAGATGTTCTTTATATAGACTCATTTACGTAAGCCAAGTAGATTTTACTCATCCAGTTACAATTTGCGAATGCAAAAATGGTATATACTTTTGATTTATAATTGTTATAGTTTTAAATTTGGTATTATGATTTTCATTTACTTCAGAATTAGCCCTAAAATTTTGCTAGATTTTGAATAACTGTCAGGTGTTGAAATTACATTACATATTATTTTAAATTATTATTTATATAAAATTTAACTCTCGTATAGAGACCAAACAATAGTTCTGGAATTTACATAGTTGTTGATCTATCACATTGAAATCACTTAACATATCTTACGATACTCGAAATATTTGTAATATTTATATTATAATGATATACGGAAAATGGACCCCTGATACGAAAAATGTAGCAGTAGGTAGGTTTTCGGGACAAAGTGAAAGTGAGTTATTAGTTATGATAAAATTAGTTTGCATTTATAAATACCATGTCCATGTGCGACGGTGGCCACTTACCATCAGGTTACTTATCAGCTATTTTCATTAACAATGCACTTTTAATTAGTTTTCAAAGTTTGACCACCACAGAAATTTGTGAAAATGATTTGAAGGAGAATTATTATTCAATTAATTATCCTTTTTTGCTCTTTCCAAGATAATTGGATTTCAAGTGCCACCAGCTGATCTAGAAGGTGTTAGGGAAAATACGGCAATATTCGATGCAGCGGCAGTTGGAGTCAAGGATTTTCAGAAGTGGGAGCGGCCGATAGCATTAATTCAGCTGCATATAGGATTCAAGCCCGATAGCGAAAACATAATGAAATTTGTTAATGAAAGAGTTGCACCATGTAAAAAGATAAAAGAAATAATATTTTTAGATACTGTTCCGAAAAATCCATCCGGAAAGATTTTAAGACGACTACTTGTATAAATATAATATATGAATAATATAGCATCCTAGACTTTATCACCGCTTACCATGAGGTGGGAATGTTGTCAAACATTATGTTGTGTAAAAAATATATATCTGGCATAGTGTAAATAAAATAAATATGTATACTATAAATATGAATATTATACACAACGGAATACACAATGGTATAGCGTGAGGATGCTGAATGACCACCTGTTCAATGTTTTGTATTCGTAAAAATTGAGCAATTTAAATAGTTGACGACAAAACTTCATGAACTCGGAGGTGGCTTAAGAGAACAAATGACAGTTTATTCCTGATTATAGGCTATCATAGGCAGCAGTTGTAAACCTTGTCTTTTGTAAATTTTCCATGATTTATGACAATATTAAAGATACTACAGACAATGTATTATTAATGGCTAGCAAACAAATTATTTATCACTAAAAAACTACGCCTTACAATATTTTAAATTAATTTATAACTTTCTTATTTATGGACGAATTGAGATGAAACAAACTTTAAGTAATAAGTGATGCTTACTGCAATACATTAGTGAAAACCAGAACGAAATCAGTTAAGCCGTTTCTGAGCTTAGCGGGAACAAACGCACAGACAAACAGGCTAAAAATACAAAAATTGTAACAACTATTGCTTTGTGTTCTGTTGATTTAATAAAGGCCCGTAATAATTTTTATGCTCATATATTGTTCATGTAAAGAAAGCGATCAGTTAGAACTTTTATATTAGTATAGACAAACTAGTAATAATTAAGAAATATGGAATATTTAAACTAACTTTCCATTTGAAAGTTTGGTCTAGTATGTCATATCACCAATAAATTTATGTGATATACATTAACATAACTTATTACCATATATCGACAATTATGATCTACGTGTGTGGAAATAAAAGTAAAATCTTTAAAGTCCTGTGGAAAACTGTAATTATTTTTATTGCCAGGTTGGATATTGAATGGATGATCTTATTTTAAAGCACAATTATGTGCGTCGGATAGCACGTTTAACCTATCTTGATTAGCATTCCTCAAGTTAGGTCAGTCGATTGGCATAAGAACTTTTAATTCATGGTATATGAGCTGCGTGATGGAGTCACACATTCGAATCCGATTGCAAAGAGAAATTCGTGCAGAGGGCAGCCACTGGGTTGAAGCCAAGCATAAATGTTGCCTCATACTTCAAGCCATAAATGTTCAACTATTTTCACCATGAGATATATATATATATATATATTTTTTTTTTCTACATGTACCTTTAAGTCAACATTCAACTAATTTCCCTATAAGACGTGTCTATGTCCAACACATTTCTTTGACCTTCTGTTTGGGACATGAATAACTGTTTCAAGGAAACAGAAGTAATTTGCAATTTATTTGCATTTAGCATATAGTACATGATGTCACATCATGTCATTATGTCACTACAATTAAAGTTAATAAATCAATTAATTTGATTGGCCGTCGGCCGCCGTAATCATGCATATCGTCATATATTTGCCACTTGACGTCGGGTATGTTAATTGTTATCGTAGCATAACCGTCAGCGAATCGTAACATTATAATAAAATTGTTATTCTTATTTTGTTATTTAACAGAACTATGAATGTAATGGAATCGTGTCATTTAATTTTCATATATTCCGATACGTTTAAACTATTCAACATTTCCAGAACACATACTAAGAACAGACGAAAATACAATAATTCCGTAACTATGATTTGAACAGTGATTCATGCGAATCACTTATATGTCATTCAGTCAAAATGATAGAGGTTCCTCATCACAGCGAATTGTGACACAAATTGAATGAAACATTACAAATTCAACCGCATTTCATATTCAATATATGTAAGTATAACAAAGCTAAATAATCTAGTACCAGGTACATTCCAAAGACGTTTTAAATATGCTAAGCCTGCGTCCAAATGTACGCTGAATGTGTGAAGTTAGAAATGATGTTCTAACACAACGATTATTGTTCTGTATTTGGAATTCACAATGCATCTTTGTGTGCAGAATACAGAATGAGATCGCTCAGAATTCGTAGGTTTTGCGAGAATTTTAGTCAAAATTGTGGGGTATTATGGCCACTTTCCATTCGAAATATCTGCTTTGAGTTTACCAGCAAATATGTTCGAGTTTTTTTCAATTTACTTTCAATACCGCTAAATGTTGTCTATGTTCAGTATGAAAAGGCTTCGATTCTATTGAGACCCAGGTTGTGTTAGCACGTTTTTGGTATCTACATGGTATGCTTATTAAAAAGTTCACATTACAGGTTTGGTTTATATTATTTAATTCATCATTTAATTCATCACATTATTAAGTCATCAATCATTTCTTGCGCGGGAAAGCTACAGATACTATCTACCTGCGAAAAGTAATGCTTATACGTCGAGTAGCATTGAAAGATGTATTAAAGCCAATAATGTAATACAATGTAACAATGGTAAACACGTCATATATCTTTTTTTTACGTGGGGAAATCCTCATGGGTTCGCGGGGGCGACTGAGAGGATATTCCGGACTCCTACCGGCTAAGACCCCACGGTATTCATTTGAGTGCCCTTTGTCCGGACTGCGGTTTCGTTCTCGCATTCTTCCGCGGTCCAGACGGCATTCGCTCTTCTACAGAGCCCGTTCCTGTGCGGAATGAATCTGGAGCTAAATGCGTCATATACCTACGTTATGCTGACGGAATAATGATTTATGCATCTTTGCTGGAGTATTTAATATTATGCCCGGAATCCTGAACAGATTTAGAAGAAGCAGACTTAAACTCTTCTATGAACACAAGAAGAGACAATATTCATGTAAAATATTCGTTTCAACTGGAATGTTTAATAGCAGTGCTTTAGTCTGGGACGTCGAGAAATAAATCTATTTTACTGAAACTAAACCAATAATCTACTGTTAAATATTCTTCAATGCCTGACGTTGCAGATGTTCCGGTAGTATTTTGGCCGTGACGACATGTATGTATCAGTAGTTTCATATATCTGCGTTCCAATTGTAGGTGGTTATTGGGATGGCAGCATATGGTGCTAATGCCTTCTTGAGGTGAACTAAGGTGAACTAAAGAGAGCATCGCATACCAGCTCACATCATTTTAGTGATATATGAATATAATAAATATATCAAAATATTCAGATGCAGCCCCAATTATATAAACAGTATGTTCCTCTTATTGTTTTTGGTAATCTTTTGTTCTCCGAGATTTCAAAATTTTTGTGTTGGAGGTTCTTAGAAACCTGGAGATTATTAAGAAACATTAGTAACGTGGGCGCACTGTCTATTGGTTTTATGTGCATGATTTGCATTGCTTTAAGTTTTAAGTGGCCATTATTAATTAAATTTTACATTCATAAAATTTTCATCGCTTATCTTCGGAGACAAAATGAAATAAATATAATAAGAAGAGGCATTAATAACGCAATAGAATTTCAAATACTCGTCTCAATTATTCGCAGAATCCGCAATCGCATAAAAAAGTGGCGCCTACATTTCAATGTATGCAAATTTGTAGTTTTTCCCCACGAGAATTTAAATATTCGCACTCAAAAATGGATGTTATTTGTTATTGTGAATACGGAGAGTAGGTATTCCATCTATTTGTTATGTAAATGTTATCCTTATATGAAAACGGACTAAACAACATTCCATTTATTTATTGCCTCTGTTCCAGGACCGCACGAAACTGTGAGTGAGTATCAACAAAGCTATTTTCGACTTGATAATATCGGCAATAGCTTTAGTCCCGTCTGTTTGAGGATGCTAATTCTATGGGGCTAAGTATAATCTCGACGTAATTCATGCAAACATGTAATGATCTTTATTGACTAGGAGCTATCGCCATCCTTATAGAAGGAACCAGGCAATATTTTGAGTTGGTTGCAGTGTATCGAATAACCATTTAATAAGTGGATGCCTTCCTTCATTCTTGACTATCGGTCGTTAAAGAGCACGAGAAAATCTGCAGCATCAGTCAAAAACTCAGAAGAAGCAATTATTGATTTGATATTAAAATGATAATAACAAAATTTACACATGCCTAATGCGTCTCACAAAAGCGGGTCATTTCAACAAAGTGCGTCGTATTTTATTGTTTGCAAAAAAAACAATGACATGTTTAATCGAAGAAGTCAATCATGATAACGAATTGAGTCGGTGCGACTTCAAATAAATAAGACAAAAATGCACAAAATGATATTTTTTTAATTGTCGAGACAGGTATTCGTATAATTCTGCCCTTTCTATTGACCTGGAGAGTATAGCACGAATATTAAATTAAAAGAACTCAGAATCGATAAGAGTGTCGTCCAAATGAGAAAGCCTTTTTCCAAACCTATCAAGTTGATGATACTAGTTGATTTATCACATTTGGTCCCTGTAACTGGGGAGGGATCGCTTACTGAGCATTTTAGGTTCAGAACTTGTACTGTATGCAAGCTGTGTAAAATATTTTGAGAGCGTCATTCAGCAATTTAAAATTAGGTGCCATTTCGAATCCAATAGCCGAAAGTGGCGATAAAAGGATAGACATGGCAAATAACTCTCGCCAATGTTGCTTATAACTCTTAACTTCTTTTTGAAAATAGATTAAAGATCAAGATTAAGAATGTAATGAGATATTACAATCGACGATGTATGTATATCCAAAATACTTCCGTCTCGTTTCTCGTCACATTTAATGCAAGTATGCAACGTAATATTCATAAATGTTGATAAACCGAAATAAATAAATTGCGCATTGGTTTAACTAAGGTCATTTATAGGGGGAGGGGGGTTCCAATACAAGCTGTAAGAAATTCATGAGACATTTATAACTATAAAACTTAAATTTATCTACCGTCCTTGTTTTTTATTTTGCCGGCGAATACAGACAAACGACGTCGAGACGTGTTTATGAGGAATTCGAGATTTTTAAAGGAATTTGCAAACGATCTCGACATTTGGGTGATCGCTACTATACTCGTGTTTATAACTACTTTCATTTTACCTTTTTTTATTTTACATTCACCGTTTACGGTGGAGATTGTTAGGTTAATTATAAATTGTAAAGCTTGAAAAATGTAATATTACTTATATATATTTATGTAAATAACCAAAAAAAGAGCAGACGGTCCACCTAAAGGTGTTAGTCACTGCCCATGGACGACGATAACATTAAAGATATCACCGACACATTGCCTTCTTAGACAGACGTCGGGGATCGCTTAGCTTTCTGACACTGCAACCGGAACTACAAATTGCAACATTTTACAAGGTGGGTGACGCAAACTTGGTGAGTAAGGAACCCTACCAACATAGATGGATATTGTCAAGATTAAACTTGGTGATAAAGAGCCTAGTCGCCTCCAACGGGAACGGTTCGGCATAGCCACGACGCTAGGTGGATGACCGTTGTTCAGCAAAATGCAACACGAGCAGGAGATATTGCCTTGGTCTCGAGGATGGGTAACATGTAATTAAAATTATAATTAAATGATGGCTTTAACATGTCATTTGCAATCTCACAGTGCAACGAAAACAAATCAACATCTGGGTATTTACCAGGCTAGATAAGTACGAAATCTAACCATGAATGGGTATCAGCAAGGTTAGTTATATAATTATAATAATTCATTAGATTTATAATATGTAATTGTTATTTAATGACGACTCACTATCACCAGATTCAGATTATTTGAAATTGAATAAAAAGTGTTCATGAGTTTTCGAATTATCAGAAGTTTGTTGTGAGCCGAGTTCTCAAAAACTTTCGTACTTTGTGAGTTTAAAGAGCGGTAAAGTGTTGTAAAGTATATTCATTATGTATCAGATTTTGGTAAAATCGATTTAATGTCGAACTTTACCAAGGCGCTTCAAACTTTACTGATTTACTTCGCAGGTTGCTCCGAAGTTCGCGTTGCTCGACATGACTAATTTTATCTTTTGAACTTAATAGCCCTCTTCTGTGATATGTAGGATTTTCCCGTATCCTTATTTCTATTTAATAACCAGTAAGATAACAAAAAAAACGTTTAGTCATCTAACAGTATGATCATGAAATTAACGCATTTCCATAACCAATTGTCATCTGACCACATCGATAGCAAACGAACATCATATGGTTTTAACTGTAAAAAGGTTTCCTTTGTGACTTTTTGATGTATTTTTTCATAATTCCATCTAAATGTTCAATAAATATATATGTTTTTAAGGATACATCGTTCTTGACTACAAGAAAATATAAGGGAATCCTATAAAGAATGAATTATATATAACGCAGGCCAGCAATTTTGAGAATTATTAAAAAAAATAGATTTGTTTAATATACATACTTCTTCAAATCACTTGAGTTTAGAATTATTGACCAAACTGATATAGCTAAGCTAACAGAAATATATATTTTATAATACTGATTGATACAATTTGCATGAAATATTTTGATTTCCATGCAGATCAAATGCTATAAAAATTAAATGCAGTAAAAAGAGATAAAGAAACATCTTTTTTCCTATAGTAGAAGTTATATGCTAGACGCCCCTATTGAGATGTTTAAACCCATCTATCTGCTTTTTGGTGAACATTGTTTTATAATTTTAGTGAGGTTAACAAATTTTTGTACTGTCGTGGGTTCTTAGTGTTTAAAATGTTAAACAATTTGAGGTCTGAATATGAGTGAAAAATAATTAAAAAATTCCAATATACGTATACATACATAATCACGCACACATAGATATGTTTGATGTATGAAAAGAAAACAATATGCCATATTTCCAAGATAGAACAAAAACTACACAGCCCTTAGAAACAAATCATATGTTTGCGTCTATACAGAGAAGAAGTAGGTTTTTGACGAAACTCGACGATAGTTTTCAACAATATGAATCAGAATCAATCGGGCAACGTGAAACATTCCCTCGAAAGGATTGACGAAATTTTTACTAGAGATAACCCGTCCAACAATCAAATTATGAAAGTTTGATTTGTCGATATTAAGTTTTTTAATTGCATTGAGGAACTATTAACGTTTCAAAACCATCGTAAGACAAGAATTTCACATCCAAAATCATTTAGGTTTCATTGCTTTAAACAATTACCTCATCAATATTAAATTCGATATGATGTCATTGCACGTACTAACTCAAATGCAAAGAGCTGAATGACTATGGAAGCCACTTATACTGAGAAGGATTACGCATTACATGCCCAAATAAGACTGCATGTGGGTATTAAAGAATTAGTTAATTGTAATTCGTCTTACTTTATTGTGATCAGGTATCACAATATACCTAACGTTATACTTTTAATGTTAAATCCATATGTAGCAACAAATTATTTAATATATGCACTCGACAGCAATAAACTGGAATCACTACATCGGAGGTTGGTCAAGAATTATTTTTATAATTTCTATGCATTGAACAGTAGATTGTAGTGTGAACAGGCCAGCCCTCAGTCCTTACTTGAACCTGAATGAACACATCAGGTACGAGCTGAAAAGGAGGGTACGAAGATATCCAGCTTTGGCGTTGATACAAGACCTGCTTTAGTTGTAGAGTAGCAGGAATTCGGTCAACGAAAAACCTTTTACAAGCAGTCATTAAGGCCAGGGAGGGAAACACAAAGTATTGAAGAGAAAAAACATTTTTTATCTTTTCGTATTACTTCCTATTCATTTGGACGTCCGCACCTTCGACCTATTGCAATATATCCCTTTTTGTATGTTAATAACCAACAAACGACTAGACGAGCCACCTGGTGGTAAGTGGTCACCGTCGCCCATGGACATCAGCCCGACCAAAGGTATGACTGATGCGTTGTTGGCGATGAAATGAGAAGAAAGTAAGAACCAAAATGCTGACTTTCAAGCCCCCAGCCGGAACACGACAAGTCGTTTGGCGGCTGACTTAAGCAGGAGCGTGGTAGCTAGCCAGGCAGGCATCACAGAAAGATAATAATACCAATAATAATATTAATAACAAAACAATAATAACGTTAATGTAATCATTACGCGATGCCCTACCATCAAGCAGGCTGGCTTTTGTCGCCTCTTACGACACCCTGTTCTGCTAGCATGTGATTGGCAGGAGTATTCTATGTAGCCCCAATACGGCCAAAAATATTAAAAAGGAAATTTGATTAATTTTAAATCTCTTTGATATATTTTAAAAGCCAACAAAATTATCTTTCAAATATACCACAATCCATAACTCATTGCGTAGAAATTGTAAAAAAATAATCTTCAGCAACCCGCGATGAAGTGATTCCAGTTCATTGCTCTCGAGTGTCTATTTCTAACAATACCATTTTTAACAATTATAACTGCTTCAAGATTAATTGACTAAATACAGAAGATAAATAAATTGTGTTTGTAATCGTCCAAATACAGGTTAATGTTTCAGTAAATAATATTATAGAAGGCAAAATTTTCGCAGCGATTACATATTAATTTACATACTATTTAGTGTCAACATATAACGTCGATGAGCTCAACTCTTGTGACGATAACAAACCGATGGAAATCAAATAATCAAATAATGTTTGAAAGGTGGTCGAACTTTTATTCGGTCCGAATGCAGCAGGGTTTTCCCGCATCGAGTTGCTTCATACTATTCTGCACTTTAGTTTGGATGTCATATCTACTAAATATTATGTCCTCATTTTATAGTTTATTTATATTAACAGCTGGTAGGTAATAAATAATAAACGTTTACATACTCACACCCCCGCACAAGGGTTTCCTGTGTTGTGGGTGGTATGGACATACACAAATATGACATTATAAAAATCATGATCGGAGAACAAACATTTATCTGTAACATAAATCTCTCCCCCGGCTGGGAATCGATCGCGGAATCCCTCGCTCGGCAGGCAGGGTCACTACCAACTGACCTGTGGGGTCGTCTGAATGAACCACATATTCATTATTCCGCATAAAATATAAACAAAATAGTGGGGGTATACCACGTATTTTCCAAAATGTATAATACTTTAAGGGGACTTTTTCTATTTAAAACTAAATAAGTAGCAGGATATTTAACTTATGTTTAATATAAAATAATTACGAATAGTTATCCATCGTTAAATCTGTTACTAAACAACTTTCTTGGTACATTTTAATCAACAACCACATTCTTAGAATGTTAACATGCGGATCTGACATCAAAACTATATAAAATTACATTTGTTTACATCAAACTTTATAAATCACAACAATAATTCCATAAAAATTCCAAAGTCACGTCGCGGCCTTCATAAGGTTTCTCACACACGGATAAAAATTAGGTTATAAGTGAATGGATATTCGTTTTTACTTTCTGCATCGCAGTTTACATGGATTATAATAAAATATTTATATATTTTTGATAAATGAGACATTCATTCTGTCCCCGAATTTGATTAGAAAATTGTATATTATGCAATTTAATATCCAATACATAACAACACTGGTTTGAATTCAGAATTATAACATTAAAATAAAAAATTTTTTTTAATCTGAATCGAAAATTGTTTACGAAAAAATTATCTTGATTTCAAATCGACTACATAAGTATATGTAAGATAAATAAAATGAAATAAATATTTTGAATTCGTTTTATGTAAGAAAAAATGTCAATTTTTATGTTAATAGCCGACAAACGAGCAGATGACCCACCTGATGGTAAGTGGTCACCGTTGCTCACGGACATCAGCAAGACCAAAGGTATCACTGATGCGTTGTCGGCCAGGAAATGAGAAGAAGCTTCTAACCTAAGGTACTGGCTCTCAAGCTCCCATCGGGAACACGACGAGTCGTTTGGCGGCTGACTCGAGCAGGAGGGTGGTAGCTAGCCAGGCAGGCGTCACGGAAAGATAATAATACCACTAATAATATAACGATTTAATAATATTGGAACTCAACGAAATAAAAGTTAAATAAGAAGAAATATATTTGTCATAAAAAGCATTCAGTGCCGAAATGTAATATTTTCAGCTTTAGCAGATAAAGCAAGTATCAGTATATATAGTAGCCGATTTTGTTGTTTGAATATTATTTGGAAGTTAAAAATGTGGCATCATGAAGTATAAATTGTTGTCTTCCTTAATCATTGTTTGAATAATATTAAAATTTATGCCAATTTCATGTAGAAATATTTTGTGGCAATATCTATTGTGATGAGATCCCATTATTTGTTAGGTTTGATTAAGTAATTTATAAATTTTATTATACCCGATTAGGATTTAATTTATGTGACACCTAGCTATGTTAGATTTCCGCTTCTGGCATATGCGTTAAATGAACTCGCTTCAGCGACTACTGTTAAGATTTTATATGTTGTTTATTTGTATAGAAGTACTTAGGGTTATTTTTTAATATATATTTATCTATTGTATTTTTTAAATGCGTCATTTATTTACAGTACCTAACTTTATATAAAATATTTGTTAAATTGCTGGAGTTTATTGAACGATAAAAAAAAATCCATGATTACTTCGACTAATTAAATAAAAACTACTGTTGTTAGTAACAACTTTTCGTTACTTAGTTATTTGTATCTTCGATATCTTGTATGCCGAAACTGTATATGATAATATAAAACATTCTTTTTATATAAACATTTCCAAAGTGACATATAAACAATAGATCTTTTATTTATATGAGCCAAAAAAATAAACATATCAAATAATTAAATGGTGTTAAATAAGAATCGAATGTGTATATTCAGCCGATTGTCAATAAAAGCAAGTGCCTGATAAGCCACTGATCAGTCTGGCTTGAGTGTCGAATAACTTCACATTGGCGTGCGAATAGATAATCGAAAACATGTTGTTCAGGCTTTTGTGTCTCGCGGTCGTCGTCACTATTACCAGCGGTGCGACTTGGCAAGGCTTTCTTCCAGCTATACCAAAGGAACATGGTTTGTAATTTTTATTCTAATTTATCAGTGTTCATTTAATAATAATAATAAATTAATAATAATATTGATATTAATATTTATATTATATTATTACTTATATTAATATTGATTATTTTTATTTTTATTTATAATAGGCGGTTAGAATCCCAGTGACAGAATCAAGCTATCGTTTATGGCAATTTTCAATTTTCATTCGTTTTACTCATATTTTTGCTGTAGTATTTTTTGCAAGATTTTTTAGTTTCTTCTATACCTAATTCATAATTTTATTACAAGAACTAATTTACATACCGCAACGTCCAATCCGTTAAACGTTTTATACTTTTTGATACAAATGATCGGCAATAAAATCATACTTTGATTAGTTTATGTAGTATGATAACATTTCTTATTTTAATAACTTTGGACTATTGTACAATTTTTAATTGATTAAAATTATATGTTAAACTGATGTCATTAATTACGGTTCAAGGTTTGGGTAGACAATTCTTAATAATTTACTCTTTATTTTATAATTCAAATACACGATTGTAATCGACTTGATTAAAATCAAAATAAGTCTTAGAGATACTGTAGTTTAAGAACTTTAGAAGGTGTCAAAGGTGAACTTTTATCGATGTCATGTGTTTTATGGACCGACGTGTAGAAATATGCAAATTTAAACACTACCACTTACTTTAATCCTTTAGGTACTTTGTAAATACATTTATGCAAGTTTTTTTTATCATCGTCATATAACAATCCGCTTGGAACAAAAAGTTAATTAGGTTCATGACAATTATTTTGATGCCCCCAATGAACTAACCTTTGTAGGGTTCCCACGTTAATGTACTTTTTATGTAGAATTAAATTCAACGAATTATTAATAAAAAATTACTTTACCACCAATAACATGTAATTTAAGTGTCTAGCCGATACTAAAACAAAATATTTATTTCATATTTAAAACCTGAATTTGCAACTCTTGTTCATCCCATGTTTTATGTCGAATGTTCTTGCCAAAGCATTGGAGATATTGATACAAATTATATTTTACTTAATCAGACATACTACAATTCTTGAAGCAACCGGAAAAAAAACCTTTTTTTTACATCTGCTAATCATAATGTTTCAAATTAAATATGCAAGACGCGGAAATATTAAAAATGCATGGTCAATTTTGGCATTAGTAAATGGCAATTTTGTAAAGTTAAATAATAAAAGCAACATTTACAACAAAAACAAATACTAACTTGAAGCAAATCAGTACTAAACGAAATAACAAACAAGACACCATCTTGATGACCTTCGTACCATTGCTGTAAGATCATGACATGCATACAATGTTACCTTATCTTGGTGTTTTTGAGATGAGGTAATTATTGATATTTCAATAAGTTGCACAATTATTTTGTTCATTTATATTTGCACTTTAAGTGTATAATAAAACATTTTTAACTATAACTTTATGAGAAGTATTAAAATAATGTGACAAAGAGGATGTAAGGGAGAAAACATTTTTGATTTTTTTTTCTCTCCTCGAGTATTTACGAGTATGTATGATTTTAGGGTACAGACACTTAATTTTATTTTTGTAAATTATCAATTACAAGTAACTTCCACAATGTAAAGAATGGAAATATATTATTTCCTTAAATAAAATTAGTTCTTAGAGAGAACCGAGAGTAACATGTTATTGATAATTATTCTTAGTCTGATAATATTTATTCTCAATTAAAATTAGCAGCATGCAGCATTTATCCATGACAAGGGTTATCTTTTATTTGAACTTTTTATGTTAAATATTTTGCTGTCCTACGAAGTTATTTATAACGGGCTTATATGAGTACATAATAATATTAACACAGTGATACCTACCTACTGCGGATGTGTGACTGTCAGAACTTTCTTTATTTATTGAGGAGTTAACTAATTCAATCCGTTAATATTTTTCATCACAATAAATGTGCAGCAGTAGACTTAACCCTTCGTTTGAAGGTTATGCGTTTAACGACGGGATAGTTTTGTTATTGTGACAATTTTGATGATAATAATGATATAAGGAAATAATTAATATAGTTTCAAAGAATAGATTTTTCTACTTAAATTGATATTAAATTAACTACTGATCACAAAAAAACATATTGGAATTTAGTAAGTAAAAATAAAATACTTGATAAAAATATGAAATCCTATCCTAATGATCTGTGAAGGACATGTTAAAGGAAGGAAATTCCATTGTTCCAGTTAAGTCCAATCACTGTTCAAAATGTTGTTAAACATATATAGGACAATGACACAAATGGCAAAGATCGCTTCGAATTTCGTCCAATTTTTGCACAGATTCACCGGAATATACTCGTGAGTACATTGCTATATTAGGTTTTTGAGAAAGAAATTAGTTTTAGAGAAGTTCTAATGATAAGGATGTGAAGTAGACGATGATGGTATTTCCCAATTTATTCTTCGGCATCCAAGCGCCGATCGATGATGGAACAGTTTTGTTTGAAAATTACAGCGGTATGCAAGCCATAATCGGTACTATTTTATTCGCATGGAGCCAACGCCGATGGCGTCTGGCTGACATTTTCACCGTCTCAACTATACGTTAAACGGGTATCAATAACATTAAGATAACGACGGCGCCGATTTGATTTATATGTCGCAGATAGACAATCGGCTTTTTATAATAATGCTGAAACTGCCTGCGATTTTATGGAAATATTATGAAAACTCGAAGCAATGTGAAGTCAACGAAGGCATCGTTCAAAAGTATGATTTAAATTGTACCTCTAATTTGAATACAAAAGAAACTATTCTATTTTAAACTCGCGGCCCACTGCGACTTCGTTCGAGTTGAATAACTATGTATGTATATGTCACATGCTATTATTACTTTACTATCAGAGCCTTGAAATTTTAAATATTTATAACCTAGATTTGTTTAATTAAACAAAATATTGATAAATATAAATTAACAAAAATTGAGCATAGTTGAAGAATATCATCATGACTTAATTTACCTACATATAGAACAGAATAGAATACTGTTTATTGTACACCATAAAAATGACAGAAAATAAATACAAAACTCAACTCATAATACGGGAATACAAAAGGCGCTCTTATCGCTAAATAGCTATCTCTTCCAGACAACCTTTGAGTAGAGGACAAAGCGAAAGCAGAAAGTGTGGATGGGTACAATTATTTAGACGGAAGAAAATGAAACCATACGTATACGCAAAAAATAATGGTTATTTCAAATTTTTTGAAATTTAATTTGATAATCTATACCCTAGCTTTATTGAACTGTCATCGATTAAATGAAAGATTTTCCATTTTAGTGTTAATGTATTAAATATTGCTTAAAACATGTATTTAATATAACATGACAATCATAAATCTAGATAACTAGATTAATATTTCCTTTTAATGTTGAAAATAGACAAATTATTGTTAACAAAATAATTATCAATAATTATTATTGTTAATTAATGAAATTAATAAGTATAAATACGTAGTACTCCTTTATCTTTTAATATAATTATAATTATTAATTATAAATAATTGAACCAAATATTAATTATTAAAATTTATTTCAAAACGTTAGCAATAAGCTATAGTTCATAGTAATACATTTATAAGTTATTTACTTATTTTACATTTTATCAAGCGCTCTGTGTAGGTATGATTATTTTAAGGTTTTATTTTTTGAATAAAAAACATAAAAAGAGCCCCAAGAATGCAATCAACGTTTTGTATTTTTTATAGCGAAACCTTCTTTAGGAGGTCAGGGTCCCCGTTTGTAAACAACACAAGGCAATTGTTATTTAAACCAATCAAATTAAAGCTGTGTAACACATAAGGTCGTATTTAAATAATAAAAGGTTATATTTTCAGATTCGTAATCATGATTCGTTCGTATGATTTGTCTATAATTTTTGATTCTGAGTTTTAAAAGTTTTTCGAGTGCTCAAAACAACATTTTTGTTTTAAAACAATAAACTCTGAGTTGTGTGGCAATTATACAAATATTCTCTATTTGTACACCAAACGAAATTACAAATAGCGATTAAAAAGTTACATTAGAATACAAAAGGCGACCTTATCGCTTCCAGGCAGCTTTTCTGTAGAGGACAATATTAATATGTATGGTTCGTCCAATGGGGTAGCGGTAATAATGTGCAAAGGAAGTCTACTCTCGAAAAGTTAACAGTGATAACAGAAATTAGGTTATAACAGAAGAAATATTGATTAAAGAGGAAAGGTTTGCATAATTATGTGTTAATTTTTGAGTCGGCTGACATTAAGTGGTCGCCGGCGCCGCTGTCTATACACATCTACCACAGCCTTGTCATTGAAATGATTTTGCATCGCTGTGGGTTAACTAACCTAAGATGAGATTTTAGGTTGTACCTATTATTGCTTTTAGGTGTCTTCTTAAATTAAATTATTAGAAAAATGTCAGTTTGGTTGCAATGCAATGAAAAAGTATTTGCTAAATATTTCGAATACTAATCCACAACGAGCAGTTCTCACACTAACTATAGCTCTCCGATAAAGAATGCAGTGTTATCATCACAGATCTAAATTTGAGGCCCTAAGTTATATGGCCTCGTTGACCAAATATCTGCTCAGTATACAGCACTAGTTAAAAATTAGAGTATCCGTTTCTAAAGATTAGGTAAGTAGGTCCTGATTAAAGTCTGTACTTAGCATAGGAATCCCTTAATATATTGAGATTACAGGGCAAAGTAACAGACATCTGAACGAAATCTCACAGTACTTTTAATAATTCGCGGAGATGGTTTACGAACATTGGACATTTTAGTTTTAAATTTCAATTAAACTAATTTTGTTTCATAAGCGTTACTGAAATTAGTGACTACCCACAAATACCAATTTCAGGTAAAATTTGAAAGTGAATGGATTATTTTCATGACAACAAATTTAATTACGTTGTTGATGGAAATATCACGATAATTGAAATAAACATCTCTGGGAATATGATTATGAAAAATTAATTCTTTTAATAGTTGTAATTCCGGTCAACGAGGCAGCAATAATATGGTACAACGTCTAAAATCTCTTCAAAAAACGTATATTTAGATTCAGATTGAAAATGAATAACAAGATCCATATAAACTTATCCAGGGCATACTAACATCTCGTGTTATAATTGGAATGTTCACCACTTTCTCCCAGTGAGTTTGATTAACTCGATTTCTTCTATTTGTTCATACGTAAATACTGAAACTGTATTAAGTCTGTTATTTTCGCCTAAAAGGAACATATATATAGTATAAAACAAACAGTATTTTTTTTTAATTTCCTATATTGTTATTCAAATCTGATATCATTATATCAAATATCATTATATAATTTACATAAAATAAAATAAAAGTATTATAAAAGACTCGTCGATTTTAGCCAAATTTCGTCGAAGTCCCAACGCTATTTTATCATTAAAAGCTACATACTGAAATGTTTGAAGTCATTGCCAAGCCTAAAACACAACAATACTTAGAGAATTAAACACCTTAATCAGTAACGGAACGTACTATATACGACTAGTAAAAGTCCACTGTCGCGCATACCAGCGCATACTGTTCTATTTAAATTTATTTTCACTTTTTAGTACAATTTTGTAGTAATTTTATGTAGGGCGTTTTAATACATTTTTTAAGCTTTTTATGTCTTGTATTAACATGAATAATTAATAATTTTTAAATTAAAATTAGTACGACGAAAATCGTTCAGAAAACCTAATCTGACACATAACGAGGAATGACTGTAGCAGTACAACAGAGTTTTCTTTTAATACCGTTTCATCTAATAAAAAGCAATAATAATTAAAGTCAATTCCTAGTTTTATTGAATACATTTATATTCTGCTAAATATCTTATATGCGATAAATTTTTCTCCCCCATTTAAAATAAAAATTAATTGATTAAATTCAATTAATGAATTAATATTTTAAAAAACTGTATTAACATCAAGTATCATCCACTATTTGAATTTGAGTTGAGAGAACTTATATATATAGGGAGAGTGTAACCTAATAGTATGAATTTCAAAATTGCTCTCGGTTGGAGAATGCGTCTACGTACGTAGTGGTCAGCGACAAGGTCACCCTTCGCAACAAGAAACAATACTCATATAATAGGTATACCGACTAAAAACCCGTTACATCTTATTGAATAATGAACAAGGTCATTGTATTTGAGTTCATCGAATTCATAGACATATTACAACCAAACACTTTTAAGTATCTCTGACTACAATCTACGATCAACCGCAGTCCACGAATTTAAATAGGTTCTTTATTCGGCAGTGTAGTTTTGATTGTGTTAATCCTTGAGTAACAGTGCAATTTATTATTATTTATCATCGATAACAGATCGCAGGAATAGTGATACAATCGGTTGCTATAGTGATTTCTGAATTAGTTCACTTTCGGTGATTCGCTTGGTGTAGCAATTATAATCAAGTTTAAATCTGTTTTCTCTTACACTGTACATTATATTATCCTAAAATTGGAATTAGTAATGGCTGCATTGACAATCAACGCTATAGTTTCATTAAAGACCCATGATAAAAATTGAGTGAGGCCTCATTTGTTCTCGAAGTACTATGTGGTTGAAATTAATTCACTGTTATTGTTATCCTATATGCATATCGTGTATATTCGTGTATATCTATCTACTTGTGAACGTATTTCTTGCTTCTGCTATTGTTTGAAAATGTGGTTTATCATAAAGGAAAACCCATCGCACATTTTGAGAACAATATATACTTAGAAAAAATATATTCTGAAGAAAAACGGTTTTTTGTTTGAAAATATTTGCCTTTGTTAAAGGTTATGTATTAAAGTTATGTTAAAAAAATCAATTATATTATTTAAAAATCTTCAATCAAAGTTGATGGAAGGATTCGGTTTCATGAACAATGGATGGATGGATGGATCCTTTGCTCAATTTCAAATATATATTTCCTTATTCTTATAAGTACCACTGATAAACCTATGCACGTGTTTTTTTGATTCTACTACAGTTTAACAAAGATGTATTCTCATGTAGAGGAAGAAACTGCGAAAGAAACTGCTCTGTGCATTTTTTAAAAATACTTCATTTATTAATTAAAAATACTTTTACAATTCTGAGCTGATTACTTTCATGACTTTATGTCGTTAAAACCATTCTTACGATTTGTACATTGCCTTCATCAGCTAGCAGGAAGCCGAGGGAGAATTCGTCTGCTCCACAGCCACCTGACATTTTTATTAAAACACAAATTTAGTTCATGATCAGTCTTTACGAGCTATGAAATTGATATTAGCCTCAAAAGAAATTGAAGTTCTGTTTGAGATTAGTTTTTTAAAAATGGTTCTACCTGTTTACAGGTACCCTGCAGATTTCGCTGTACGAAAACTCGTTTAAGAAACTTTATATTTGGTGTGAAGTGTGTTGGGATTAACGGTTCTTAAAATTTTTTATGAGACACCCCGTCGAAGCCCATTTCAAATAATGTGTCTTGTTGATATAAACTAGATAAATTAAAGTAAAGTAGAACAGACTCGGAAATGAGAAGTTTAATTCCTAGCAATAGAAAAAATATTTTTAGGAAAATTTTCGGTCTTTTGTCAATTTTCCGTATGTTTTTACAGGTTTATATTTAAAGTAGAAAATTTTGGTGTCACAAAAATCCGTTCTTTGGCTGCCTAAATTTAAAGTATAAAGTAGAAAACAGGTTAGCGAGTTGAGCTCAAAGTGACAAGTTTTTATAAAGCAAATGTGAAAGGACTCAAGATGAGAAGATGAAAGTGAACATGTAGAAATAGGGCAGTAAGGTGAAGTTATCCTGTGATATTTATTTATTTATTATTTTAAAATGAAATAAATCAACAGTGTATTGCTTAGATCCCGAATCTCAACTTGTAACATTATTCAGTAACAGTCACAAATATTAATGGATTTCATGTCCACTTAAACGCTATCAAAATACTAATACGATTGTAGATACTCTCAAAGGAATAAAAATAATTAAGTTAATAAGGACTCCATCTTTTTTAGCTAGCAACAGATAGCTGAAGACTCTCGTTTGGTGGGTCTCTAGGTGTGAACGTTACCATCGAGTAGTGCCGCTTGTTTACCGAATATTTAGAGGAAATCATCATGATTTAGCGTGATTATTTACTTTATTTATAAATGTCGTGGTCCAAAACATTAAAGGTTCAAAGCGTGGGCTTAGGAATCTCGATCTGTTTATAAAAACGGCTAGTGGGTTTCCTTTTCAACTTTAATTGGTCGGTTAGTGGAAGTGATAAAAAATTAATACTTGGATCTACAAGTACAAGGATGTTAGGTCCGGATTCCTTTCCTTATTAGGCATCTTGTTCACATATCGCTAGACAAGCAACATGAAGATGTATTATCTTAATAAATTTGTAGCGGCTCGAAGAAAATAGTAATTGCTGTTATTAAGTGTTGCTGAATTAGTTAGTTACGGTTAAAACACACAAAAACAAATCGACTCATTGCGCTTTAAGTTTTTAAATTGTCTATGAATTAAATAATTAATATTAATATTGATAACTTTGCCCATGTTTTTCCTATCTTCTTATTCTCTTGGGTACTTCATTATCTTTAAGATCTTGAATATATTATATCTGACATAATTAAATTTGTTTACACTTTTTGAGCATGTTATTTCTTTTTACTTACTCTGTTCTTGAAGCACCTTATCGGTCACTTCGCTTCATAGTAATAAAATCATCTTTTGCATTGTTCCTATCGTGTCTACATTGTTACAAAATCAATTTTGGAATGCTTCTTGTAAACCATATAAAATTAGGGTACAAGGAGCTATTTTCATTTTTGCGTCAAAGTAAAGCTCATCTGTTCGGACCTGTAACAGACGAAGCAATAGCGCCGGTCCGTTCTTTAGAGGTCAGTGAGTTTCTGTTCAATGTAGTTCAATCCTACGATACGTTTATATTATTGAATTATCTACCTGAGAATAAAATCGATCGTAAAATGTAATCAAATATACTTCGGTTATAACCTGAAATGTTTGTTAACAAGTGACTACTTCTTTTTGATCGGTTTTGTTACGAAATTTTCTGGTATTAAGATTGTTCATAGACGACGATGGCTACTTGCCATTAGTTGGCCTATCTATTCTTTCATACAAGAAATATATTTGCTGGCATTGATCATCCTATGTTTAGTACAATAGGTGCTTGGGAGCAGTAATATGTCGCTGTCTTCACCGATAATATTTTTATTGATCCTTGTGCCCTTGCGCTTGAACGTTTTGTCATTTGTTTACACGGAAATAAGTAAACGTCACAAATGGATTTCAGACGCATCGTATTAATAAAAACGAAATCGTCACTTGGAATGTTGTGTAAACAATTAATAAATACGAGAAATTACTTTCAAATATTTGTTTTATCAAAATATTATATCGTGTTATAGTTAATTTTTAAAAAGCTATGAAAATTGTTATTTTTCAAACTATCTATACGTTTGGTTGGTGCGGAAAAGTTAATTTCAGTAATTGATATCGTAATCAGATACATGAAAACCCTCCTTCAAATTATAAATATAATTTCCAAATTTGGACGTTACAAATATATCTATTCTGTTGTTTGTCATACGTATTGTTTGTGTTCAATTACGAAGCGTAGTAAGGATTGTAAACTCTAACACCCTGTTTTATTAGTTAAGGGTTTTATTTTTAGAAATACTAAAAGAAAACAACGTTCTGTTTGTTTTCCATCTGCGTTAAATAATTAACTCTTGCGCAAAATTTCTTGATTCCGATCCCGGCTTAGGCAGTCTAGAATTATATTGAATAAATTTAATTGTATTGCTCTATCGCAGCTAACTGTATCTTAAATAAAGTAAATAAATAAATAATAATAAACGTTTACACACTTACAGCGCTAGGATTCCCCGTGTTGCGGGCGGTATGGACAAATACAAATATGACATTACAAACACCCATGACCCGAAAACAAATGGTTATCTGTCACATAAATATTTGCCCCAGCTGGGAATCGAACCCGGGCCCCTTGCTCGGCAGGCAGAGTAACTACCAACGGGGCTATGGCGTCGACATAAGAGCTTTAAATGAGCTTGTTTTACAGTTAAAGACATAAGAGCAGTTTAAATATCTGGGAACGCGTGTCACCCATCGTTAAGATGGGTAAAAAGAGTTTATAAAAAATATGGTATGGTATAGAAGAGTTGGTTACGTGACACCCGAGCCCTGCAGGGGACTACTAATGATTTGAAGCCATAAACATTTAACTAGAATATCCTAATTGCTAACAAAATTGATAAACATGTTGAACAACTTGATTTTAATTTGCAATTAAAAAACAAGGAAGTATTTATGATTTATGTATTTGATACAATCCAAAAAAGGGTTTTATTGAATGAACAATATAATCCCGTTGCTTTAGTATTGGTCATAAGATTTAATATACAATGTACGCTTTTAGTAATATAGTACGTTTTATTAGTATACATATTAATTACATGCAAATAAGATATCATCATCTTTTATATTATTGTTAATAATTTAAATAAATTAAAATTGTTCTTGTTTGTTGAATACATTTTGTAAGTTTCCATTGGAAACGAATGATTAAAATTTGGGTGGAAATTATATTTACCGTAATGAACAATTGAAAATATATAAAAACGAATATTTCGTGATTAATCAATGAAATTAACCGACCCATCTAACAAGCGTTTAAAGTTGTTTTAATTCTATCGATAAGTATTCGTAATTAAATAAAGAATTTTAAATCATAACACTTAGTTGTCATATATTAATGAAAATAACATTTGATTACTTTATGATGTCAATACTTCGCCCAGGCCCAAATGCAATGTTCCATAATCTGGTAAAACTACAGTTCAAAACATGAATGTATGGTTTCTGCTGTATTGAGGTATAGAATGGATGAAGATGAAAGACAGAGGTATGAAATGGAACACCCAATTTAAAAGCATCGCTAATGCCAACAACCATCATAGAATTGGATAACAATGTTAACGAAAGTACAGATATCACTACTTACAATAAAAATATGATATTCTTCGTCCTTCTACAGCCAATCCTTTACTGCAGTTGCTGTGTAACTTTGTAACTCCTTATTCAACGTGCAGTCACTAGATTTTTGCAAAAAGCCAGTGAAGGTGTATTATCAGTCACTATGATCACCAGTAGTTTTCTACTATCTACTTTATCTTAACACCACTATATAAATTCTTACTTTGATAACTTTTGTAGTTATACTAACTGCGGACAAAATAACACAAATAAAACTATTTTTCATAACTGTGCTATACCCTATTTCATTACTTTAATTACTATATCAGCTTAATAGGTTGTCTGGAAGAGATCGCTAATTAAGTGATCAGAGGGGCTTTTGTACTTAAAATATTGTACCTCAATGTTTTTGGGGTACAATAAAGAGGATTTTGCTCTTATAGTTCTTATAATTATTCTTATAAGATATTTTGTCTCCTTATTCCCTCTGTTTCCTTATTTAACACTAAACCTACCAGAGCGGTCAAATGACCGCTTTTGAGACTTTATAAAATAAATATTTTTTAATTATTATATGATAATTATTTTGTGTTTATTGTTTATGCTAAATTCTGTATTAATTACAATCAACTGGAAAATACTATAATGTTTATTTCAAAAGCGGTCATTTAACCACCATCGGTAGAAATAGGTACATATAAATATGTCGGTAGGTTTAGTGTTAAAGACTCGCGATGGTAATATAGATTTATTTGTAGACAATGGGTAAATATTTATATAATATACCCTTTTCAATATATTAAGCTTATTAGGTTCGGTGATCAGAGGGAGAAGGAAATGGCTAATACTTGAGCATTTATTGGAATATCATCAAAATTATGAATTAAATTTTTTTATTGTTATGAGCCAAATAGTTAATGTAGGGTGGTTTATAATGAGTATGTGTGTCGTTTTTAATATTTTACTAATATTTAATATTTCAATTTCTTTACAGCACATAAAAAAGGCTGCTATGTATCGGAGATAAATGACGTCATTCCGTTTGGTGAAGAAATAATGCCTCTTGGTCTCTGCTACAGGATCGAGTGTTCGGAATCTATGCTGTATTATGCCTCGTAAGTACTGCAATAAATCTATCTAGAATTTGATTAAAGTACTGTTAACGTACAGCAAATACGGAAGGTTACATCGCTTCTCTTTCATCGTTTTACTTTATATACGAGTAAATAGTCAATAACTAAGCAAATAGCCCATATTTGCCTGTTTGCGGTCACCGGCGTCTGCGGACACAGACCATCGATGGCTAAAAACACAAGGAATATTTTTAAGAAATTGGAAGTAAATAATGAGTAACTTCATTATACTCGTAGCATCATCATAGCTTCTCTGGTTTCTTTGGGTTACTATAGGTTCTTAAAGAGATTCTCGTAGTCCGAGTCCATTGTAAGTTATCGACGTAGTTGAGAATTGCGGGTGAAATCGATGGTTGAACAAGCGCCCGCTAGTGTATAAACTCTCCATAAATTTACAATAAAGAGCATCGCTAGGCTATAAATTTGGACATGATTTAAAAAACTATTATTTCAAAAAAATTATACTATAACTCCAAAGAAAACAGAAGTAAGTTTTCATATAATATCAACAGAAAATGGTTTCTTTAACGACTGCTCTTTTAGACGGCAAAATAAAAACGCAAAAATAGAAATTTATTTTGAGTTGAGGGAGTCACACAGCAAATAGACAGCTGAAAGGGAGACAGCTGAAGAAATTTGTAGAGGTTAGAGTTGTAGAGTCAGAGTTCTAGAGATCTGAGTTGTAGACGTCAGAGTTCTAGAGATCAGAGTTGTAGAGGGCAGAGTTGTAGAAGTCCGAGTTGTAGAGGTCAGAGTTTTAGGGGTAAGGGTTTTAGAGGTCAGAGTTGCAGAGGTCAGAGTTGTAGAGGGCAGTGTTGTAGAAGTCTGAGTTGAAGAGGTCAGAGTTGTAGAGGTAGAGGTGTACCAGGCTGTGTTTGTTGTGATATGACTAAGTGGCTGGTACAGTCACGTTGTTCGAATATTAAGTATGAAGTGTAAACGCGCATGAGATTTTATTTCATACTAAATCTATTTGTTAAGCATTAAAACAATATACGTGTTATTTTTTGCGATCGAGCAGTGTTGCATAAACAAACTGCATTGACACTAGAATTATGCTACCACAGAGTGAATAACAAGAAAATTAAAAACATTTAATTAAAACATTTATATATTCCACTTCAACTTCATTATTCCAAAAGGAAATATTAATAAATTCGTGATAATTAAAAGTGCCTCAGCTAATAACGCCGTAGAGAGAAAAACGAGAGCCGCATTAGAATTAGAGTAAAGGAAAAGAAAATATACAAAATCACTTTGAGAGAAAACGTAACAAAGCTCTTTTTTCCTTCTCTGTGATTCATAAAATGGAAATGAAAATTTGCATTGCCTTTTTGACCTATTAAATTTTATTGTATCTACACAATTTAGTTTTTGTACAAACATTGATAAAAAATTGAAAAAACGATTAGAGGGTACAACGAGAATAAAACTGTTTAAGCTAAAATTCGACCCACGGGGAAAAAGTTTCCATATAGTAAACGTATCTATCGACATTTTCTGTTTATGGTGATTTTTTAGGAAGCTATAATTTTTGTACATAACGTACGTAAAATTGTACGTAAATAATTGAGCCCAGCAGTTCTGGACATGAAAAAGGTGGATGATATATTCATAACATTTCATTGAAACATGCATGTTTCTTTTCTTAATTTTCATATTGAATTCTGAAGTACAGATCGCCACTATTATATATGTACCAAAAAACTTTTGTACATATGTATATAATACATGCACTCATCTTACCCATTCTGGATTACGCTGATGCTTGCTACTTGGATGCCACTGAGGGGCTGTTAAATAAGCTTGCACGTTTGCCAAACTTATGTATGAGCTTTTTTTTCGGTCTTAGGAAATTTGATCATGTGTCTCACTTCCGCAACAAGCTCAAGTGGCTCCCTATTCGATTCCGTAGGAATACTAGAATATTGTCTTCTTTATAAAATCCTTCATAATCCTGTTTACCTCAATATCTACGTGATCGTTTATCCTACGCCCGTCCTTCATTTGCCCCTTGTAGGTCCCACTCTTCTTAACTACCCGACCCATAAAACCTGTGCCTATTCCAACTCCTCTGTGCAAGCGGTCACACTTTGGAACTCACTGCCACCAAACATCCGTGCACTTAAATCTATTTATGCATTTAAGAAAGCAGTCAAAGAACACTATCTTTCTCTATGTGTATATATATATATATATATATGTGTGTGTGTGTGTGTTATTGTAGGGTACTGTATTTATGTACTTCATATATGTATTAGTATGTATTTGTCTTTATATACATATTTGCTTATTATTTGTCTTATCGTTTCCTCTTGCGGGTCTACTGGAAGAGATTTCTAAAAGAAATAAGTAGTACCCTTGCACATTGTTACCTTTTATTTAATTTTCATATAAATTGTTTCTATGTGTGCATTAATAGTAAATAAATAAATAAATAGGTCTTAAAAGAGTTTGTCTTTTATTAGGATTAGGCTTTTGAGATAAAGTGATTAAAAACACATGTTAACCTAGCAATCCTTTTTTCTTTTCAGGTGTGGAGTTGTTTACACGGACGATCCCAAATGTCATGTCACAGACACAGACCCGAGCAGACCATACCCCGATTGCTGTCCAGATATTAAATGTGACGTCGAAAATGACATTATATAGTATACATATATGTTAAAAGGCATTCGAATGAGCTTTGGAAAATTATGAAAAATTAATACTTTGAAGTACAAACTTTGTATCTGAAGATACATAGAATAACAGTAATAACATACGATTACATGTTGATCAATTTTCCAACTTGATCGTACAAAATAGAAAAATACACACGGAATTTAATTAAGTGACAAAAGCTAATGCAATGAAGAGCTGAAAAATTATTTATGAGTGAGAAGTAAACACCGTAAGAATTGTCCTACATATGTAGTCTAACTTATTTTCACATAATGTATTAGCTTCATCGGTATGAATATTTACATATATCAGTAAATTGTGTAAGTGACAATTAGAAGTTTCCTGGAGTTGCTCTTCGTATGCCAAATAGTTACCGCTAGTGATGATTACTTAGATAAGACTAATTGATAGAGTTCCTTTTGAGTGGGAGGTTTGGCAGTGCTAACGGCCATTTCTCTGGCTCCAGAAGCTATCTTGCCGCCAAATTGTTGATATTATTTAATTTATTAAATTATTTTTTCTTTAGCTTGGGTTTTATTCAGTATATTCTTACAAATCGAAGTGAAGGATAAAGAGCGATTATATATTTTATTTTCTTAAAAAAATTATCAACCATTATTTTGACGTCATTAAGATTTGAGTTCGATATTTTATAAAATAATTTATTTTAGGAAATTTAATAAATAATAAATAATATATTGTTACGTGTCAGGATTCGTAGGCTCGTAAAAATGCCACAATAGTTCCGCAGAGACTTTATTTTACTTCACACACACTTCACAATCACAGTTACACTCGGAGATCGCAGGTATTCGCTTAGTAGGGAGAGAAGTCTTCGCTTCGTATTCGAAAACCGAATGCCCCGTGGGTTTTTTTTTTGCGCCCAGACAAAGGAGAAAGGTCTACCCTCCGGGAAGCGGGGGAGGGGGGTGGTGAATGCTCATAGCATACCAGCGCAGCCGGCTGCGCTGGTTATGTGGGACTCCCGAGAAACCTAGGGGCCTACCACTAAACACCACCCGAGATAAACCCCCGAAATAAACGATAACAACAATAACTCCCGGAAATCGACATAACAATAGCGGGTCAGGTAAACACCCTCATTTCGACCCTCATGTACGCCAATCTCGCCCCTTTTGCCTAAGGCATAAGGGCCAGATTGGCCTGAAGTGACCCAGGTAGTTTTTATTACTACCTGGGTTTCTCTTTTATTCCCTCCATTGTTTTTCTCCATAACGGTCGGCCACCCTTCCAGAAACTTCGTAAGCCTGCCGACCTCGAGAAGCTTCGTAACAATATCTATTATATTATAAATTTTATAATCCTAAAACGTGAAATTTTTGTGTTGACGAGTTTGATTTTGGCATAATTTATGTAAAGAAGGAGATCAGAATGCCAAATTTTATTTATAAAATCTATACTAATAATAAAATTCTAACTTATCGATTTCTGTACATGAACGATATATGAGTAAAACTATTATTAGGGACCTTTATTAAAGAAAGAAAGAAAGAAGGACTTAAACTAATCGATACATTTCCAGTACAATAATAATAATAAATATATGACGAAAAAGGGCTGCCCTCAGCATATGCGATGGATCGGTTAAGAACCACCGCTGCTGGTTTTCAGTGCAATCCTTTTTTATTTTCCCGCAGTTCAGTTAGTGGTGCCAACGCCAATGGTTGCCGTGACTTTGACAGGTATAAAAAAAAACAAAAAATATATATATATAATAACTTAACAAATAGTTTACATAAAACTTAACGATATTGCAACAATATATATATATCCTTGAATAATACATAGAATTAATATTTATATAATATTTTTGTTAATAATTACGTGTGTTAAATTTATAATAGGAACAATGACAGTGGGTTAACAGGGTAAGTGTTCTATTACAAAATACTTTAAGCCATCAAGTAATCATACTATGTTATGGTGTATGTGTTTCTGTGTGTGTTAGTGTGTGTGTGTGTCTTAGGGTGAGTGTGAGTGTGTGTTTGTGTGAGTGTGTGTGTTTCATACTACCATTTTCTGACAGTTGAGTAAATGCTTTTTATAAATATTTTTAAAACTATTTACTGTTTTTAGGTTGCGGATGGGAGGGGGCAGGTTGTTCCAGCATTTGGTGGCACTATATTTATAACTACCTCGGAAAACTGCAGAAGATCTTAAAGGGAAAGTGAGTCGATTTACATATGGATTTTTAGACCATTGCAGTTTCTCCTAAAGATACGGTGGAGACTTGTTTTTAATAATTCCAAAGAGCAGGGTAGCAAAGTGAAGTTGTCTTCGATATTTCATTTTAAGCGAGTTTGCGTTGTTAATATAAGGAGTCACATGAGTCCTAGGTGGAATGTTGAAGCAGAACCTCGCACACGCATTCTGTACCCTCTGAATAAGGCTTTGCGTGCGCACTAGGAGCCTTGGTCCTATGACACAGTCAGCATAGTTAAGCTTAGAAAACACTAGCGAATCACAAAGCCTTATCCGCATGGTGGCGTCGATATGGTCTCTTATCTTGTATAGAACTCGTAATCTGTAGAAACAGCTCTGCACTACTATAGCCACATGAGATTCGAATTGTAACGCCTCGTCCGTCAGTATGCCCAGAATGCGCGCTTGCGTAACTAGTTGTATTTGCTCACCGTTAATATGGATACATGGATTACTTACACCAAATTTTTTTATTTGTTTCTTGCTATCAAATATCATATATTTCGTTTTACTAGGATATAACAAGTGTGTTACTCTCTGACCAATTATAAATACCCTGTAGATCTGCGTTCAATTTTCCTATGGCAG